>CM056053.1:387139491-387572827 GCA_029574335.1 Rana kukunoris | reverse complement strand
ACAGATGTGTGGTGAGACTATTGGGCCCACAGATGTATGGGGACACCAATGTGGGGACACAGATGTATGAGGAGACTGGTAGGGAAACAGATGTGTGGGGATAGATGTGTGGGGACAACAATGTGGGGACAGATAATTGTGGGGAACACCAGTGTGGGGAGCCAGATGTGTGGGGATACCAGTGTGTGGACACAAGATTGTGTGGGGACACAAAGTGTTGGGACACTGATTTATGGGGAGACAGGTGGAGGTCACAGATGTGTGGGACATAGATGTATGAGGAGACTGGTGGAGTCACAGATGTGTGGGGACACAAAGTGGTGGGACACTGATTTGTGGGGAGACAGGTGTCCCCATACATCTGGTGTCCCCACCAGCCTCCCCACAAATCAGTGTCCCCACACTTGTGTGTCTCCACACATCTGTTGCCCCACCAGTCTCCTCATAGATCTGTGTCCCCACATTAGTGTCCCCATACATCTGTATCCCCAACAGTCTCCCCACAAATCAGTGTTCCCACACTTGTGTCCCCAAACATCGGTGTCCCCAACAGTGTCCTCATAAATCTATGTCCCCAGCAGTCTCCTCATACATCTGTGTCCCCACATCAGTGTCCCCACCAGTCTCCCCACACATCTATGTCCCCACACTTGTGTCCTCACACATCTGTGTCCCCACACTGGTGTCCCCACACATGTGTGACCCCCACCAGTCTCCTCTATACATCTGTGTCCCCAGCAGTCTCCTCATACATCTGTTTAACCCACATGGGTGTCCCCACACTTCATGTGTGCCCCACACCAGTCTCCCCACACATCTATGTCCCCACACTTGTGTCCTCACACATCTGGGGTCCCCACACTGGTGTCCCCCCACACATCTGTGACCCCCCACCACTCTCCTCATACATCTGTGTCCCCACAGGGTTTGTCCCCATACATCTGAGTCCCCACCAATGTGGGGGCACAGATGTATGAGGAGGACTGGTGTGGCCACAGATGTGTGGGGGGCACCAGTGTGAGGTCTACACAGATGTGTGGGGACATAGATGTGTGGGGAGACTGGTGGGGACACAAATGTGTTGGGGACACCGATGTGGGGACACAGATGTATGAGGAGACCTGGTGGGCTAACAGATGTGTGGGGACAACAGTGTGGGGACACATAATTGTGGGGACACCAGTGTCGGGGGCACAGATGTTATGAGGACACTGGTGTGGACACAGATGTGTAGGGACACCAGTGTGGGGTCACAGATGTGTGGGGAGATTGGTGGGGGACACAGATGTTATGGGGACACCAATGTGAGGACACAGATGTATGGGAACACCATGTGATGACACAGATTTGTGGGGAGACTGGTGGGGACACATGTATGGGGGACACCAATGTGGGACACAGATGTATAAGGAGACTGGTGGGGTAACAGATGTGTGGGGACAACAGTGTGGGGACACAGATTTGTGGGGAGACTGGTGGGGTAACAGATGTGGTGGGGACAACAGTGTGTGGACAGAGATTTGTGGGGAGACTGGTGGGGGACACATGTATGGGGACACAATGTTGGGGAGACTGATGTATGGGGACACCAATGTGATGACACAGATGTATTGGGACACCAATGTGATGACACAGATGTGTGGGGACACCAGTGTGGGGACACAGATGTATGGGGACACCAATGTGATGACACAGATGTATGGGGACACCAATGTGAGGAGACAGATGTGTGGGGACACCAGTGTGGGGACACAGATGTGTGGGGACAAAAGTGTATGAGGAGACTGGTGGGGGGCACAGATGTGTGGGGACATCAATGTGATGACACAGATGTATGGGGACACCAATGTGATGAAACAGATGTATGGGGACACCAATGTGATGACACAGATGTATGGGGACACCAATGTGATGACACAGATGTATGGGGACACCAATGTGATGACACAGATGTGGGGGAGACTGGTGAGGACACGGATGTAAAACCTCAATGCACGCTGGTAGTTAAACCCGCTGAATGATGCTCCATCGTTTTATTAGACGACGGGACCATCATCCAGTTCTGCGGTCAACAGTAAGTAAAATGCTATTCTTCTTCTACTGTGGATTTATTTAGTAAAATTATTTTTAGTAAAATATAGAATGTGGCCCTCGAAGTAAAAAGTTTGGAGACCCCTGCTCTAGGGTGTTATTAAAAAATATATATATAATGTTTGGGGGTTTTAAGTAATTTTCTAGCCAAAAAAAAGTTTTAGTCTCGTAAACAACAAATCTGAACAAATTAGCCCGGTGTGCACAACATGTTAAATTCATTATGCAAAATAGCAAGGAAAGTGCCTAAATACACATTTACCAAGCAGGGTGTCTGCAGCTGTACAGACATGCTGGGGACTTGTAAATTTTGTAACACCAGGAGAGAAATTTTTTGGGAAATACTAATATCTGATCTTATATACTAACTTTTAAACTAGTCTAAAATGCAGGTAAAGATAATTAAAATACTCACACCTGACAAATATTCTCTTCATCTCTTGAAAGGTTGCTTCCAACCATATTTCCAATTGAACTTGTGCAAATAGACCAAGAACAGCTACCTATGGAAAATGAAACTGGCAAGTGTCCAAGTTCCAGGAAGTAGTCCGCGCGTGCGTGTTGTTCGCGCGATTGCGCAAGCGCGCTCGAGAAATTCGAAATACTGTTTTTTAAATAAAATTACACATATATTCGATTTCAGAAGTGTTACTGTCGAAATTCAAGAAAGGTATTTATCATTCGCATTTTGTGACATTTCGATAAAATATCTCGAATATTCGATTTCAGAATGAGCCAATCAGAGCGCTTGTAAAGCATGTTCCGAAATTCTGCCAAAAAACAGATGTATGGGGACACCAATGTGATGACACGGATGTATGGGGACACCAATGTGATGTGACAAATGTATGGGGACACCAATGTGGGGCACAGACGATGGGGACACCAATGTGAGGACACAGATGTATGGGGACACCAATGTGGGGACACAGATGTATGGGAACACCAATGTGATGACACAGATGTATGGGGACACCAATGTGGGGACACAGATGTATGGGGACACCAATGTGATGACACAGATGTATAGGACACCAATGTGATGAAACAGATGTATGGGGACACCAATGTGAGGAGACATGTATGGGGACACCAATGTGATGACACAGATGTATGGGGACACCAATGTGAGGAGACAGATGTGTGGGGACACCAGTGTGGGGACACAGATGTATGGGGACACCAATGTGAGGAGACAGATGTGTGGGGACACCAGTGTGATGACACAGATGTATGGGGACAAAAGTGTATGAGGAGACTGGTGGGGGGCACAGATGTGTGGGGACACCAGTGTGGGGACACAGATGTGTGGGGACAAACAGTGTATGAGGAGACTGGTGGGGTGCTCAGATGTGTGGGGACACCAATGTGATGACACAGATGTATGGGGACACCAATGTGGGGACACAGATGTATGGAGACACCAATGTGGGGACACAGATGTATGGGGGACAACAATGTGGGGACAGATGTATGGGGACACCAATGTGGGGACACAGATGTATGGGAACACCAATGTGATGACACAGATGTATGGGGACACCAATGTGGGGACACAGATGTATGGGGGACACCAATGTGATGACACAGATGTATGGGGACACCAAATGTGAGGAGACAGATGTGTGGGGGACACCAGTGTGGGGACACAGATGTATGGGGACACCAATGTGAGGAGACAGATGTGTGGGGACACCAGTGTGATGACACAGATGTATGGGGACAAAATTGTATGAGGAGACTGGTGGGGGGCACAGATGTGTGGGGACACCAGTGTGGGACACAGATGTGTGGGGACAAAAGTGTATGAGGAGACTGGTGGGGGGGCACAGATGTGGGGGACACCATGTGGGGACACAGATGTGTGGGGACAAAGTGTATGAGGAGACTGGTTGGGGGGCACAGATGTGGTGAGGACACTAGTGTGGGGACACAGATGTGTGGGGACAACAGTGTATGGGAAGACTGGTGGGGTGCTCAGATGTGTGGGGACACCAATGTGATGACAAAGATGTATGGGGACACCATGTGGGGACACAGATGTATGGGGACACCAATGTTGGGGACACAGATGTATGGGAACACCAATGTGATGACACAGATGTATGGGGACAACAATGTGGGGACACAGATGTATGGGAACACCAATGTGATAACACAGATGTATAGGGACACCAATGTGATGACACAGATGTATGGGACACCAATGTGATGACACAGATGTATGGGACACCAATGTGATGACACAGATGTATGGGGACACCAATGTGAGGAGACAGATGTATGGGGACACCAATGTGAGGAGACAGATGTATGGGGACACCAATGTGATGACACAGATGTATGGGGACACCAATGTGATGACACAGATGTATGGGGACACCAATGTGAGGAGACAGATGTGTGGGGACACCAGTGTGGGGACACAGATGTATGGGGACACCAATGTGAGGAGACAGATGTGTGGGGACACCAGTGTGATGACACAGATGTATGGGGACAAAAGTGTATGAGGAGACTGGTGGGGGGCACAGATGTGTGGGGACACCAGTGTGGGGACACAGATGTGTTGGGGACAACAGTGTATGAGGAGACTGGTGGGGTGCTCAGATGTGTGGGGACACCAATGTGATGACACAGATGTATGGGACACCAATGTGGGGACACAGATGTATGGAGACACCAATGTGGGACACAGATGTATGGGGACAACAATGTGGGGACAGATGTATGGGGACACCAATGTGGGGACACAGATGTATGGGAACACCAATGTGATGACACAGATGTATGGGGACACCAATGTGGGGACACAGATGTATGGGGACACCAATGTGATGACACAGATGTATGGGGACACCAATGTGAGGAGACAGATGTATGGGGACACCAATGTGAGGAGACAGATGTATGGGGACACCAATGTGATGACACAGATGTATGGGGACACCAATGTGATGACACAGATGTATGGGGACACCAATGTGAGGAGACAGATGTATGGGACACCAGTGTGATGACACAGATGTATGGGGACACCAATGTGAGGAGACAGATGTGTGGGGACACCAGTGTGATGACACAGATGTATGGGGACACCAATGTGATGGACACAGATGTGTGGGGACACCAATGTGATGACACAGATGTATGGGGACACCAATGTGTTGACACAGATGTATGAGGGACACCAATGTGATGAAACAGATGTATGGGGACACCAATGTGATGAAACAGATGTATGGGGACACCAATGTGATGACACAGATGTATGGGGACACCATTGTGGGGACACAGATAGTATGGGGACACCAAGTGGGGACACAGATGTGGGGGAGACTGGTGAGGACACGGATGTAAAACCTCAATGCACGCTGGTAGTTAACCCCGCTGAATGATGCTCCATCGTTTTATTAGACGACGGGGACCATCATCCAGTTCTGCGGTCAACAGTAAGTTAAATGGCTATTCTTCTTCTACTGTGGATTTATTTAGTAAAAATTATTTTCCGGCCCCGGGATATAGTAAAATAAGGAATGTGGCCCTCGAAGTAAAAAGTTGGAGACCCCCTGCTCTAGGGTGTTATTAAAAAAATATATATATAATGTTTGGGGTGTAAGTAATTTTCTAGCCAAAAAAAAGTTTTAGTCTCGTAAACAACAAATCTGAACAAATTAGCACGGTGTGCACAACATGTTAAATTTCATTATGCAAAATAGCAAGGAAATGCCTAAATACACATTACCAAGCAGGTGTCTGCAGCTGTACAGGCATGCTGGGACTTGTAGTTTTGTAACACCAGGAGAGAAATTTTTTGGGAAATACTAATATCTGATCTTATATACTAACTTTTAATACTAGTCTAAATGCAGGTAAAGATAATTAAAATACTCACACTGATCAAAATATTCTCTCATCTCTTGAAAGGTTGCTTCCAACCATATTTCAATTGAACTTGTGCAAATAGACCAAGAACAGCTACCTATGGAAAATGAAACTGGCAAGTGTCCAAGTTCCAGGAAGTAGTCGCGCGTGCGTGTTGTTCGCGCGATTGCGCAAGCGCGCTCGAGAAATTCGAAATACTGTTTTTAAATAAAATTACACATATATTCGATTTCAGAGTGTTACTGTCGAAATTCAAGAAAGGTATTTATCATTCGCATTTTGGACATTTCGATTAAAATATCTCGAATATTCGATTTCAGAATGAGCCAATCAGAGCGCTTGTAAAGCATGTTCCGAAATTCTGCCAAAAAACAGATGTATGGGGACACCAATGTGATGACACGGATGTATGGGGGACACCAATGTGTGATGTGACAAATGTATGGGGACACCAATGTGGGGGCACAGACGTATGGGGACACCAATGTGAGGACACAGATGTATGGGGACACCAATGTGGGGACACAGATGTATGGGAACACCAATGTGATGACACAGATGTATGGGGACACCAATGTGGGGACACAGATGTATGGGGACCCAAATGTGATGACACAGATGTATAGGAACACCAATGTGATGAAACAGATGTATGGGGACACCAATGTGAGGAGACATGTATGTGGGGACACCAATGTGATGACACAGATGTATGGGGACACCAATGTGAGGAGACAGATGTGTGGGGACACCAGTGTGGGGACACAGATGTATGGGGACACCAATGTGAGGAAGAGACAGATGTGTGGGGACACCAGTGTGATGACACAGATGTATGGGGACAAAGTGTATGAGGAGACTGGTGGGGGCACAGATGTGTGGGGACACCAGTGTGGGACACAGATGTGTGGGGACAACAGTGTATGAGGAGACTGGTGGGGTGCTCAGATGTGTGGGGACACCAATGTGATGACCACCAGATGTATGGGACACCAATGTGGGGACACAGATGTATGGAGACACCAATGTGGGGACACAGATGTATGGGGACAACAATGTGGGGACAGATGTATGGGGACACCAATGTGGGGACACAGATGTATGGGAACACCAATGTGATGACACAGATGTATGGGGACACCAATGTGGGGACACAGATGTATGGGGACACCAATGTGATGACACAGATGTATGGGGACACCAATGTGAGAGACAGACAGTTGTGGGGACACCAGTGTGGGGACACAGATGTATGGGGACACCAATGTGAGGAGACAGATGTGTGGGGACACCAGTGTGATGACACAGATGTATGGGGACATAAGTGTATGAGGAGACTGGTGGGGGGCACAGATGTGTGGGGACACCAGTGTGGGGACACAGATGTGTGGGGACAAAAGTGTATGAGGAGACTGGTGGGGGGCACAGATGTGTGGGGACACCAGTGTGGGGACACAGATGTGTGGGACAAAGTGTATGAGGAGACTGGTGGGGGCACAGATGTGTGAGGACACTAGTGTGGGGACACAGATGTGTGGGGACAACAGTGTATGGGAAGACTGGTGGGTGCTCAGATGTGTGGGGGACACCAATGTGATGACAAAGATGTATGGGGACACCAATGTGGGGACAGACATGTATGGGGGACACAATGTGGGGACACAGATGTATGGGAACACCAATGTGATGACACAGATGTATGGGGACACCAATGTGGGACACAGATGTATGGAACACCAATGTGATAACACAGATGTATAGGGACACCAATGTGATGACACAGATGTATGGGGACACCAATGTGATGACACAGATGTATGGGGGATGGGGAGATGTATGGGGACACCAATGTGAGGATGTGTATGGGGACACCAATGACACAATGATGACACAGATGGGGACACCAATGTGAGGAGACAGATGTATGGGGACACCAATGTGAGGAGACAGATGTATGGGGACACCAATGTGACACAGATGTATGGGACACAGATGTATGGGGACACCAATGTGAGGAGACAGATGTGTGAGGAGACACCCAGTGTGATGACACAGATGTATGGGGACAAAAGTGTATGAGGAGACTGGTGGGGGCACAGATGTGTGGGGACACCAGTGTGGGGACACAGATGTGTGTGGGGACAAAAGTGTATGAGGAGAGGTGGGGGGCACAGATGTGTGAGGACACTAGTGTGGGGACACAGATGTGTGGGGACAACAGTGTATGGGGAAGACTGGGTGGGGTGCTCAGATGTGTGGGGACACCAATGTGATGACAAAGATGTATGGGGACACCAATGTGGGGACACAGATGTATGGGGACACCATGTGGGGACACAGATGTATGTATGGATGAACAGACACAATGTGTGATGACATGGGAACACCAATGGGGACACAGATGTATGGGAACACCAATGTGATAACACAGATGTATAGGGACACCAATGTGATGACACAGATGTATGGGGACACCAATGTGATGACACAGATGTATGGGGACACCAATGTGATGACACAGATGTATGGGGACACCAATGTGAGGAGACAGATGTATGGGGACACCAATGTGAGGAGACAGATGTATGGGGACACCAATGTGATGACACAGATGTATGGGGACACCAATGTGATGACACAGATGTATGGGGACACCAATGTGAGGAGACAGATGTGTGGGGACACCAGTGTGGGACACAGATGTATGGGGACACCAATGTGAGGAGACAGATGTGGTGGGGACACCAGTGTGATGACACAGATGTATGGGGACAAAAGTGTATGAGGAGACTGGTGGGGGGCACAGATGTGTGGGGACACCAGTGTGGGGACACAGATGTGTGGGGACAACAGTGTATGAGGAGACTGGTGGGGTGCTCAGATGTGTGGGGACACCAATGTGATGACACAGATGTATGGGGACACCAATGTGGGGACACAGATGTATGGAGACACCAATGTGGGGACACAGATGTATGGGGACAACAATGTGGGGACAGATGTATGGGGACACAATGTGGGGACACAGATGTATGGGAACACCAATGTGATGACACAGATGTATGGGGACACCAATGTGGGGACACAGATGTATGGGGACACCAATGTGATGACACAGATGTATGGGGACACCAATGTGAGGAGACAGATGTATGGGGACACCAATGTGAGGAGACAGATGTATGGGGACACCAATGTGATGACACAGATGTATGGGGACACCAATGTGATGACACAGATGTATGGGGACACCAATGTGAGGAGACAGATGTATGGGGACACCAGTGTGATGACACAGATGTATGGGGACACCAATGTGAGGAGACAGATGTGTGGGGACACCAGTGTGATGACACAGATGTATGGGGACACCAATGTGATGACACAGATGTGTGGGGACACCAATGTGATGACACAGATGTATGGGGACACCAATGTGATGACACAGATGTATGGGGACACCAATGTGATGAAACAGATGTATGGGGACACCAATGTGATGAAACAGATGTATGGGGACACCAATGTGATGACACAGATGTATGGGGACACCATTGTGGGGACACAGATGTATGGGGACACCAATGTGGGGACACAGATGTGGGACTGGTGAGGACACGGATGTAAAACCTCAATGCACGCTGGTAGTTAAACCCGCTGAATGATGCTCCATCGTTTTATTTAGACGACGGGACCATCATCCAGTTCTGCGGTCAACAGTAAGTAAAATGCTATTCTTCTTCTACTGTGGATTTATTTAGTTAAATTATTTTTCCGCGGATTGACATATTATATAAAATATAAATGTGGCCCTCGAAGTAAAAAGTTTGGAGACCCCTGCTCTAGGGTGTTATTAAAAAATATATATATATAATGTTTGGGGGTTTTAAGTAATTTTTCTAGCCAAAAAAAAGTTTTTAGTCTCGTAAACAACAAATCTGAACAAATTAGCACGGTGTGCACAACATGTTAAATTCATTATGCAAAATAGCAAGGAAAGTGCCTAAATACACATTTACCAAGCAGGGTGTCTGCAGCTGTACAGGCATGCTGGGACTTGTAGTTTTGTAACACCAGGAGAGAAATTTTTTGGGAAATACTAATATCTGGATCTTATATACTAACTTTTTAAACTAGTCTAAAATGCAGGTAAAGATAATTAAAATACTCACACTGATCAAAATATTCTCTTCATCTCTTGAAAGGTTGCTTCCAACCATATTTCCAATTGAACTTGTGCAAATAGACCAAGAACAGCTACCTATGGAAAATGAAACTGGCAAGTGTCCAAGTTCCAGGAAGTAGTCGCGCGTGCGTGTTGTTCGCGCGATTGCGCAAGCGCGCTCGAGAAATTCGAAATACTGTTTTTAAATAAAATTACACATATATTCGATTTCAGAGTGTTACTGTCGAAATTCAAGAAAGGTATTTATCATTCGCATTTTGTGACATTTCGATAAAATATCTCGAATATTCGATTTCAGAATGAGCCAATCAGAGCGCTTGTAAAGCATGTTCCGAAATTCTGCCAAAAAACAGATGTATGGGGACACCAATGTGATGACACGGATGTATGGGGACACCAATGTGATGTGACAAATGTATGGGGACACCAATGTGGGGGCACAGACGTATGGGGACACCAATGTGAGGACACAGATGTATGGGGACACCAATGTGGGGACACAGATGTATGGGAACACCAATGTGATGACACAGATGTATGGGGACACCAATGTGGGGACACAGATGTATGGGGACACCAATGTGATGACACAGATGTATAGGAACACCAATGTGATGAAACAGATGTATGGGGACACCAATGTGAGGAGACATGTATGGGGACACCAATGTGATGACACAGATGTATGGGGACACCAATGTGAGGAGACAGATGTGTGGGGACACCAGTGTGGGGACACAGATGTATGGGGACACCAATGTGAGGAGACAGATGTGTGGGGACACCAGTGTGATGACACAGATGTATGGGGACAAAAGTGTATGAGGAGACTGGTGGGGGGCACAGATGTGTGGGGACACCAGTGTGGGGACACAGATGTGTGGGGACAACAGTGTATGAGGAGACTGGTGGGGTGCTCAGATGTGTGGGGACACCAATGTGATGACACAGATGTATGGGGACACCAATGTGGGGACACAGATGTATGGAGACACCAATGTGGGGACACAGATGTATGGGGACAACAATGTGGGGACAGATGTATGGGGACACCAATGTGGGGACACAGATGTATGGGAACACCAATGTGATGACACAGATGTATGGGGACACCAATGTGGGGACACAGATGTATGGGGACACCAATGTGATGACACAGATGTATGGGGACACCAATGTGAGGAGACAGATGTGTGGGGACACCAGTGTGGGGACACAGATGTATGGGGACACCAATGTGAGGAGACAGATGTGTGGGGACACCAGTGTGATGACACAGATGTATGGGGACAAAAGTGTATGAGGAGACTGGTGGGGGGCACAGATGTGTGGGGACACCAGTGTGGGGACACAGATGTGTGGGGACAAAAGTGTATGAGGAGACTGGTGGGGGCACAGATGTGTGGGGACACCAGTGTGGGGACACAGATGTGTGGGGACAAAAGTGTATGAGGAGACTGGTGGGGGGCACAGATGTGTGAGGACACTAGTGTGGGGACACAGATGTGTGGGGACAACAGTGTATGGGAAGACTGGTGGGGGGTGCTCAGATGTGTGGGGACACCAATGTGATGACAAAGATGTATGGGGACACCAATGTGGGGACACAGATGTATGGGGACACCAATGTGGGGACACAGATGTATGGGAACACCAATGTGATGACACAGATGTATGGGGACACCAATGTGGGGACACAGATGTATGGGAACACCAATGTGATAACACAGATGTATAGGGACACCAATGTGATGACACAGATGTATGGGACACCAATGTGATGACACAGATGTATGGGGACACCAATGTGATGACACAGATGTATGGGGACACCAATGTGAGGAGACAGATGTATGGGGACACCAATGTGAGGAGACAGATGTATGGGGACACCAATGTGATGACACAGATGTATGGGGACACCAATGTGATGACACAGATGTATGGGGACACCAATGTGAGGAGACAGATGTGTGGGGACACCAGTGTGGGGACACAGATGTATGGGGACACCAATGTGAGGAGACAGATGTGTGGGGACACCAGTGTGATGACACAGATGTATGGGGACAAAAGTGTATGAGGAGACTGGTGGGGGGCACAGATGTGTGGGGACACCAGTGTGGGGACACAGATGTGTGGGGACAAAAGTGTATGAGGAGACTGGTGGGGGGCACAGATGTGTGAGGACACTAGTGTGGGGACACAGATGTGTGGGGACAACAGTGTATGGGAAGACTGGTGGGGTGCTCAGATGTGTGGGGACACCAATGTGATGACAAAGATGTATGGGGACACCAATGTGGGGACACAGATGTATGGGGACACCAATGTGGGGACACAGATGTATGGGAACACCAATGTGATGACACAGATGTATGGGGACACCAATGTGGGGACACAGATGTATGGGAACACCAATGTGATAACACAGATGTATAGGGACACCAATGTGATGACACAGATGTATGGGGACACCAATGTGATGACACAGATGTATGGGGACACCAATGTGATGACACAGATGTATGGGGACACCAATGTGAGGAGACAGATGTATGGGGACACCAATGTGAGGAGACAGATGTATGGGGACACCAATGTGATGACACAGATGTATGGGGACACCAATGTGATGACACAGATGTATGGGGACACCAATGTGAGGAGACAGATGTGTGGGGACACCAGTGTGGGGACACAGATGTATGGGGACACCAATGTGAGGAGACAGATGTGTGGGGACACCAGTGTGATGACACAGATGTATGGGGACAAAAGTGTATGAGGAGACTGGTGGGGGGCACAGATGTGTGGGGACACCAGTGTGGGGACACAGATGTGTGGGGACAACAGTGTATGAGGAGACTGGTGGGGTGCTCAGATGTGTGGGGACACCAATGTGATGACACAGATGTATGGGGACACCAATGTGGGGACACAGATGTATGGAGACACCAATGTGGGGACACAGATGTATGGGGACAACAATGTGGGGACAGATGTATGGGGACACCAATGTGGGGACACAGATGTATGGGAACACCAATGTGATGACACAGATGTATGGGGACACCAATGTGGGGACACAGATGTATGGGGACACCAATGTGATGACACAGATGTATGGGGACACCAATGTGAGGAGACAGATGTATGGGGACACCAATGTGAGGAGACAGATGTATGGGGACACCAATGTGATGACACAGATGTATGGGGACACCAATGTGATGACACAGATGTATGGGGACACCAATGTGAGGAGACAGATGTATGGGGACACCAGTGTGATGACACAGATGTATGGGGACACCAATGTGAGGAGACAGATGTGTGGGGACACCAGTGTGATGACACAGATGTATGGGGACACCAATGTGATGACACAGATGTGTGGGGACACCAATGTGATGACACAGATGTATGGGGACACCAATGTGATGACACAGATGTATGGGGACACCAATGTGATGAAACAGATGTATGGGGACACCAATGTGATGAAACAGATGTATGGGGACACCAATGTGATGACACAGATGTATGGGGACACCATTGTGGGGACACAGATGTATGGGGACACCAATGTGGGGACACAGATGTGGGGGAGACTGGTGAGGACACGGATGTAAAACCTCAATGCACGCTGGTAGTTAAACCCGCTGAATGATGCTCCATCGTTTTATTAGACGACGGGACCATCATCCAGTTCTGCGGTCAACAGTAAGTAAAATGCTATTCTTCTTCTACTGTGGATTTATTTAGTAAAATTATTTTTCCGGCCCGCGGATATGAGTAAAATATAGAATGTGGCCCTCGAAGTAAAAAGTTTGGAGACCCCTGCTCTAGGGTGTTATTAAAAAATATATATATATAATGTTTGGGGGTTTTAAGTAATTTTCTAGCCAAAAAAAAGTTTTAGTCTCGTAAACAACAAATCTGAACAAATTAGCACGGTGTGCACAACATGTTAAATTCATTATGCAAAATAGCAAGGAAAGTGCCTAAATACACATTTACCAAGCAGGGTGTCTGCAGCTGTACAGGCATGCTGGGACTTGTAGTTTTGTAACACCAGGAGAAATTTTTTTGGGAAATACTAATATCTGATCTTATATACTAACTTTTAAACTAGTCTAAAATGCAGGTAAAGATAATTAAAATACTCACACTGATCAAAATATTCTCTTCATCTCTTGAAAGGTTGCTTCCAACCATATTTCCAATTGAACTTGTGCAAATAGACCAAGAACAGCTACCTATGGAAAATGAAACTGGCAAGTGTCCAAGTTCCAGGAAGTAGTCGCGCGTGCGTGTTGTTCGCGCGATTGCGCAAGCGCGCTCGAGAAATTCGCAATACTGTTTTTAAATAAAATTACACATATATTCGATTTCAGAGTGTTACTGTCGAAATTCCGCAATAAATTTCTCATTCGCATTTTTGCGAAATTACGATAAAAATATCAAGAATATTCTGAGCCAATCAGAGTGCTCCTTCCGTATTTGCCGAATATTCTCAATTATTTTGTATTGCAATATATCACGAATATTCTGAGCCAATCAGAGTGCTCCTTACACATTTGCCGAATATTCTCAATTATTTTGTATTGCAACATATCACGAATATGCTGAGCCAATCAGAGTGCTCCCTCCGCATTTGTCGAATATTCGCAATTCGCAATTCGCAATAGCGAAAATTCGCAATGATTTCGGTTTCAAAAAATATCTCGAATATTCGTATTTAGCGAATATATCACGAATATTCGACAATATATTCGAGATATATCGCGAATTCGAATATGGCATATTCTGCTCAACACTACTAACTACCTCCAGTTTCATTATCTACAAACTGGAGGTAATGATTTTGAAATATGGTGCCTTGATATTATTATTTTTATTAGTATTATTATAAGCTGCCTGAATTTGCCACATGTGTCAGCAAAGCTACCGTGTCAAGAATTTTTGTTATTTGGCACAGGCCAATTTAAAGGGCCACAGTGCCAGAAAAGTGTAGTTAAAGTTTTATTGAATCCCTAACATATATTACATATTCTAGGCTTGGTCTATAAATCCCCAGCATATATTTCTGTGCCACATAATGTTTCAATTTCCTTTTTTTGTTACTCTTTTTTTTTAATCAGATAAAATATTTTTAATGTGCATCGAGTTAGTCAAAGTACACTTATACAGGTCATAGTGTAATAAAAATATTGGGCCAGATTCACAGAGCGATTACGCCAGCATAACAGGAGATGCGCGGCGTAAGTCTAAATGTGCGCATGCGTTTCGATGCTCCGCACCCCCCAAACGAGATACGCAAGAAATCTACTTTTTTTTGTCCGGCGTAATTTCGATAGACAGGCGCATCCGTCCGTGCAAAACTGCGCTAGACACACCATTGATTTGCTATTCAAATATGCTAATGAGGGAGTTACGGGGATTCACAAAAGAAGGTTGGTGTAGAGCAGGCTACGCTCTGTGCACAACAGCTGCACGGCCTGTCTAAAATTAGACCTAAAATTAGACCATATAAATGGTGGTATAAAATTAGACAATTCGTCTACATGTCAGAGAAAGCAACACTGTTAGTGAGGAGCTGAGCAGTCACACGTGTTGCACAACAATCTGTATGCCAACATGCCAGTGGCATCCATGCCCATAGCTATACTACTGACTTTAGATGAGCAAAGAAGGAGAAGGGCACGGAGGAGGGCACGGAGGAGGGCACGGGAGAGGAATTTTTTTTTTTTACAAAAATGTTTTCTTTGCTTTAAGAAACATTTTTACAAAAAATATACATACATATATACATCAATACATAACATACATACAAATTACAAACACGGTCTCACTATCTTTCAATAGCCCTTTAAAACCTTGATGGATATAATAATCTAATCTGATACAAGCCCCTCACTCTTCACTTGATATATCACACACGCATAGACATCTTTGGCATGAGAGATTCTGAGGTGTCTTGCATCTTCAGATTCACCCCTCATGCCATCCTGGAATTAACCACAACCCTGCAGGAGCCCAACACATGACACCACCCATGACACCCATATGTAGCTACATATACAATCCTAGCCCCATCCCCACAGATTTCGAACAGAACATGTATGGGGACAGCTGGCTGGTTGGTGAGTGACATGGGTGGCAGGCATGACTGTCCCCCCCATGATGCTAAAATCACAAGGGGCACATGCACTACTAACATCCTCCTGTCTTATCCCTTCAGGGTGACTCTGCATATGCACTGGGACCCCATCTCATGACTCCTATACGGAACCCCCCTAACCAAGGCTACCCCGTCTTCTGAGGGAAGAGCAGCCAGGAGCCAGCTCACATTAGGCATCTTTGCACGTTAAACACACACACGCATGCATGCACACCACTGTGGTCCCTTGCACAGACACCACATCCTCGTCACATTGGATTGGCACAAGCCCACCATGCAGGACTTGTGAGCAGCAACGCCATGCCACGGCTCCAATTATGTCACTGTACATTCATACACCATTCACAGATCTGGGGATCACCTCTCCACCACAAATGAGGGTGACACCCCTTTTCCGGCAGGAATGTCACCCCCACATTCCCAAATCATACACAAACAGAACCAAAAATAATAATAATTGACCAGCAAAAATAAAAAATGCCCAGCAAAAATATAATTTAAACAAAATAACAACAAAGAAAACACATAAAAGACAAAAATCACTCTGCAAAACAGTCCCCAAATATCTCAAAGACACGTCACAAACAAACAAACAAACGCTAATACACAACAGAACAAAAGCACCTTGCTGTATAGGAAGGGATACAAAGGGATGTACTTTTGCAAAGGAAGTGCGTTTGTGTCTGTCTATTTATGCTGCCTGCGTATTTCAATGTAACAGCGCAATCACCCTATTCTCGTCGGTTTTGCGCAGAAATTTGCGCCTGCGCAACGTAATTTCAGAGGCGTAAGGCGGAGTGATTCAAATTGGGAAGGACGTGGGCGTGTTACATTGAAATGAGCCGTGACCCCATGCAAATGAAGGGCCGGCCGGCTCGCGCATGCGCACATGAAGCAGACCATGGTCAGCACCTCTGTGCGCATGCTCACAACTCGGGAACGGCGCAATCAGTGAAATTGGAAGTGGACCAGGGCAATTTAGTGAACTACGCAGACAGCATAAATAGACAGACACAAACGCACTTCCTTTGCAAAAGTACATCCCTTTGTATCCCTTCCTATACAGCAAGGTGCTTTTGTTCTGTTGTTTGTTAGCGTTTGTTTGTTTGTTTGTTTGTGTCTTTGAGATATTTGGGGACTGTTTTGCAGAGTGATTTTTGTCTTTTATGTGTTTTCTTTGTTGTTATTTTGTTTAAATTATATTTTTGCTGGGCATTTTTTATTTTTGCTGGTCAATTTTTTTATTTTTTTGGTTCTGTTTGTGTATGATTTGGGAATGTGGGGGTGACATTCCTTCCGGAAAAGGGGTGTCACCCTCATTTGTGGTGGAGAAGTGATCCCCAGGTCCGTGTGAATGGTGTATGAATGTACAGTGACATAATTGGAGCCGTGGCGTGGCGTTGCTGCTCATAAGTCCTGCATGGTGGGCTTGTGCCAATCCAATGTGATGAGGATGTGATGTGCTAGGGACCACAGTGGTGTGCATGCATGCATTCTCATTGTGCCATGATTAATGTGTGTGTTTAACGTGCAAAGATACCTAATGTGAGCTGGCTCCTGGCTGCTCTTCCCTCAGAAGACGGGGTAGCCTTGGTTAGGGGGATTCCATATAGGAGTCATGAGATGGGGTCCCAGTGCATATGCAGAGTCACCCTGAAGGGATAAGACAGGAGGATGTTAGTAGTGCATGTGCCCCTTGTGATTTCAGCATCATGGGGGGGACAGTCATGCCTGCCACCCATGTCACTCACCAACCGGCCTGTCTAATTTTAGACAGGCCGTGCAGCTGTTGCGCACAGCGTGTAGCCTGCGCTGCACTAACGTTCTTTTGTGGATCCCCGTAACTCCCTCATTAGCATATTTGAATAGCAAATCAATGGTGTGTCTAGCGCAGTTTTACGCGGACGAATGCACCTGTCTATCAAAATTACGCCGGACAAAAAAAAGTAGAAAAGGTATAAAAGTATAAAAGGTGGTATAAAATTAGACAATTCGTCTACATGTCAGAGAAAGCAACACTGTTAGTGAGGAGCTGAGCAGTCACACGTGTTGCACAACAATCTGTATGCCAACATGCCAGTGGCATCCATGCTCATAGCTATACTACTGACTTTAGATGAGCAAAGAAGGAGGAGGGCACGGAGGGGGGCACGGAGGAGGGCACGGAGGAGGGCACGGAGGAGGGCACGGAGGAGGGCACGGGATAGGATTTTTTTTTTTTTTTTTACAAAATTTTTTTCTTTGCTTTAAGAAACATTTTTACAAAAAATATACATACATATATACATCAATACATAACATACATACAAATTACAAACACGGTCTCACTATCTTTCAATAGCCCTTTAAAACCTTGATGGATATAATAATCTTATCTGATACAAGCCCCTCACTCTTCACTTGATATATCACACACGCATAGACATCTTTGGCATGAGTGATTCTGAGGTGTCTCGCATCTTCAGATTAACCCCTCATGCCATCCTGGAATTAACCATAACCCTGCAGGAGCCCAACACATGACACTACCCATGACACCCATGACAGCTACATATACAATCCTAGCCCCATCCCCACAGATTTCAAACAGAACATGTATGGGGACAGCTGGCTGGTTGGTGAGTGACATGAGTGGCAGGCATGACTGTCCCCCCCATGATGCTGAAATCACAAGGGGCACATGCACTACTAACATCCTCCTGTCTTATCCCTTCAGGGTGACTCTACATATGCACTGGGACCCCATCTCATGACTCCTATACGGAACCCCCCTAACCAAGGCTACCCCGTCTTCTGAGGGAAGAGCAGCCAGGAGCCAGCTCACATTAGGCATCTTTGCACGTTAAACACACACATTAATCATGGCACAATGAGAATGCATGCATGCACACCACTGTGGTCCCTAGCACAGACACATCACATCCTCATCACATTGGATTGGCACAAGCCCACCATGCAGGACTTGTGAGCAGCAACGCCATGCCACGGCTCCAATTATGTCACTGTACATTCATACACCATTCACACGGACCTGGGGATCACTTCTCCACCACAAATGAGGGTGACACCCCTTTTCCGGCAGGAATGTCACCCCCACATTCCCAAATCATACACAAACAGAACCAAAAATAAATAAATTGACCAGCAAAAATAAAAAATGCCCAGCAAAAATATAATTTAAACAAAATAACAACAAAGAAAACACATAAAAGACAAAAATTACTCTGCAAAACAGTCCCCAAATATCTCAAAGACACGTCACAAACAAACGCTAATAAACAACAGAACAAAAGTACCTTGCTGTATAGGAAGGGATACAAAGGGATGTACTTTTGCAAAGGAAGTGCGTTTGTGTCTGTCTATTTATGATGTCTGCGTAGTTCACTAAGTTGCCCTGGTCCACTTCCAATTTCACTGATTGCGCCGTTCCCGAGTTGTGAGCATGCGCACAGAGGTGCTGACCATGGTCTGCTTGATGTGCGCATGCGCGAGCCGGCCGGCCCTTCATTTGCATGGGGTCACGGCTCATTTCAATGTAACACGCCCACGTCTTTCCCAATTCGAATCACTCCGCCTTACGCTTCTGAAATTACTTTGCACAGGCGCTATTTTCTGCGCAAATCAATCGAGAATACGGTAATTGCGCCGCTACATTGCGGCAGTCTAACGTAAAGGAGGTGTGCTACGCCAGTCAAAAAATGCGCCGATGTACGTGAATCTGGCCCATAATTTTCTTTAAAAATTGTCGCTCTATTTTTGTTTATAGCGCAAAAACTAAAAACCACAGAGGTGATTAAATACCACCAAAAGAAAGCTCTATTTGTAGGAAAAAAAGGACGCCAATTTTGTTTGGGAGCCACGCCGCACGATCGCAAGTTAAATTATTGTCAGTTAAAACGATGCAGTGCCAAATCGCAAAAAGTGCTCTGGTCACTTACCAGCAATATGGTCCGGGGCTTAAGTGGTTAAATACCTCCTGCCTAGACCACTACTTATTTAACTCATGCATTTATTTATTTATTTTAGTGAATTCACTTCAATTACTTTTTTTTGTTATTAACCAGGGGTTTCTGGTTTGTGGGGTAAATAACTTATGAGGTGATAGTGAATTTACATTTTCAGCATCTTTTGAGATAATTGGAAAAAAATTGTTGCATGATTCAATTATGTCATGAGATATTCTTTAGAGAATTGATCCCCCTGTGTCAGGTCACTGCTGCTCTTTCCTTGTGCAGAGGGACTGGTCTTGTCTCTGCCCCTCCTGTAGTTTTCTACAGGCAACCTCTGGGTGTGTCCTGCTGGCTCCCTCCCAAAGCTACATAGTTACATAGTAGGTGAGGTTGAAAAAATACATCAAGTCCAACCTATGTGTGTGATTATATGTCAGTATTACATTGTCTATTCCTGTATGTTTTCGGCCGTTCAGGTGCTTATCTAATACTTTTTTCGAATACTTTCAATACAAAGAAAGTTTTAAAAACTGACGTTTTTTCGAGAGCAGTGATTTTAATAATGCTTAAAGTGAAACAGTAAAAGTGAAATATTCCTTTAAATTTCATACCGGGGGGGGTGGGGAGGTCTAGTATGCCTGTGAAGTAGCGCTTGTTTCCCGTGCTCAGAACTGTTCCTGCACAAAGTGTCATTTCTGAAGGAAAAAAAGACATTTAAAATCACTCGCGATTATAATGAATTGTCGGCTCCTGGCAATACAGAGAAAATCATTCATAAAAAATAAAAAAAGTGTGGGGATCCCCCCAAATTCAAGTACCAGGAATCTTCAGATCTGGTATGGATTATAAGGGGGGCACCCCTCAAAGCACCATGTCCCCATATTGATTACATACTACAAGTTAATTTTAACCGCTTAAGGACCCATTCACGCTGATATACATCGGCAGAATGGCACGGCTGGGCACATCCACGTACATGTACGTGGCCCTTTAAGCCCAGCCGTTGGGTCGCACGCGCACCTCCGGCGAGCACACGCAACCCGGTCCGAAGCTCCGTGACTGCGCCAGCGGGACCCGCGGACCCGATCACCGCTGGTATCCCGCGATCGGTTCTCCGGAGCTGAAGAACGGGGAAAGCTATGTGTAAACACAACTTCCCTGTTCTTCACTGTGGTAGTATCATTGATCGTGTGTTCCCTTACATAGGGAAACACGATCAATAACCTCACACATGCAGCCCCACCCCCCTGCAGTTAGAAACACAAATGAGGTCACACTTAACCCCTTCAGCGTCCCTAGTGGTTAACTCCCAAACTGCAATTGTCATTTTCACAGTAAACATTTTTATAGATTTTTTTGTGAAAATGACAATGGTCCCAAAAATGTGTCAAAATTGTCCGATGTGTCGGTCAAAAAATCGCTTATCACCGCCATTAGTAGTACAAAAAAAAATATTAATAAAAATGCAATAAAACTATCTCCTATTTTATAAATGCTATACATTTTGTGCAAACCAATCAATAAACGCTTATTGCGATTTTTTAACCAAAAATAGGTAGAAGAATACGTATCGGCTGAAACTGAGAAAAAAATATGTATATCTTTTTTGGGGATATTTATTACAGCAAAAAGTAAAAAATATATTTTTTTTCAAAATTGTCGCACTATTTTTGTTTATAGCGCAAAAAATTAAAACCGCAAAGGTGATCAAATACCACCAAAAGAAAGCTCTATTTGTGCGGAAAAAAAGGACGCCAATTTTGTTTGGAAGCCAAGTCACACGACCGCACAATTGTCAGTTAAAGCGACGCAGTGCCGAATCACAAAAACTGGCCAGGTCCTTTACCTGCCTAAAAAAAGAAAATACCCCCAAGGAAGCGGGACTTTAAAGGCCAGGCTCAGAGCAAAAAAAGTTTTTTATTATTATATGGACCAATTAATATACAAATAGATACTGGTTGGGAAAGTTACCTGTATGGTCCACTACCTCTGTATGATAGTCGCAGAGTAGTTATGGAACATCAGCGGTTAGAAAAGTGCACCCAGTGAAAGAGTAGAGGAGAGGTAAAATCAATTAACAATACGGTATATAATACATCATAGTAAAAAAAAGCACAATCTCCGTGGGACAAAATGGAGAATGCCCGACGCGTTTCTGGTCTCTTGGTTTAAAAGAGGACCGTCATCAGGGGCCAGGAGTTGTACCGCATAAAATTCTCATTCGCTGAGTTTGCGGAGAGGAAGGTCCCTTGTTGGGGTAGTAGTGGTCGTGAGTGGGTTCGGGGTGGGTCGCTAAAGGATTGCAACCCTTCCTATATGAATAATCACAGTCCCGATATGGGGAGAGGGGGTGGGTTTATTTCAAACGCCCCCTAAGATCCTGTGTGTTAATATTCAATTGATCCACCTGGATCACAGAAAATAGTTTTTGTGAAGTGTCCACGACCCAGTGGCATTGTCCCTGATGTGTGTAGGGTACCCACGTTGAGCGCATATTCTTTGAAACCAGCATGCTTGCCTCTCAACGTTGCGCCGGCGTAGCGTAAAGTAGATACGCTACGCCCGAACAAAGATGCGCCGATCTACCTGAATCCGGGCCACTGATTTCAACTTGACCTCAGTTGATCCTAAATGCTTCTGAAATAGACCTATAGGTCCAGATTCAGGTAGATGCGCACATATTTTATCCGGCGTAGCGCAGCGCATATACGTTACGCTGACGCGAACTAGTGAGTCAAGTACAGTATTCACCAAGTGCATGTTCGTTACTTTGCGGCGGAGTAACGAAAATGCGCTGGCGCAACCCGACGCAAGTGGAAGTGGGTGTGATCATATGTAAATGATGGGCGGAGCCCAGCGCAGTGACTTACGTTCATCGCATCATCCACGGAGCATGCGCAGTGAGGGAGGGCTCCACTCGCTCCCCTGTGCGCATGCTCACAACTTCCGTCAGCACCACTTCATGGGAAACGGCAGCACAATGTGTTCTGTTGCGCGTATAAAAGCGGCCGCAGATGCGCCTTTCCGGCGCAAAAGTATATCCGGTTCCCCCCACCCCAGGGAAGTAACTTTTGCTGTGCGATGGCTGCTCCCGTTCCCCCCAAAGAGAGGAGAAACCTCAACTTCAACGCCCGGGAGCTGTCAGTAGTGATCTCCACTATGGAGACCTACAATGGCTTCCTCCATGGCAGGAAAAGTAGGAAGACCAGCCGAGACAGGAAGCAGGGCATCCTGGAGAGCATTGCTGGCAGGGTCAATGTTTTGGGCTTCTCCACCCAGACTGCTGCCGATATCGGGAAAAAAATCAATGATTTGATGCGCAAAGTCCAGGGCAAGGTGGCCACCATCAGGAGGCATGAGAGAGGCACGGGTGGTGGACCCCCATGTGCGGTCAGCCTGACCACGGAGGAGGAGGTGGTCGCCCGCTGCCTGGAGAGGGAGCAGTTGGAGGGGGTACTGGGATATGATTCCATGGAGGAAGGCTCCAGGACAGGTAAGTGTTTTTTATCCCCTATTTGGTGTGTTGCATGTTGTGGGGGGGGTACATGTGCCAAGTGTGTGGGACCACCCAACATGTGTCTGCTTAGTGTCATCCACAGATGACGGAGCTGGGCCATCATATGTCGGCGGCCAGTCCACCCCATCCCCCCAACTGCATTCTGTTCCCGACCCCCTGGGTGGTGAAGACACTGAGATGGAGGGGAGTGCCCACACCTCACCTGCTGAGGTAGTTGAGGAGGAGCCTGTTGTTCCCAAGCAGGACTTTGTTTTATTTTTGGAGGAGTCCTCCCCTTCATCAGGGCCCTCTCTAATCCCCTCCCCCATCCTAGGAAGCCCCTCAAGGGCGACTCCATCCCCCTGGGGACTACCATCTCCTGGCCCCAGGAAGGCCACCCAGAAGACCAGGGGGGTGTCTGATGTGATCCATGACCAGATGGCCCCGGACCAGGCCAGGCAAACCCACACATGGGGGAGATTGCTGGGCATCTGGACCGGGTAGCTGACAGCCTGGGCTCCGTGGCCCAGATGTCCAACGCAGTGCAGGATGTCAGCTGCAACTGTGCTGCAGTGGTGACCAGTCTGGGGGAGGTGCAGGCTGATCTTCGGCACCTCACTGCAGCCATCCAGGCCAACACAGCTGCCATCCGGGACCAGGGGAGGCAGATGCAGCAGGCCCAACATTATGAAGTGACCCGGAAGCTCAGGATGCAGGCCCACACAAATTCATACCTCGCCCGGATAGCCATGGCCTTGGAGGGCATGCAGGCCACACCTGCCAGGAGTGGCCCACCCGGGGATCAGTCACCTCCAGATGCCCCCCCACCCCCACCTACTCCCTCCAGGCAGCTGAGGAGCCAGAGAGGGCCCACCAGAAGGAGCCCCCGTCAGCCCAGATGAGGGCTTTTTTTTTTTTTTTTGGCTCAGGTTATGAGTTTTTTTATTTTAATGTTGCTCAGGTTATGAGCTTTTTATTTTGAGTTTAACTGCACACGGTCAGGAGTGCAGGGGACAGTGTGAATGGTGTGTGAATGTGAGGGGGTGGCACTCCTGCCAGTAAGGGGTGTCACCCTTGCCCATTGGGGAGAAGTTATCCCCACGGCTGTGTGAATGACGAGTGAATGGTGTATGAATGGACAGCGACATCATTGGGGCCTTGACGCCGGCGTTGCTGCTCCCAAGTCCTGCATGTTGGACTTGGGCTAATCCAATGTGATGTGGATGTGTGTGTGATCTAGGGACATCAGTGGTGTGCATGCGTGCATTGTCCGTGTGATCAATGTTTTGGTTTAGTGTCCAAAGATGCCTACGGCGAGGACCCTCCTGACTGCTCTTCCATCAGCTGAATGGGTCTCCTCTGGCAGGGGGGGGCTGTCTGGTTGGGGGGTCAGGTCATCACATATGTCAATCTGCAGGCCCTTTCTCATGGCAAAGTTGTGCAGAATGCAACATGCACCGATGATCTGACACACGAAGTTAGGGGAATACAATAGGGCCCCCCCAGACTTATCCAGGCAGCGGAAACGGGACTTCAGGAGCCCAAATGTTTGCTCCACCACTGCATGAGTTTTGATATGTGCTGCATTGTATCTTCTCTCTCCTCTGGTTTGGGGGTTCTGGAAAGGAGTCATTAGATGGGGTCCCAGTGCATATGCAGAGTCACCTGTAAGGGAAAAGACAGGAGGATGTTAGTCATGCATGTGCCCCTCGTGATGTCAGCATCATGGGGGGGGGACAGTCATGCCTGCCACCCATGTCACTCACCAACCAGCCAGCTGTCCCCATACATTTTCTGTTTGAATTCAATTGAGTTGGGGCTCTGATTGTATATGAAGCTGTCATGGCTGGATCCGGGGTGTTTAGCACGGACGTGCCATATGAGGCTATCACCTGTACGTTGATGGAATGCCAATGCTTCCGATTGCGGTATATGTGCTCTGTGGCACTGGGGGGCTGTAGTGCAACATGTGTGCAATCAATGGCTCCCACGGTGCGTGGGAATCTGGCAATGCTGTAGAAATCTGTCATTGCCTTCAGCCGCAGCTCCTCAGTGGTGGGTCTGATGAAGTGGTGGGACATGCGTCTGAGGATTGTGGGGACAACCTGGTGCACACATCTGCTCATGAAGGACTGTGACATCCCAGCCACCACTCCACTTGTACGCTGGAATGATCCACTTGCAAGGAAATGGAGGGTTGCCAGGACCTTCACCAGTGGCTGCACTGCTTGTGAGCGGTGTGTCTTGCTGGTGATGTCATCCTGCAGGGTTGTGGTTAGTTCAAGGATTGCATCTGGGCTGAATCTGAAGAGGCGATACACCTCCTCATCACCCATGCCAAAGAGGCTCATGCGCGTGCGGTATATCCTCTCATGTGCCCGCCTCCTCTGTACCGGGGGACCCATTAGTAGTGCTAGGACCACGGCTGCCCCTGGCATGTTGGCACACAGAGGTGTTGTCCTTGCAAGTGTGGTTGTTCAGCTTGCTATTTTCGTCGGTAACGCTGCTGCTGTAGCTGCTCTCCTGCTGACCTGTGGCTGTCAGGAGTAAAGATAAAGCAGCTATTTGTAGGAATAACTTTGCGACAGACGGACGACATACGCGCGGCGCAAATCTCCCTCATTTGCATATTTGAATGGGAAATCAATAGGTGCGACGGATGCGACAAGCAAAAATATGCGCTTACGATACTCTAGCGAGGGAAAGTTAAGCCGATTGGAGAAAGCCCATTTTCTGTCGCATCTAGTTTGGTGGGTACGGCCGCATAGATACAATGGCGCATCTTTACGGTTACGCGGCGCATATCGATATACTCCAGCGCAAGTCTTTCTGAATCTGGCCCATACTGTTTAATTTACTAAATACACCCACTGAACTGTTACCCACCATAAATATTTTTAAAGCCAGGCTAGGGAGTTGCACTCTTCCTGTCAATCCAGGGTGTAGAAATCTTACCACCAATGGCCTCATGTAAACTGATGGAACCAAATACTTTTTTTTAACATTGCTCATTTATCTCATTATACATATAGTGCCCTCTAGTGTATGCTGTTAGTAGTGAGAGTAGGTAAACTATACTCTGGCTCATGTTACATGGTGAGTTTGTAATTGGGACAGGGTTACAAGAGTTCAGGGCTAGATGACTTATCCTAGCAAATCTCTGGTGCCCCCCCCACCCTTACTAGAATGCTGAAGGATACTCTAGAATATAGTTGGAGGAGGCTAGGAGGGGCTGCCTTGAATATTCATGGGCCCTCAGCCAATCCTCAGGAGTGTAGGTATACATAGTAGATCAATAAATATGTTAAAATGCAGGATAGAAACATGATTGGTAAATCATAAAATATTCTAATAATAACATGGTAGACAATGTAACACATGATAAACTATGTAACCAGCAGTATAGTAAAGTATAGTAACTAGCCCCGTGGCCGTGGGACGAGGGGGCGGGGGAACGCCATGGTGTGCAGCGCAGCTCCCAGATGAAGAGACAACCACACCAATCCCCCGAGGGATGAGCTTCACAATTTATATGTTCGGGTTAACCCAGTATAGCATAGAATCCAGAATGTCGTAAGATGTAAGTCACCAGTAAAACATGGGATATTAAAGTAAATATGTGTAATGTTTCCATCCCTAATAAGTCGAAATAAAGATTTTAAATTCTAAATCCAAAATCTTTTTGGTTGGTGAGACTTTAGATGAGGCCGTGGCCATCCGGCACACAGGTCTCCATCCCTGACAGTATGAAAGAAGAGGGACAAATGGGGACAAAGGCAAAAGGTGGGCCTTTATATGAAACATAACACTAAGGGCAGAATGAATCAATCAATTTAGTATAATAAAATATTTATTAATGACACATTAGGATAAAGTGCATTGTAGGTACACATAGTAGATCAATAATAAATATGTTAAAATGCAAGATAGAAACATGATTGGTAAATCATAAAATATTCTAATAATAACATGGTAGACAATGTAACACATGATAAACGATGTAACCAGCAGTATATCCAAAATAGTGTGGAATAATAATATATAATACATAACAATTCATAATTTGAACAACATCACGCCCATAATAGTAACCATGATTAGTGTGACAAAACATCAATAGGGTAAGCTCGACGCATTTCGTGGACAATCTCCACTTATCAGGAGCATCTAGGAACTGGGAATACCTATGATAGGAAGTAGATAATAATAAATTACTAATTAATGATAATTAATTAGAAAGGGAAGAGGGGGAGCACAACTCAGTAATCCAAAACACTCTTACCTAAAGGAAATAGATAAAACAGGGTAGATGGTAGCGATATTAATAAGAGGCAAAGGGAAAAGGGAAATGTCTCCCCGGGAGCTAAAGTGGCAGCAAACTGGCGGCAGCGGAGGCCCGAACTCAAGATGTTAAATTGGAAATAGGGGGATGGTGGATGCCTTTTCCACTGGTGCAGTAGTAAGTATGAGCCCAAAGGGCGTCTGTAACAAAGACGTGAAAAGCCATGCATCAGGGTAATGAGCTTAGTTAGTGGAAGACAAAAACCATGAAAGTGGAGCATGAAGTGTATAGAAATAGGTGAGACAAAATAGTGAATAAGGTATGTAACATACAAAATGGTGTGTGGTAAAACGCACCATCATAGGGCAGTGAAAAGATAGATAAGAGTGAGTGTACCTGAGGTTGGAAAGAGAGGCATGATGTGACATGGTATTGACATGTCCAACTAAATCGAAGTGGAAGTAATAGCCAGTGCTAGTGGTGAGAAGGAGGGACAGCACGTCCGCCAGAGTGCTGAGTGCTGAGGAAAGGCTGTTGGGGCCCTTGAGGAAACCCTATCGGACTGGAGCTCGGGAGCCTGGCCTGGAATGATCCCAGTTGGAGAGATTCAAGCTGGAGAGGCAGTAGAGAGAGCAAGAAGAGACATACAATGCAGGGACAGACAATGGGAGAGACTGCCGTCTGCGGCAGTGCTCTCTTGATGACAGCGGTGTGCCATGTCTTCATCCATCCTTGCCCTGGGGAATCTCCATGTGTGCATGTCAGTCGGGCAGGACTGGTGCAGAGATTCAGTCAGGAGGACTGGGAAGACAAACAGCCAAGTCATGTTTTTAGGGAAACAAAAATACAGGATTTTTTGCTAGCACATGGGTATTAAAATGGAACAGAGCTTCACCTTATTCAATTCACATTTCAAATGAGATATACACTTGACAGTCAACCATCTTCACTTATTTAGTAAACTAACCACAATGGTTATGCTAGGAGTAAAGCATGTTCATTCACAAAGTCAAAAGATTTACTTTGCAAAGATTAGCCAATCATGTGTAAGGAAAATGAAAAACAAAACATTTTTTTTTTACTCACACGTGCTAGATTGGGCACAGTTGATCACATGGTAAAAGGCTGCTGTGATTGGCCCTTAACCTCCATCTGTGATCAGCTGTGTACGAAAGAACAACAGAGCCGTGCTGTAGCCATCTTTCAGCTATGAAATTGTATTGAAGTGGTTAAAGAAAAATATAAAGTTTAGAATCATCTTCATTTTCCATAGAGGAAAGGAGAATTGATGAACATCTGTACTAACAACAAGCTAGATAACAATTTTAATTTTCTAATTGGAAACGTCATTTGTAATAAGGGTGCATCCTCACCTTCTCACTAAAATAAAGAATTATATTGCTTTGATAGTTATCACACTAACATTATTCTTCTGTTCAATTAAATATGATTTCAGATGCAAGCCATCATAATAAAAAAGAAAAGAAAAACTGAATGTAATTTTTTTTTTTATGTCTTTAAAATATATAGAGCAGCTGGGTATAAAACTATTTTTTTCAAATATTTTATTTTGTTTGTATGTAAAGTATGTAATGGTATTTGTATAGAGGATCGGACAAATTTGCTTCTTAACAAAGTTGTCTATAATTTGTTCTACTAGCATAGGCGTGCGCACAGGGTGTGCCAGGTGTGCCTGGGCACACCCTAATCACTGTGTGGGGTGCAGAGTCCCCCTGTTTGGACTCCTGATATTCCACCCCTAAAGGAGGTCCTAAATAAATTGTAAAAAATGTATAATAAAAAATAAATAAAATTGCCCTACTGACACCATCCATTGCCCTGCTGACAGTGTCAGGATATATATATATATATATATATACAGGCATACCCCACTTTTAAGTACACAATAGGGTTTATTTACTAAAGCTGGAAAGCGGAATACAAGGCTCAATTCTGCACAGAAACCAATGAGCTTCCAGGTTTTGTTACCAGACTTAAAGCGGATCTCCACCCTAAAGTGAAGATCCGCTAATCGGAACCCTCCCCCCCTCCGGTGTCACATTTGACACCTTTCAGGGGGGAGGGGGGTGCAGATACCTGTCTAAAGACAGGTATCCACACCCACTTCCGGCCCGCAGTCTCGGGCAAAAGACGGGCTTTTCCAGTTGTGTGCTGGGAACTCTCAGCTCCCAGCACACAGCGGGAGCCAATCGCGGGCGCAGCGCGACTCGCGCATGCGCCGTAGGGAACCGGGCAGTGAAGCCGGAGCGCTTCACTTCCTGGTTCCCTCGCCGTGGATGGAGGGGGGAGCAGCAGGGTGACGAGCGATCGCTCATCCTCTGCTGCGGACGCCGCTGGACTCCAGGACAGGTAAGTGTCCTAATATTAAAAGTCAGCAGCTGCAGTATTTGTTGCTGCTGGCTTTTAATATTTATTTATGGTGAACCATCCGCTTTAATTGAACAAGCTGAAGTTAGAAGCTCATTGGTTTCTATGCAGAAGTGAGCCTGATATTGCGATTTCCAGCGTTAGTAAATAAACCCCATTGTGTACTTAAAAGCAGGGTATGCCTATATATATATTTATATATATATATATATATATATATATATATATATATATATATATATATACACGCGCATATGTGTTTGAGCTTTTCTGTGCACATCCTAATGCAATAGGCTGTGCACACCTATGTCTACTAGTGTCAGACGTAAAACACAATGATGTGCTAAAAAAAATTAAGGTTCAATGCTTCCAAGCATGCGTCGACTTGATTCGGTTAGGCGTCCATTGGTTAAATTTTAAAGCAAGTTCTCTTGTTTTGACCGAAGGATAACTGACCGATGGGGCCCACACTACACACACACACACACCTTCAGTCCGTTTTCATCAGTTTTGACCGATCGTGTGTACGCGGCCTTAGTGTAGCAATAAGTTGCTAAATGTTGTACCTTCATTAAATGTAACCATATTTCTACACTTAGAGGCTCCTCTCTTCTTTTTTATACTCAGTTGTGACATGACACTACTCTTATATCAAGACATCGCTTGTATATCAAGGCAAAATGTATTAAAACATTTTGCTTGTCTTGCAAAATGCTTTCAAACCAAATTATTCTCAAACCAAGGTTTTACTGTAGTTTACTTCCACTTTAATGCAGTAATTTGTGGGAGGCTAATAAGTGGATCTTGCCTTTTAGGACAAGACATCTTTAGACATGTATTACAATATTAACTCAAAATATGGCCTCATTGAAAATGCAACTTTTAAAAAAGGTGAGAGGTATGAACATTATATAGATCTCTTAATTGTTCAGTAAACCTAAAATGTACTTTATTCTATTTATTTATTACAGGTATTTATATAGTGCTGTAAATTTACATGGTGCTTGGTAATGTAAAATCGCATCAGTCCCTGCCTTACAATCTAAGGTCCCAATTTCACATAAATGCACACACTGGAGCAAATTTAAACAGGCGCCAATTAGCCCACCAACATGTCTTTGGAGTGCATAATCTACAAATAACCTTTAAAAGATGTCTGAGTGGTACTAAAAAAAAGTATTTAGAATGCCTGGTCTACATTACACTTTTTATTTCTAAAATAACACTGTCAGCAACTGATTTAGTAAACTGAAAATGAAATGACAAGAGTGACATCTTGTGGCAATTTATACTAATGCGTATCTTACACAAACTTTCCAACTTGTAAATATGAAGTAATACTCAACTATTACACAGTACTGACCTCTAGTGGAAATTGTTATTGTTGCATTTGAAAGTAAAGTTAATGATCTATCTATTATTATATTATTATACAGGTTTTATATAGCGCCAACAGTTTGCGCAACGCTTAACAAAATAAAGGCAGACGTTACAGTTACATTACAATTTGGTACAAGAGGAATCAGAGGGCCCTTGCTCATTAGAGCTTACAATCTAAGAAGGGAGGGTCAATTAACCACTTCAATACCGGGCTTTTATACCACCTCCATACCGGGCCTATTCTGACACTTTCTCTCCTACATGTAATAATCTTCATTCTTTTGCTAGAAAATTACGCAGTACCCCCAAACATTATATATGTTTTTTTTAGCAGACATCCTAGGGAATAAAACTACGGTCATTGCAACATTTTATCTCGCACGGTATTTTCGCAATCATTTTTCAAACGCCTTTTTTTTGTAAAAAAAATTGTTTCATGAATTAAAAAAATAATAAAACAGTAAAGTTAGCCCAATTTTTTTGTATTATGTGAAAGATTATGTTACACCGAGTAAATAGATACCCAACATGTCACGCTTTAATTATGCGCACACTCATGGAATGGCGCCAAACTTCGGTACTTAAAAATCTCCATAGGCAAGGCTTTATTTTTATTTTTTTACAGGTTACCAGTTTAGATTTACAGAGGAGATCTAGTGCTAGATTCCTTGCTGGCACTCTAACGCATGCGGCGATACCTCACTTAAGTGGTTTAAACGGCGTTTACATATGTCGGTGGGACTTACGTGTGCGTTCGCTTCTGCACGCAAGCTATTGGGGACAGGGGCCTTTAAATTTTTTTTTTTTATCTTTTATTTATTTTTTTGACTTATTTTTTATTTATTTTTCCACTTTTTTTCAATTTTTTTCCACTTTTATTCCTATGTAAACATCCCTTGTAATAGTGTGTGACAGGTCCTCTTTAAGGAGAGATGCGGGGTCAATAAGACCTCACATCTCTCCTCCAGGCTGGAAACCATGAGATCGGTGAAAAAAATTCACTGATCTCATGGTTAGTATTGCTTACAGCCGCAATCGTGGTTTGTTTACTTACGGGACCCGGGCGTGACATCATCACATCGCGCCTGGGTCCTCCGACAAATAGAGATGACTGGTGACCATCTGGTCACCAGTCATCTCTATGCTTCCTGCCAACGCAGGACGATTATTTCTCCGGGCCCCCGAAGGCAAGGGAGAGCCCGGAGAAGCACCGGATGGCGGCGGGAGGGGGCCCCTCCCGCGGCCTGTAAGATCAATAAAAACGATATGATCATTCTTATGTTGTGCAGAATCGCCGGCTGAAGAAGAGGATATCTGGATGATGCCTCTGGCTGCAGGCATCATTCAGATATTCACCTGCAAAGCCCAGGCCGTCAAGGATGGGAGATCAATTGTCAATGGGCCGGTATTGAAGTGGTTAATACAATTAATACAAAAGGTAATAGCTGTGGGGGATGAGCTGATGGAGGAAGTAAAACAGTGTTACTTAGAAGCAGGATAGGCTTCTTTAATCACTTGCTTACTGTGCACATAAACCCCCTTCCTGCCCAGGCTAAATTTCAGCTTCCAGCACTGCGTTGCTTTAACTGACAATTGCGCAGTTGTGCGACATGGCTCCCAAACAAAATTGACATCCTTTTTTTCCCAAAAATAGAGCTTTCTTTTGTTGGTATTTGATCGCCTCTGCGGTTTTTATTTTTTGTGCTATAAATAAAACAATAGTATCAATTTTGAAAAAAAAAACACAATGGGCCAGATTCTCAAAAGAATTACGCCGATGTATCTACACCGGCGTAATTCGAATATCCTGCCGGCGTATCATTGTTTTGTATTCTCAAAACAAGATACGCCGGAATTAGACTAGGATCCGACTGGCGTAAGTCACTTACACCGTCGGATCCTAAATGCAATAATACGCCGGCCGCAACGATTTCAGCGTTGAATATGCAAATGAGCCGATACGCCGATTCCCGAACATTTTTGTGCCTCTTCGCCGTAGTTTACATCGTTTCCGTAAGCGTAAGGTTACTCCTGCTATATGAGGGGTAACCTTACGTCGGTCTGCTGTATGCCATGTTAAGTATGGCCGTCAGGACAGCGTCTGGTTTTTCCATCGTTTACGTAACTCGTCGCGAATAGGGCTGTGCGTTAATTACGTTCACGTCACAACCAATGTATGTGTGGCGTACTACGGAGCATGTGCACTGGGCTACGTTTACGGCCGGCGCATGCGCAGTTCGTTCGGCGCGAGGGCACACTTAATTTAACTACAAGCCACCCCTTTGATTTACGCGGGGATACACCGGGCCATTTACACTACGCTGCCGCAAATTACGGAGCAAGTGCTTGGAGAATACGGCACTTGCTCCTGTAAGTTGCCGTGGCGTAGTGTAAATAGGATACGCTACGCCCCGCTCGTAGATACGCCGATCTACGAGGTGGGGTTAAAAAGATAAAATATATATAAAAACCTGGGAGTGGAAGGGAGCGATGAGGAGACAGGAGAGGGACACTGTCCTATATAAAGCCGATGATCACAGTATGTAGTCCGGGGCAAGCCTTCCAAAACGGGGGAAATGAGAGCAAAAACTCCAGCATATGTAAAAAAAGAAGAAGAAAACAGAAGGCGCCTCCAGGTTAACAACAAAAAGCTTTAATAGGTTATAGGTTACAGCATCCACTTACATGTTAATAGTGGAGATCCGGCATATAGATCCTTTAGATCTATTCAGTCCCTGAAGTGGCATCCTTCCGCACTAGATCTTAGCTGATGTTGCTTCCATGCCCTTCTGAGTCGGACCATCCATGTTAAAGGGGATCCAGCTGGTACGGTGAGACTGGTCGAAAACGAGGCATGGAGCGCTGCGGGAGTCGCGGTGACATCACTAAAACGCAACAACGTTTCGGAGCTGGCGCTTGTGTGTGACAGAGCGCGCTCCTTTTTCAAGCATGAGAGACTAGAAGGGACTGGGTGCCTATTTAAAGACAGTGGGGGGTGTGCCACCTAGTGTTAAAAAGCAGGAACTGGTCCCGTTTTTCAATCTTCACAGGGGAAAAAACACACACACACATACAGTAGGACAATGAGGGAATGATTAAAAATATATATATATGGAGAGGAGGGGCATGTGTAATTTGAAGAGAAGGATAAAAGAATGTATATATATATGTGTGTACTGTGATATTATTCCAAATAATAAGATGGCCATAGGTTTGTTAAGCCCAATCAGCAGTACACGTATATGAAGGTATGGAGGAAGGAACTATGGTGGGGAAACAGCCTATTATATTGAAAACTTATTAAAAGACCATTAAAATAATGAATAAAACATCTTTAAAACATATATTACTACGAAGTATCACTAGTGTTATTATATATAAATATATATATATATATATATATATATATATATATATATATTTGTATATATGGATAGATATACACAAGTATATGTAAATAGAATAAGAGTATTTTTGCTAATAAAATGGACTGGAAGGGGGCGCATGCGCGGAGCTCTGAGGATGGCTGCTTGAGCCGGGAGCTCCTCACCACCCCAGTCCAGCGGCGCCCGTAAGTCAGAAAAAAACAGGCTGGAAGTGGTGCCATCACTACACAAGGCACCCCAGACACCAGGGCACCCCCCTATTCATCTAATTTTAAAAAAGGGACACTTTAAAGCTGCTATTTTATAATTTTAAAAAATTGCAAAAATCCAAGATGGCCGCCGCTGCTGCACCTCACAAAAGCGGAGCTGAGGACATGCCTGATGGAAGGATTCCTCCAAATATGGTACCCCTGCCTTATACCCCCCTGGTCCAGGTTAATTACCAGCAGGACATGCCCCCCTCAACAACTTCCACAGAACCCCTGGTAGGCAGTAATATAGAGGGCTTTGCACTACCCCTCATAGGACCTAACATAGGGAGCCAGGCTGCTCAATTCTCTGTCAGCACCCTGACGGCAGCATCTGCATTCTCAGTGACTGACTTATATCAGGCACTGGCTGAACTCCTGGATAGGGGACTCGCTCAGACTGCTACCAAAATAACAGGAGATTTAAAAGCAGATTTTCAGAATTTGGGCACCAGAATTGAAGCAATAGAAGACACGCTTGATTAAACTGTGGCAGCCACAGACCAGAACGCAGAACATATCCATACAGTACAGGAGCAATTGGATGTGGCCCTCTCCAGGATCGACCAGTTGGAGAACAGATCCAGGAGATATAATTTCCGGGTCAGAGGTCTGCCCGAATCCATCACTGACATTCCAGCAGCAGTACAAAATATGATCCAGAACTTGATCCCAAACATTCCTCAAGACCGCCTAGAGCTTGACAGAGCCCACAGAGCCCTGGGGCCACCCAGAAAGGACGGCTTACCGCGGGACATCATCGCCAAACCCCACTTTTATGCAGTAAAGGATGAAGTCATGAGACTAGCACGTTCTGTGCCCAATGTTTTGTGCCAAGGTCATCCCGTCCAAATATACGCAGACCTTTCTCCCTCCACAATGCAGCGAAGACGGTCATTAAAGCCGCTACTCCTAGTCCTGGTCCAAAAGGATATAAAATATAAATGGGCATTGCCCTTTGCGGTCAAGTTCTCGGATAAAGGGAAAAACTACTCCTTCTCTACCTTTCCTGATGGAGTAAGATTACTAATGCGCCTTAAGCTCATCTCGCAAGAACCCGCCATGGACACTTCTCATAGTATCCCAAAACACTTCCAAGAGACCGACCCCCACCAGTCCTAAATCCCTACTCTGGACCAGGTCGAGGTCCAAGAAAGCTAGAGACAGCGGACCCACTTATCCAGATCTCGGCTGACACATTGGTCATATACTCCTTGAACTTTCGAGGTCCTTGGTCGGTCCTATGCCTGAGAATTAGACTTTCTCTGATCAGCGTAACAGCTTTTTGGACATTTGATATTTCAACAGTATTCCACCTGCTAAAAAGATCTCTTTTTTGTTTTATTTTTTGCAGGGGGATGTCCCCACTTTGCATCTGAGGTCCCTCCCTCCTCGGTCCCCTCAGCGGGGAGGACGGGTGGACTTCTGGATCGGACCTAGATCCGACCAAACTGGGTTTAGATTTACTCAATCCCTTTCAGTTTCGGTTTTGAAAATCGCTGTAATCATTTTTTCAGGGGCGCCCTGGCTGGGGTGGGCCCCATGTACCTCCACCTCTCCCTCAGACTCCAGAAGGTTTCTGGGGGTGAGGTCGCTTGTTCTCTCTTGGAGCAAGCCTTTTTTGATCTACCTTGGTAGAAGTTCTCGAGGGGCATCTCCCCTCCCCGAGAATGTATTTTTTCTTATTTTTTCTCTTCTTCTTTAGTTGGATTGGGAGACCTTTATATCATCTCTTTTTCTCTTTCAAATCTGTTTTTTTCCTTTTCTGTTCCCCATCTTTCCCACATGTGCCTAACCTTTTATTATTTTTCAGCCTGCGGTATCTACGAACGAGGAGTGTCCACCAGGCTGCCGGACATCCATCCTGACAAAGGGCAAGGTTGGGGGGACAGAAGACGTCTAAGGGTGAGTGGAGGTAGAAACAGACATAGTCACTTTTCGGATCCCCATGGCTGATCACGTACAGAGCTCCCTCAATATAGCCACACACAATGTTCAAGGCCTGAACTCCCCTGTCAAAAGGCGAAAGATCTTTGATAGTTACAAAACACTCAGACTTGACATCCTCATGATCCAAGAGACCCACTTCCCTGGGCGGTACAGTCCCAAATTTGTCCACTCTCATTTTCCCCTCTTCTACTTGGCTAATGCTGAGAACAAGACCAAGGGGGTTGCAATCTTTTTCTCCAAATCCAGTAACATTGAATATCTCTCTGACTTCAAAGACCCAGAGGGACGGTTTATATTGGTTAAGGGTAAAATTGAGGGTCATCTATACTCCCTGGTCTCATACTATTCTCCCAACAAAGGGCAAGACAAGTTTTTCCAACTAATCTTGGACACTTTAACCCCACTTCTGGAAGGCACAGTCATTTGGGGGGGGGGGGTTTCCAATGTGGCTTTCGACCAGGGTTTGGACAAATCCAGACCTCCATCTGCCCAACTTACTAGACCCAGTAGGGTCAGCCTGAAAATTGCCAAACTACTCCATGACAGGGGGTTGACGGATGTCTGGCGGGAGTCTAATCCTTTAAAGAGAGACTATACTCATTACTCTCACCCGTATAATACCTATGCCAGGATCGATCATATTTTAATTCCTTCATTTGTACTTCCGGCAGTGATCAAGGCCCAAATCAGAGACACAGTCCTATCTAACCATTCTATGGTCATCATGTCCATCCGCACTATAGCCGGTATGACAAAGAACGGACATTGGCGGCTAAACGGAAATCAATAAAGCCCTTCAAGAATATTTCACAATTAACAATGTTGAGGATATCTCTGCGGAGACCCTATGGGCAGCCCATAAAGCTTGTATTAGAGGTAAGATTATTCAAATCTCCACGCGAATCAAAAGAGAACACGAAGCAGAAATTGTACGACTGGAGAAGTCTTATAGAACCCTAAGGGCACAACACAAAAAGAAACCGTCTTTTGCCTTACTAGAGAATATTGACAAGCTAAGACTAGAACTTAATTTAGCTCTCACAACGAAAGCGGAGAGATCCCTCCGCTGGAGTGGCAATTCCTTTTTACACCCAAAAAGGAAAAATAGGTCAGATGTTAGCGACCAAATTGTCCCCTAAAACAAGGTCTCGCTCCTTGCCCAAGATACGCTTACCAGGTCAAGAACCAACGGCCAACCCTAAAAAGATCCTGGAGGTATTTAAAACATTCTATTCCGACCTGTATAGTGTCCCTCCACAGCTTCCCAGGGACTCGATTGACGATTTTCTGGACAGTCTACCCATCCCATCCTTAAACGTAGAACATAGAGACAGGCTGGAAGCACCCTTTTTGGTTGAAGAGGTGGCGACAGTAATCAAGGGCCTCCGAAAGGGTTCAGCCCCAGGCCCAGATGGCCTGTCGGTCCCCTATTATAAGTCATTTTCAGACACCCTAATCCCACATTTGACAAACTTTTTTAATTTTAAGACTCAAGGCACCCTTTTGGGTACACAACTTAATACTGCATACATTACGGTTATTCCAAAACCGGATAAAAACCCAGAAGAAGTCTGTAACTACCGCCCCATATCCCTGATAAATAATGACCTAAAATTCTTACAAAAATTCTAGCTCTCCGCATCTCCTCTTTCATTGATAAATATATTCACATATATTCGATTTTATTCCAGGTCGACAAGGACCTGATCAAGTGAGAAGGGCAGTGGACATTGTCTCAATTTTGCAATCCAACTGGGACGGAGGTCCGAAACAAAAATCTTTCTCCTAGCTCTTAATCTGCAGAAGGCCTTCGATTCTGTGTCCTGGCAATATCTTCTCCCCCTACTAGAACGATGGGGCTTTGGTCAGAGATTTAAGGGGGTAATCCAAGCTCTCTATTCTAAACCAAATGCCCAAATTCGAATCCAAGGGTACTACTCTTCTCCAATAGACATACTGTAGCTAGGGGTACCAGACAGGGATGCCCCCTCTCCCCAATCATTTTCGCAATGGCAATTGAAACCCTGGCGATAGCCATTCGACAGAACCCTGACATTCAAGGTGTTTCATGCGGAGATCAAACTCATAAATGTGGGCTCTTTGCCGATGACTTACTACTATTTCTAACCTCTCCCATTACTTGCCTACCAAATCTCTGCAAGGTAATTTCGGAATTCTCTAAAATCTCCGGACAATTATGCCAAATCACAAGCCTTGAACGTATCCCTTCCACCTTCCACAGTATCCCTCCTCCAACAGTCATTCAAATTTGATTGCTGTCCCTCATCCATCAAATATCTAGGGATTTCCTTAAAAGTTCGTACAGAATCCCTTTACACAAATAACTATCCTCCCCTATACCGAAAACTTACAGCAGACATGAATAACTGGGCCAAATATGATCTTTCCTGGCTAAGCAGAATTAACTCCATAAAGATGACTTTGCTTCCTAGAATTTTATATCTATTCCGCTCCCTTCCCATTCCCATCAGAAAAGGTGCAGACTTTACAAAGCAAAATACTCAAATTCATCTGGGGCAAGTCAGGTTACAGAATCCCCCAAAACACTCTATATAACCATAGGAAAAGAGGAGGACTAGGATTACCGCATCTATATAAGTACTTCTTAGCTGCCAGACTGGCTCAACTATCCGTAGTTTACTCCAAACTAGATAAACCAGACTGGGTCCACATAGAGAAGCAAGCTGTTCCCCAGTTCTCCCTAGAATACTTACTCTTGTGCCCCCAAAAGAGAAGACCACCCATTCTGTCCCCCTCCCTTTCTCAATCTTACGCCCTTTGGGACAGAATTTGTCACCTTCCAGCCCTGGTCTCGAAGGTGCAACCTCTAGCCAGTGTTTTCCAAAATCCGGATTTCCCACCTGGAATGGACAGGAAGGCCTTCACATGGTGGTTGGATAAGGGTCTGTACCGCATAGGACACTACTTCACAACCAAAGGCCCTCTTACCCTAGACCACTGTGTGACCAAATTGGACCTCCCTGACACTGAAAAATTCAGATTCAAACAGATATCACAATTCCTACACACTTTATGGACGAATAGGCCTCTACCTCCCAAATTCACAGATTATGAGTTTTGGTGCGGGCAGACCATGGGACAAAGGGGAGGAATATCTGTCATCTACTCTTCACTCACCCGCTCGACTGAGAAGTCTTCTTATATGATTGCATGGGAGGCCGACCTCCAACTGGAATGGGACCTGGAGACCTGGCAGGCAGCTTGTTCTGATTCATTTCAGGGCATCTTAAATACTTCCCTGATGGAAGCAAACTTAAAGGTCCGTATGAGGTGGTACATGACTCCCACCAGGCTTGCGGCCATCTACCCATCATCAGATCCCAGCTGCTTTAGAGGTTGTCAACTCCTGGGTTCGATGGTGCATGTATGGTGGGAATGTCCCAGAATCAGACCAGTCTGGAAGAGGATTTTTAACCTCATTTATACAGTCACTGGTTGCTCGGTCCCCAGGACGGCTTCTGTAGCTCTCCTAAATGCTCGGATTCCGGGTATATCCAGGCCCAATCAGAAGCTGATCCGATTTATGCTCCTCGGGGCTAAAATTACCATCGCTAGGGCTTGGAGACAACCCAGGGTTTCCATGGCAGAAATAAACCGCAAGATTTCGTGGATCATGGTGCAGGAAAAGCTAGCCAGCATCCTTTTAAACACGAAACAGAAATTTGAAGCCATGTGGGGACCATGGGCATCCCACTGTGGTATACATTTGGCAACTGAGGTACACCCCGCTCAACCTGCATCCTCCAGCAGTAGTTAGGCACATGCTTCCCTTCCTTTCCTTTTTTCTTTCTCCCACTTTTCTCTCTCTCTTTTCTTCCTCCTATTCTTTTAAGATAGTTGTATGACTAGAGAGTAATGTTCTTTGTCCGGTTTTTTATATGGGCATTTCGGCAACACTATAGGCCTATCTTATTTCGTGTGTACGAGCTAGAGGTTCAATGAAGCCAAATTCGAACCCACTAATTTTCTTTCAAATACTTTTATAGGAGGAGGCGGATTGGGGGGCGCCTGGCCGGGACACAGAATGATCCCATTAGGGGTGTCCGGGACAGGCAGGATTCCCCCGAGCGAAAGACCACCATATTCACTTCTTTTCCGCCCTTTCCCCTGTTATCAAGCTCGTTGGATTCCTTTAATCAGCCCACAGTTGGGCAATTTGAAATCAATTGAGTCATTGCTACTGTCATTATGCCCTGTTTGTTGAATGTTAAGACGATGTAGACTCAGCCTTTGGTCATACTATACCTGTATCCTTTATTTGAAAAATAAAAATCTATTGAAAGGAAAAAAAAAAAAAAAATGGACTGGAAGGAACACACAACATGCGTATGTGGTAGTACATATATATGCATATAAGTATAGTTGATGAGTCTATATTCGATCTAGGAAATTATAATCGAATAGAATGGGCTAAATAAAATGGGCTAGATAGATGATGTCATGCGGAATATGGCTGTTTAAAAATACAATTAGATGTAAACAGAGGACATAGCTGGTTGAGATGGAATAGGATATAAACAAAGGATATACACCACCCTCCGAAAGGAGGGGGAAGAATTAGGGCATTGTGGAGATAGGGAATCTAAGAGAGATTACATATATATATAAGAGATGGATTAAAATGTATCAAAAGGAAAGATATTAACAGATCATAATATATAATATATAGTAACTGGAACAGATTAACCACTTTAGCCCCAGACCGTATTGCTGTCCAAAGACCAGAGCACTTTTTGTGATTCGGCACTGCGTCGCTTTAACTGACAATTGCGCGGTCGTGCGACGTGGCTCCCAAACAAAATTGACGTCCTTTTTTTCCCACAAATAGAGCTTTCTTTTGGTGGTATTTGATCATCTCTGCGGTGTTTATTTTTTGCGCTATAAACAAAAATAGAGCGACTATTTTGAAAAAAATGCAATATTTTTTACATTTTGCTATAATAAATATCCCCAAAAAAGATATACATTTTTTTTCCTCAGTTTAGGCCGATACGTATTCTTCTACAAAAATGCCATTGGCAGTGAAGGGGTTAACACTAGGGGGCAGGGAAGGGGTTAAGTGTGTTGCTGGGTGTGTTCTAACTGTATGGGGAGGTGGACTCACTAGGGGAAATCACTGATCTTCTGTTCATACATTGTATGAACAGAAAATCAGCGTTTCCCCCGCTGACAGGAACGAGCAATCGCGGGTGCCCGGCGGCGATCGTGCCCTACAAGTCTCTAAAGGGAGGACGTAGAGCTACATGCTCCCGCGAGACAGAGCCACCGCTCCGCAGTAATATGACAGCGGGCGGTCGGCATGTAGTTAAAGAAGGGTGGATATTTCTAGCATTTTGTTTAGGCCTCCAGGCGAGAGAGTATCTAGAGTATATATCCAGTATGTCTCTCATTCGCATAATTTGAAAAAACTTTCAGCTTCAGTAAGGTTTTTGGGCATCTTTTTGACTACCCATACCTGTAGGTCATCAGTAGGAATGAGCCTGAACACCCCTGCGTTCGGTTCGCACCAGAACGTTCGAACGGACCGAATGTTTGCGCGAACATTTAGAAACCCATTGAAGTCTATGGGACTCAAACGTTCAAATTCAAAAGTGCTCATTTTAAAGCCCAATATTCAGGTTATTGTTGGAAAACGTCTTTGAGAACCCGGGTCTTGCCCAGGGAACATGTATCAAAGGGAAAAAAAGTTTTAAAAACTGTATTTTTTTCTGTAGCAGCGATTTTAATGATGCTTAAAGTGAAAAAAAATATGAAAAATTCCTTTAAATATCGTACCTGCTGGGTGTCTATAGTAGTGGCACGTGTTTAGAACTGTCCCTGCAAAAAATGACTGTCCCTGCAAAAAATGAGATTACTATAATAAAAAGGTAATTTAAGACTGCCACTCCCCCCAGGTCATTAAAAGACCCATTGGCCCTATATACCTTGAACAGCAGTATACAGCAGTATACAGGCGGTGCAAACAAGACAAGGACTGTAGGTTTGTTAAGTAGAATCTGAACCATGTCATACTTTGCTGCTGAATATTGCACAGTTTCCTAAAGAGACCCTCAACAAACTACATGATACGTGTGCCTGATGAGGCCATTGATGTTCCAGTGGTGGCCCATGAGCCTGTTTATACAGGCTTGGCCCCCCAAAGCGCACGTGCTGTATGGCAACAATATGTCGATTATTTTAGGGGTGGGGGGGGGCATTACAACGCCAGATCTTGGCTGAATAAATAATTTTTTTTGGAAAGAAAAATTCTAGAAAAAAGGGGGGTTGCCATCCGGGGCCCCCTTTGAACAAATTATGTGAAGAAATCCTGTTCTCTGAAGGCCTTCATTATTTCTGCAAGTCAAAATTAAGCAAAAAAAGCTTATGTCAGTCAAGCCTTTTACTACTTGGCTTTCTCCCCATATCTAACCCGCAAACTCATCCACTGATCATAAAGTCCAAAATCGAGTTGTGTATCGTCGTACTGCAGGATCGTTTCTTCCGACTTTTTCTACAGACTGTGAACAACGTTCTCACTCACGCAATATCCCTTTATACACTGCACATGCGAGAAGCTCCGCACGTTTCCCCACCCATGATCGTTCTAGTAATTGCCACGCCCCTTTTCGGTCGGTCAATGCAAGATGGTGAAGACATAATGGAAGTCACACAGCAAGCTGCAACCCCAAGGCAAAAGGTTGTCTGACCTGAAAATACGAGAGCCGGAGCAGATGGAGAGGATTAGAAAAGCCATCAGAAGAAGTAAGTGATTTTTATGTGTACTGTATTATTTATTTTTATTTTTTTGCGGCATGTGCTTTTTCTTTCAGGTTGTATATATTCAGTTCAAGAATACATGTCTCAAGGTTCATGTTTGTGGTCATAATAATTGGTCGTTCATTCTATTTATGATCTTTTTATGTGAGACCAATTTTTTAGTTAATGTATTATAGATGTGTTATTAACTAGATTTAAATAATCCAACTTAAGTCAATAGACAGTAAAAGGAGAGTATGCTCAGCAGTTGGTTACACATATGGACTCAGTAGCACAAGTGTTGGCATGGCTGATCCGCTCTATAGGCTCACTATGCAAGCCGCTTAGGGCCACGCAAAGTTGCGAAGGGCCCCCCAAATTACTAGAGGCCCCGCCTGATAAGAAGTCATTTTCACCCCCTCACCCCGCTTCTCAACTTGATGGCTGCATGGGAGAAGAGGTAAGAAGTCAGCACCCCCTGCTTCTCACTTTAATGTAAGATGTCATTTCCGACAGAAGAACACCCCCTTCCCCCGCTTTAATGTGACATGTCACTGTCGTCAGCACCTCCTGCTTCTCATTTTTAATGTGCCATGTCATTTTGCTTAGGGCCCAGGGAGGTCAGGATCGGCACTGAGTGTTGGCCACAAGAACAACCTAGTTAGGGTGTCACAAAGAGGTGATCCAGTGGATACTTGGTGTTTTTCCATGTAGGAAACTTGGCCAAAGATAGAGAAATGTTGCAGCTTTGGTAATGGATACAATATTGTGTTAAGCTTAGAAGGATTGTAAAAACAGACAATTGTACCACACGTTACAAAAAGAATGATTGATATTCCTCTTTCAGACCTGTAATCTTTTTGATTCATGTTTTCCTTTTTTACAATCTCATAGCGCACAATCAAACTGTAGGAGTGGAGCAGACAAACCCCACACAGAGCCAAGCCCCACCCCCGCCGGATGTGCAGAACGTGGAAAATGCCACCATATCAGGTCAGTGTCATACATCACAGCTTCAGGTAATAGATGTAGGCCTGCATAATTGTAATACATGGTTTGTTTCCAAATTTCAGGAGGTATTCGTGCTGTTGGGGATGGACTGGACACCTACAGCGCCCAGGTCTTAATTGGGGAGGTGTTGTCCTGCAGGTCTCAAATTGAGGACATAAATATCTGCGTACGGCAGAAAAAAAAGAAAACACAAGCGGTGGAGCGAACACTAAAGAATGTAATGGATGTTCTGGAGAGGGTTTAAAAAAAAAAAAAAGTTGGTCATTGTTCATGCGTTTTAACCAGATATTTGTTAATTTGTTTTTTTGTCAAAAAAGTTAACCAAAAAAAAAGATATATAAGAAAAAAAAAAGATATCTCTAAAAAAAATAACAAAAACAAATTGATATAGACGAATATTTCAAAGCAAAAGTATGTTTCTTGACAATAAAAAAATAAATAAAGAATTTCTATTAAGATATTTTTGGATAAAATAAAAATTATACCTTTTGTTGTGTGAAACAATAAATATTTTTGCATACTCAACAATGTGTGGCTTATTATATCAATGCTGCCTAAAAGAACAAATCTAGATTTGTGGTTTTTACATTGAGAATGATGAGTATTTAGTACAGGAAAATAAACATGACACTATGTAACCTAGGAGAAAGCTATAATAGACTCAAAATAGAAAATAATCAAACAAAGAAAAATACTAAAACAGGGTAAGAAAAATTGGGCCTTAGACACTGGCACAACACTGCAACCCCTCACAGATACTCTAGTTGGAGCGCAGTAATAACCCCTGCTGCAAAATATTGCATCTAAAATTATTATTATACGCCCCTGTTAAACAGGGGCAGAAAAATTGGGCCTTAGGCACTGGTGGCGGTGCCACAACACTGCAACCCCTCACAGATACTGTAATTGGAGCGCAACAAAGAACCACATGCAAATAATTGCATCAAAAATTGTTATTATACGCCCCTGTTAAACAGGGGCAGAAAAATTGGGCCTTAGGCACAACACAACACTGCAACCCCTCACAGATAATGTAATTGGAGTGCAGCAAAGAGCCACATGCAAAGTATTGCATCAAAAATTGTTATAATATGCCCCTGTTAAACAGGGGCAGAAAAATTGGGCCTAAGGCACTGGTGGCCGTGCCACAACACTGCAACCCCTCACAGATAATGTAATTGGAGCGCAGCAAAGAGCCACATGCAAAGTATTGCATCACAAATTGTTATTATACGCCCCTGTTAAACAGGGGCAGAAAAATTGGGCCTTAGGCACTGGTGGCATTGCCACAACACTGCAACCCCTCACAGATAATGTAATTGGAGCACAACAAAGAGCCACATGCAAATAATTGCATCAAAAATGGTTATTATACGCCCCTGTTAAACAGGGGCAGAAAAATTGGGCTTTAGGCACAACACAACACTGCAACCCCTCACAGATAATGTAATTGGAGCGCAGCAAAGAACCACATGCAAAGTATTGCATCAAAAATTGTTATTATACGCCCCTGTTAAACAGGGGCAGAAAAATTGGGCCTTAGGCACTAGTGGCGGTGCCAAAACACTGCAACCCCTCACAGATAATGTAATTGGAGCGCAGCAAAGAGCCACATGCAAAGTATTGCATCAAAAAATGTTATTATACGCCCCTGTTAAACAGGGGCAGAAAAATTGGGCCTTAGGCACTGGTGGCGGTGCCCAGAACCAACGATGTTCTTACTAGCTATCAGCAAGATCAGTGAGGAGGAAAAGGATATTCAGTCAGCAGCATAACAGGACAGTCACTCAGCATCAGCATAGGCAGTCTCCAATAGTGTTGCTCAAGAATATTCGCATTGCGAATATTCGTTACGAATATTGCATATTCGAGTATTCGCGAATAACTCGAATATCGCGGTGAATATTCGCTATTGCGAATATTCGTATTTTTTCATATTTATTTTTAAAACAGATCACATCCTAGTGATCTCCATCGACGTCTAAAATCATTGCTGGTATGATTAGAGACCCTGGGCCGAGTAGCTGAGGCGATCCTTTTATGTTGCCGAATATTCGCAATGCGAATATTCGTATTACAAATATTTGCGAATACTTTCTCTGCCCTTCTTTTGCATCAGAGCCAATCAGAGTTCTCCTACCACAGTTGTCAGAGGTTAGCAACCTCCATAGCAACCAATAGGAACCTGCCTGATTGTATTGGGAGCTTTTTGGTTCCTGCCTGTGACTGTGCTGGGAGCACTGAGGGTGTGCGCCCTCTCAGCACAGTAAATTGTTTACATAGGGCTGCATATATGTGGCCTTTCAGTGTTAAAGCTCACCCTTCAAGAGGCTGCATATCCTGCCCAAAACCAGATGGATTTGGTGACAATTACCTCATATCTAATTTCCCCTAGGACTGGAACATAACCTTTCGATTAGAAGGTCTTCTTAGATTTTTGCATGCACATTTAACAAGACCAATATGTTTTTCAGGCTTTCTGCTTGGTGAAACCCACCGCCAAATGGTTAACAGAAGATAGTAACACAAATAGTTTCACCACACTTCTGGACGTGTTGCTTTATGTTCCTGACACAATGGATGATGGCTGGCATGCGCGGACGAGAATTTTGCAATCAATTTCGCATTCGCATTAGCGAAATTTCGCCCATTTTTTTTTTTTTTATAAAATATCACGAATATTCGATATTAACAAATATTTCATGAATATTCTTCTATATATTCGTGAAATATTGCGAAATCGAATATGGCGTATTTTGCTCAACACTAGTCTCCATGGGATCTGACATTTCAAAAAAATTATTCAGTTACATCAGCATCAGGTGCTTGGTAGCTGGTGTTGATCCAAGCCTGAATAATTTTTATGAAGGTCAGTCGATCGACGGAGTCGGTGGAGAGGCACACCCTGTGATCGGTCACAAAGCCTCCAGCAGCACTGAATGTGCGTTCTGAAAGAACGCTGGATGCAGGGCAAGCCAGTAGCTCAATTGCGTACTGTGAAAGCTCTGGCCAGTGATCCATCCTCAAGACCCAGTAAGCCAGAGGATTTTCGGTGGGGAAGGTGTCCAAGTCTGATCTTGCCCCTAGGTATTCCCGCACCATGTAAACCAGACGCTGGCGATGGTTGCTGGAACCGGTCATACCTTGGGGCTGCGGACTAAAAAATTGTATGAAGGCATCGGTCAGATGGCCACCTTCACCACCACTCCTTCTGTGACTCACCGAAGCCTCAGTAACACGTTGTCCAGGACCAGGATTTGGTAATCCCCCAGGTTCTGGGAACGCATTGCACAGACCCTTCTGCAAGGCCTCCCGAAGAAGTTTTATCTTCTGCTCCCTCTGTGATGGCAAGATAAGGTCCGCAACCTTACTCTTGTAACGTGGATCAAGGAGAGTTGCCAGCCAGTAATGATCCCTCTCCTTGATACCACGAACACAAGGATCCTTACGCAGGCTTTGCAGGATCAGGGAGGCCATGCAGCGTAGGTTTGCAGAGGCATTCGGGGCACAGTCCTTTGGGTCACTGAAGACGGCAGGATCCGCAGGCACCTCATCCCAGCCACGTTTGTGTCCAACGTATCTGGATTTCTCCAGCAGTTCATCTTTGCCTTGGATATTTGGGACCTCTGGTGTCGATCTTCAGCCATCTCATTACCTGTTCCATTGTTGCCATCAGCCTGGGAACCTTTTATATGCCTGACTGACACACCGTCGCTGACGTTTGTGTCCATCCTATCTGGTAAGAGTATCCAACCCTTACATTTACCATTTGGGTGCCTTAGTTGACCCTGAAGGAATGATGTTTTGAAGGGACTTTTTACACTCATCACAGTTATCATTTGGAGTACCTAGCGGATTGTGTGATTGATTCCTGCCTTAAGACGACTCATTTCACATGTGTTCCTACTTAGTCGATTTAAAGGACTTTCCCCTTTTGTTTGCTACATATTGGACTTTGTTCTAGCATTAGACGCCCAATGTATTATTTTTTCATATGTGTTCCACCATGATATTTATATATATCATTTGCACTTTTTAACACACTTGTTTGTATCACTATTCTCTTTGCATACTGGCAACAGTTTTAGCAATTACTCTCCCGGGTGTGATTATTAGTAATTTCTCAGGCATAGTTTTTACTATGTTTTTCTAGCGCTGCACTTTTTTCTTTTTATTTCTGTATGCAACATTGTTCCACTGTTGGTGCTGGCAGCTACACACATCTTTCATAAGCAGAGAAACTTTTTCCATTTTTTTTTCACTGCTGCCATATTGGCACAGGTACTCATTGATGGCCCTCTGCTGCGTGTGCAGCAGCTGCAGCAGGGCCAATGTAGAGTTCCATCTGGTGGGCATATCACAGATTAGGCGGTTCTTGGGCAGGTTGTATTCCCTTTGGAGGTCTGTCAGCCAAGCAGTGGCATTATATGACCTTCGGAAATGCACACAGACTTTCCTGGCCTGCTTCAGGACATCCTGTAAGCCCGGGTACCTGCCCAAGAACCGCTTCACCACCAAATTCAGAACATTAGCAAAACAGGGCACACGGGTCAGGTGTCCCTGTCGCAGGGCAGAGGAGGTCGGTGCCATTGTCGCTAACCACCATTCCTGGCTTAAGCTGGCGTGGCGTCAACCACCTCTGAGCCTGCCCCTGTAGAGCTGACAGAACCTCTGCCCCAGTGTGGCTCTTCTCTCCCAAGCACACCAGCTCTAGCACCGCATTGGCATCTCTTTTCCTGCATTCCTGCGTAGCCCCTGGTACGCCTACGGAGCACAGCTGGTTCAGAGGAAACATCAGCACAGTAAGAGGCCACAGAGAAAGAAGAAGAGGAGGGGGTGGAGGAGAGAGGTGTGTCACAACCAGTAGTAGGGCCAGATTCTCGGGTATCTATGCGAGTGATTCCTAGAATCACTTTGGCATAGATACGGGTGAAGATCCGACAAGTGTAATACAATTACACTTGCGGATCGTAGATGTAATGACAACTCCGGCTTTACGTTGTTTTCTCATTTGCCTATGCAAATAAGGCTAATACGCCGATTCCCGAACGCTTTTACTCCGCCCGTCGTCCCTTACGTCGTTTTCGTCCGCGTAAGGTTACCCCTGCAAAGATGTGGAGTAACCTTATGCAGTACCGTCGGGTGCCATCGGATGCCATGTTAAGTATGGCGTCGGGTCAGCGTCTGCTTTTTCCGTCGGTTACGTCGTTTTCCTAAGTCGTTCGCGAATAGGGCATTGCGTAAGTGACGATCACGTCGCTTTGACGTCGGTTTCAACGACGCTTTCCGACGTGAGCTGGAGCATGCGCACTGGGCTTTTTCCCCGGCCGGTGCATGCGCAGTTTGATCGACGCGGGGGCGCGCTTAATTTCAATACAAGCCGCCCCCTTTGAATTACGCGGCCTTACGCTGGGCCATTTACACTACGCCTCCGCAAACTATGGAGCAAGTGCTTGGAGAATACGGCACTTGCTCTGTTAAGTTGCGGTGGCGTAGTGTAAATGGCTTACGCTACGCCAGGGGAAATCTATGAGAATCTGGCCCGTAGTGTTTTGGAGGCGTGGTGGCGGAACAACCTCCAACACTACTGTACCTTTCCCAGCGACCTTCCCAGCTGCCAGCAGAGTCACCCAATGCGCCGTGAAAGAGAGGTAACGTCCCTGTCCATGCCTTCTGGACCATGAATCAGCGGTAATATGCACCTTACTACTGACCTTGTCTGTTCGTACGTTCGACGAAATTCGAAAAAAGCGGTCGTTCGCGCCTAATTCGAGTGACACGAAACGGCCCATAATTCACTGCGGCATTGCGCGCTGATGATTGGCCAAGCATGCTGTATGTCCCACATGCTTGGCCAATCACAGCACGCAAAAAACGAAGAGCCATAATTGGCCAAAGCCTGGTTGGCTTTGGCCAATTATGGCTCAGGGCTTTAGCACATGCCCCACACTATATAAGGCTGCCTGCTGGGCGGCCTCGTGTAGTGTGTTCCGGCTTGTTAATGAGAGCAGTCAGAGAGACAGAGAGATTGTCTTTTTATATATCTAGATAGAGCAGGCAGGCAGGCTAGTCAGTTTAGCTTAATTTACAGTGTGTAGAGAATATATATACATCCCTTGGAGTTGTACTTATATTTATACACTGTATAGCTTAGATAGATCAGTTCTTCCTAATTTACTGGCAGGCAGGTGATTGTGCTATTTAAAGACGTTATCACACATATAGACACACAGCGGGTACAATATTTAAAGGAATTTTATTTTAATTTTTTTAATTTAAGCATCATTAAAATCACTGCTCCTGGAGCAGTGATTTTAATAATGTTTAAATAAAAAAAAATGAAAGATTCCTTTAAATATTGTACCTGCTGGGTGTCTATAGTTTGCCTGTGAAAACATCTTTGAGAACCCGGGTCTTGCCCGAGGGAACATGTATCAATGAAAAAAAAAAGTTTTAAAAACGGTAGTTTTTTCAGGAGTCCTGAAAAAAACACTGGGCCAGATTCACGTACATTAGTGCAACTCCTTTAAGTTAGACCGGCTTAATTTCGTGGCCGCAAGTACCGTATCCTCGTAGTATTTTCGGCCAAATTTGCACCGGTGCAATGTAAATTCCGAGGCGTAAGGCAGTGTAATTCAAAGTGGGAAGGACGTGGGCGTGTTCCATTGAAATAAGCCGTGACCCCATGCAAATGAAGGGCCGGCCAGACTGGGCATGTGCACATGAAGCAGACTATGGTCAGTACCTCTCTGAGCATGCTCAGAACTCGGCACGGCGCAATCAGTTAGATAGGAACTAGGCCCGTCAGACTTAGTGAGCTATGCACAGTGCTTAAATAGACCAAGAGAAATGCCCTTCCATTGCAAAAGTACATCCAATTTTTTTTCCCTTCCTGAAGCAAGGTGCTTTTATTCCGTTGTCTGTTGCTGTTTGGAGGTTTGTGTTGTGTCGGTGTATATATATATATATATATATATATATATATATATATATATATATATATAATATTAAATAAGATAATTATAGTATTAAAATTAGTAAATTTATATTAGTTAAAAAAAATATATATATATATATATATATATTTATTATATTAATTATTATAAAATACATACTAAACAGAAAAAAATGTATATAAAATATATATTTACCCATTAGGGTGAAAAGAGCCACTGGCAAGGAAATGGAGTGTTGCCAGTACCTTGCCCAGTGGTGGTCGGCAGATCCTCTCCCGTGTAAGAATAGGGGTGTCCGTGCTATGGTGAATAAAGTAGCTGTTGCCTCCCAGTAGGATTCCTATGTGGGGAGCTAATATAAATATGGATAGTAGAAAGGGAAATGGCGCTGCTAAATTAATACCTTTGTCGGGTATATCTGTGGGGTGAGCCCAATGATAATAGGCCCCCCTTTTGGCTGGAATTAGGGTGCAATTGGAGAGATACCCTGTGTTAATAGGAGGGTAGATGTTGGTTCCTCAGCTTTCACTAATTTCAGTGAAATTGAGTAAAGGTGGATTAATTAGGTCAGGAGCCGGTGCAGGCCAGCAGGCCCAAAGATTGCTAAAGTAAAATGATCCTATGCTGCTATAAGGATGCCAGTTGTGACCGATGCACCCTAAACCATATAAAACAAAGAAAAAAATGGCCCAGATTCACAGAGCGATTACGCCTGCGCAACTGGTGTTGCGCGTGCGTAAGTCTAAATGTGCGCGTGCGTTTAGATGCGCGCGATTCAGAAAACGATTTACGCCAGAAATCTTTTTTTTTGTCCGGCGTAATTTCGTTAGACAGACGCATCCGTCCGCGCTAAAAATGCGCTAGACACACCATTGATTTGCTAGTCAAATATGCTAATGAGGGAGTTGCGGGGATCCACAAAAAAACGCAGTTGCTGCGCAGGCTACGCGATGTGCGCAACAGCAAAATGTCCTGTCTAAAGTTAGAGCACATAAAAGCTGGTCTAAATTTTGAAAAAACGTCTACATCTCACAGAAAGCAACACCGTTACTGAGGAGCAGACCACACACACGTGTTGCACTACAATTTGACTGCCAACATGCCAGGGGCATCGTCGCTCATAGCTGCACTAGTGAATTTAGATGACCAAAGAAGGAGGAGGGCACGGAGGATGGCACGGGAGAGGGTATACCGCACACGCATAGACCTCTTTGGCATGAGTGATTCTGAGGTGTATCGCATCTTCAGATTCCCCCCTCATGCCATCCTGGAATTAACCACAACCCTGCAGGAGGACATCACCAGCCCAACACAACGCTCACATCCAGTGCAGCCACTGGTCAAGGTACTGGCAACACTCCATTTCCTTGCCAGTGGCTCTTTTCAGCGTACAAGTGGAGTGGTGGCTGGGATGTCACAATCCTCCATGAGCAGATGTGTGCACCAGGTTGTCCCAGCAAACCTCACATGCTTGGCCAACCTAATCATCAAACCCACCACTGAGGACCTGCGGCTGAAGGCAATGACAGATTTCTACAGAATTGCCAGATTCCCACGCACCATCGGGGCCATTGATTGCACACATGTGGCACTCCAGCCCCCCCATGAGACAGAGCACATGTACCGCAATCGGAAGAATTGGCACTCCATCAACGTACAGGTGATAGTTGATGCCCAAGGACTCATATGGCACGTCCGTGCCAAACACCCCGGATCCACCCATGACAGCTACATCTACAATCAATGCCACATCCGAATGGAATTCTATCAGAACGTGTATGGGAACACCTGGCTGGTTGGTGAGTGACATGGGAGTCAGGCATGACTATCCCCTCCCGTGATGCACACCTCACAAGTGGCACATGCATGACTAACATTCTCCTGTCTTTTCCCTTCCAGGTGACTCTGCATATGCACTGGGACCCCATCTCATGACTCCTATCCGGAACCCCCAAACCCCAGGGGAGGAAAGATACAATCAAGCACACATCAAAACCCGAGCAGTGGTGGAGCGCACCTTTGGCCTCCTGAAGTCACGTTTCCGATGCCTGGATAAGTCTGGGGGTACACTGTTGTATTCCCCAAACTTCGTGTGCCATATCATCGTTGCATGTTGCATGCTGCACAATCTCGCAGTGAGGAAGGGCCTGCAGGTTGAGCTACGTGATGACCTGACCCCCCAACCAGACAATCAACCCCTAACTGAGGATACCCCGTCTTCTGAGGGAAGAGCAGTCAGGAGACAGCTCATATTGGGCATCTTTGCACGTTAAACACACACATTAATCATGGCACAATGAGAATGCATGCATGCACACCACTGTGGTCCCTAGCACACACACCCCACATCCTCATCAAATTGGATTGGCACCAGTCCACCATGCACGACTGGTGAGCAGTAACGCCACGTCAAGGCTCCAATTATGTCACTGTACATTCATACACCATTCACACGGACCTGGGAATCACTTCTCCCTGGTCCTGGGGAACCCTTCTCCACCAAAATTGAGGATGACACCCCTTTTCCAGCAGGAATGTCACCCCCACATTCAAACAGCATGCACAACCCAAAATTTAAAAAAAATGTCAGCAAAAAAAAAAATGCCAAAAATGTCAGCCAAAAAAACAAAAAAAAATGCCAAAAAAGTCAGCCAAAAAAAAAAAAAGGGGAAAAAAAAATTATTGCCCTCTGCGTGAGCCACGCCTGGGGCGCCCCCGGCCACGGCCCCGGCCCCTCAGGGGAGACTCATGGGGGAGGGGCAAACCCGGGGAAGGAGGAGCAGCCCCTGATATCTGCCCACCTGGCGGCCTGCCCTCCAAGGCCACGGCAATTCTGTCCAGGGAAGCACCAAGTGTTGCCGTGTTGGCCTGGATAGCCTGGGTAAGGGCCCTCACATCCTGCCCAACGCCTGCTGCTGTAGTCTGCAGTTCATTTAGGCAGGTTGTGAAAGCCTGGGAGTGGGAGTCCAGGTTACCCAGCATATCCTTCATGGAGGACAGGTTCTCCTCCACCCGCCCAAAAGTCTGGCAGAGCTGTCCCAGATGGCGGGTCTGGAGGGCCTGGTCCCTTCGCAGACTGGCGGGCAGGAGATTGGGTGCCCCCCTGGGGCTCTGGGATGACATCCTGCCTCCAGCTGATGGTTGTGGGCGGGGAGAAGGGGAGGCCCTTGTGAGGGGAGCCATGTTGGGGGAGGAGGGGGGGGGGCTCCCCCTTAGGGAGGGCAGGCTTCTGCCAGCCAGAGGGGAAGAGTCCGCACAAACCACTCGTCCAGTGCCTGACTCCTCCTCCTCATGATCGTCCTCCTCATGATTATCCTCCTCCTCATGATCGTCCTCCTCCTCATGATCGTCCTCCTCCTCTTGAACCTCCTCCGCGGACTGTGGCCTTGTTGGGGGGGCCTCATTAGGCTGCTGTCCTGGGGTTGGAGCGGTCAGGCCAGATGGCCCTGCACCCTCCTGCACATCTGTGGATGACACAAACCATTCACAGGTTGGAGGATCCACACACTTGGCACATATTCCCTTTCACCCCCTCCCCCACACATGCTACACACCTGATAGAAAAAAAAACCTTACCTGGCACCACGGGGACCGGACTTGTGTCAAAGCCTGGCAGGCCCTCCACTTCATGCCGGTGAAAGGTCAGGGCCACCACATGCTCCGTCGCTGTAAGCCTAATACGGCATGGTGGGCCCCCTCCTGTGCCCCTGGCATGGGCATGCATTGCGGCCAGTTTTTTATTCACCTGACGCCGGAGATCATTTATTTTTTTGTCAATCCCAGACCGGGTCCGTGTCTCCCCCTCCCCCGATGAATTCACCTGCTCCGTGATCCTATCCAAAATCTCCCTCCTCCTGGCCGGGGTGGTGGTGGCACTCTGCGGGCCGTGGAGAAAACGCCCATACTCGCTAATGGCCCGGGCAAGAATTATTTTTTCCCCCACAGTAAAATTCAGCTTTCTTTTTCTCTCTGTCATACTTCCAAACAAACTCACTACCAGTCACCAAAAATCAGTCACAAATACAAGCACAACCAATCAGGCAAGAACACACACAAAGAGAAAACGAACACCCAAAAATCACACTAGCACTCAGCAAGAAACAGTCACAAAAAAATAAAAAATAAAAAATAAAGCAAGAAAACAAACGCTCAGAAATATATCAATCAAACAAACAGTCTCTCAAACACTTATCAAAAAACACTTTCACAAATATACCAACAAGAACTTGATCACACAGAACACTAATCTGACAACTACAAGACACACTGCAACGAACAACAGGAACAAAAGCACTTGGTTAAATGGGAAGGGACACAAAGGGATGTACTTTTGCAATGCAAGTGCGTTTGTGTGTGTCTATTTATGCTGTCTGCGTAGTTCACAACGTTGCCCTAGTCCATTTCCAATTTCACTGATTGCGCCGCTCCCGAGTTGTGAGCATGCGCACAGCGGAGCTGACATGGTCTCCTTCACGCGCGCATTTGCATGGGGTCACGGCTCATTTCAATGTAACACGCCCACGTCCCTCCCAATTTGTATTACTGCTCCTTACGCCTCAGGAAAAAACCTTACGCTTGCGCAATTTCCTGCGCAAAAGCTACGTGAATCGGGGGATTACGCGGCTAGATGACGCAAGTCTAACGTAATGGCGGTGCGCTACGCCGGACCGATAATGCGCCGATGTACGTGAATCTGGGCCAATGTGTCTCTAGAGTCTAATAGGTAGGAATCCCTACTAGTGTGGTTACTAGTGGCCTTCACAGGCTCCTGACCTAATTAATCCACCTTTACTCAATTTCACTGAAATTAGTGGAAGCTGAGGAACCAACATCTACCCTCCTATTAACACAGGGTATCTCTCCAATTGCACCCTAATTCCAACCAAAAGGGGGGCCTATTACCATTGGGCTCACCCCATGGATATACCTGACAAAGATCCTCTCCCGTGCCCTCCTCCGTGCCCTCCTCCGTGCCCTCCTCCTTCTGCGCTCCTCTAAAGTCAGTAGTATAGCTATGAGCAAGGATCCCCCTAGCATGTTGGCATACAGATTAATGTCCTGCAAGTGTGGCTGCTCAGCTCGTCCCTAATAGTGTTGCTTTTGCTGACATGTAGACGGATTGTCTAATTTTAAACCTGCTTTTATTTGGTCTAATTTTAGACCAGACGTGCAGCTGATAAGCACATTGGGCCAGATTCAGGTAGAGTTGCGCTGGAGTAATTCGATATGCGCCGCGTAACTGTGAAGATGCGCCGTCGTTTCTATGTGGCCGTACCCACCAAACTAGATGCGACAGAAAACGGGCCATTTCCGATCGGCTTAACTTTCCGATGCCAGAGTCTCGTCAGCGCATAATTTCGCTTGGCGCATCAGTCGCGCCTATTGATTTCCCCTGCAAATATGCAAATGAGGGAGATTTCCTGATTCGCGAACGGATTAGCACCATACGCCGGCTACATGCGCCGCGCGTATCTCGTCCGTTCGGCGCAAAGTTATTTCCACAAATAGCTGCTTTATCTTTACTCCACACGGCCTCAGGTCAGCAGGAGAGCAGCTACAGCAGCAGTGTTACCGATGAAACTAGCAAGCTGAACATACACACTTGCAAGGACAACACCTCTGTGTGCCAACATGCCAGGGGCAGTCGCGGTCCTAGCACTAGTACTGGGTCCCCCGGAACGGAGTAGGCGGGCACGTGAAAGGATATACCGCACGCGCATGAGCCTCTTTGGCATGGGGGATGAGGAGGTGTATCGCCTCTTCAGATTCAGCCCAGATGCAATACTTGAACTAACCACAACCCTGCAGGGTGACATCACCAGCAAGACACACCGCTCACAAGCAGTGCAGCCACTGGTGAAGGTACTGGCAACACTTCATTTCCTTGCCAGTGGATCATTCCAGCGTACAAGTGGAGTGGTGGCTGGGATGTCACAATCCTCCATAAGCAGGTGTGTGCACCAGGCTGTCCCTGCAATCCTCAGACGCATGTCCAACCAGTTCATCAGACCCACCACTGAGGAGCTGCGGCTGAAGGCAATGACAGATTTCTACAGCATTGCCAGATTCCCACGCACTGTGGGGGCCATTGATTGCACACATGTGGCACTCCAGCCCCCCAGTGCCACAGAGCACATATACCGCAATCGGAAGCATTGGCATTCCATCAACGTACAGGTGATAGCCGATGCCCAACGCCTCATATGGCACGTCCGTGCCAAACACCCCGGGTCCAGCCATGACAGCTTCATATACCGTCAGAGCCCCATCCCAGCGGAATTCGAGCAGAACATGTATGGGGACAGCTGGCTGGTTGGTGAGTGACATGGGTGGCAGGCATGACTATCCACTTCCGTGATGCACATCAGAAGGAGCACATGCATGACTAACATCCTCCTGTCTTTTCCCTTACAGTTGACTCTGCATATGCACTGGGACCCCATCTCATGACTCCTTTCCGGAACCCCCAAAACAGAGGAGAGAGAAAATACAATGAAGCACACATCAAAACCCGTGCAGTGGTGGAGCAAACATTTGGGCTCCTGAAGTCCCGTTTCCGCTGCCTGGATAAGTCCGGGGGGACCCTATTGTATTCCACTACCTTTGTGTGTCAGATCATCGGTGCATGTTGCATTCTGCACAACTTTGCTATGAGAAAAGGCCTGCAGATTGACATGCATGATGACCTGATCCCCGACCCACACAGTCCCCACCTGCCAGAGGAGAACCAGTCTGCTGATGGAAGAGCAGTCAGGAGGGTCCTCGCCGTAGGCATCTTTGGACACTAAACCCAAACATTAATCACACAGACAATGCACGCATGCACACCACTGATGTCCCTAGATCACACACACCACATCCACATCGCATTGGATTAGCCCAAGTCCAGCATGTAGGACTTGGGAGCAGCAACGCCAGTGTCAAGGCCCCAATGATGTCACTGTCCATTCATACACCTTTCACACGTCATTCATACAGCCGTGGGGTTAACTTCACCACCACGGCCGAGGGTGACACCCCTTACTGTCAGGAGTGCCACCCCCTCACATTCACACACCATTCACACTGCAACGTGTGCAGTATCAAAAAATAAAAATCTCATAACCTGAGCATAATCACAAATAAAATAACTCATAACTTGAGTATTAATAATAAAATAAAAATCTCATAACCTGAGCATTCCCAAAAAAAATAAAAAAAAACTCATGTCCTGAGCATCAATCAAAAAAATAAAAAGAAAAATTATCTGGGATGCCAGGGGCTTCTTCTGGCGGCCCTTCTCTGGCTCCTCAGCTGCCTGGATGGAATGGGTGGGGGTGGGGGGGCATCTGGAGGTGGCTGATCCCCGGGTGGGCCACTCCTGGCAGGTGTGGCCTGCCTGCCCTCCAAGGCCATGGCTATCCGGCCGAGGTACGCACTGGTCTGGGCCTGCACCCTGAGCTGCTGGGCCTGCATCCTGAGCTGCCGGGTGACCTGATAATGCTGGGCGCGCCGACTCAGCCTCCCCTGGTCCCGGATGGCAGCACTGTTTGCCTGGACGGCTGCAGTGAGGTCCCTTAGCTCACCCTGCACCTCCCCCAGGCTGGTCACCACTGCAGTGCAGTTGCAGCTCACATCCTGCACTGCTGAAGACATCTGGGCCACGGAGCACAGGCTGTCAGCCACTCTGTCCAGGTGCCCAGCAATCTCCCCCATTTGCTGGGTCTGCCTGGCGTGATCCCTCGCCACCTGGTCCTGGACCAGATCAGACACCCCCCTGGTCTTATGGGTGGCCTTCCTGGGGCCAGTAGATGTTTGTCCCCGGGGGGATGGAGTCGCCCTTGAGGGGCTTCCTATAATGGGGGAGGGGATCTGAGAGGGTCCTGCAGAAGAGGAGGATTCCTCTAACAATAAAACAAAGTCCTGCTCTGCCCCAACAGGCTCCTCCTCAACAACCTCTGCATGTGTGGTGTGGGCACTCTCCTCCTCCACCTCGGTGTCTTCACCACCCAGGGGCACAGGCACTGGGTGCCGATGGGGGGATGGGGTGGACTGGCCGCCGACAGATGATGGCCCAGCTCCGTCATCTGTGGATGACACAAAGCAGACACATGTTGGTGGTCCCACATACTTGGCACATGTACCCTTCCCCCCCCCACATGCAAAACACCAAATAGGGGATAAAAAACACTTACCTGTGCTGGAGCCTTCCTCCACAGAATCATAGCCTGGTACCCCCTCCAATTGCTCCCTCTCCAGGCAGCGGGCGACCACCTCCTCCTCTGTGGTCAGGCTGACCGGACATGGTGGACCACCACCTGTGCCCCTCTCATGGCTCCTAATGGTGGCCACCTTGCCACGGACCTTGCGCCGCAGATCATTTATTTATTTTTTGAATATCCCCAGCAGTCCGGGTGGAATACCCCAACACATTGACCCTGGCAGCAATGGTCTCCAGGATGCCCTGCTTCCTCTCCCGGCTGGTCTTCCTACTTTTTTTGCCGTGGAGGAAATCATTAAACGTCTCCATAGCCGAGATGACCACAGAGACCTCCTGGGCATTAAAGTTGAGGTTCCTCCTCTCTTTAGGGGTCGCGGGAGCAGCCATGACAGTGCAAAAGTATCTTCCCTGGGGTGGGGGGAAACGGATATACTTTTGCGCCGGAATGGCGTTTCCGCTAGCGCTTTTACACGCGCAACGGAACACATTGCGCTGGCGTTTCACGTGAAGTGGTGCCGACGGAAGTTGTGGATGAAGTGCTGAACGTAAGCCTCTGTGCTGGGCTCCGCCCATCATTTATATATGATAACACCAACTGTGAAAGTGTCGGCGGAGTAACGTAAATGAGAAACGCTACTCCAAAGTAAGGAAGCGCCCATCTACCTGAATCTGGCCCATTGTGTAGACTGCACCGCACAAACTTACTTTTGTGGATCGGCGTATCTCCCTCATTTGCATATTTGCATAGCAAATCAATGGTGTGTCTAGTGCAGTTTTGCACGCACGCTGCGCCGGGCCAATCCAAATTACGTCGGTCTAAAACATGTGGATTTCAGGCGTATATCGTTTTGGGATACGGTGCATAGATAAGCGTGTGCATTTTTAGACATACGCGTGCCTAACTCGTGATACTCCGGAGTAAGTGCTTTGTGAATCTGGCCCACTGTTTTTAAAACTTTTTTCCATTGATACATGTTCCCTCGGGCAAGACCCGGGTTCTTAACCACTTGCCTACTGTGCACCTACACCCCCTTCCTGCCCAGACAAAATTTAAGCTTCCGGCACTGCGTCGCTTTAACTGACAATTGCGCGGTCGTGCGACGTGGCTCCCAAACAAAATTGACGTCCTTTTTTTCCCACAAATAGAGCTTTCTTTTGGTGGTATTTGATCACCTCTGCGGTTTTTATTTTTTGCGCTATAAACAAAAATAGAGCGTCAATTTTGAAAAAAAATGCTATATTTTTTTACTTTTTGCTATAATAAATAACCCAAAAAATATATAAAAAAAATCCTCAGTTTAGGCCGATACATATTCTTCTACATATTTTTGGTAAAAAAAATATTTTTTCTTAGTTTCTGTGATAAAATTTTGCAAATTATTAATTTTTCTTCATAAATTTTGGCCAAAATTTATACTGCTACATGTCTTTGATAAAAATAACCCAAAGTTTTTGGAAATGTTTTGGTCTGTGTGAAAGTTTTAGAGTCTACAAGCTATAGTGCAAATCATAAAAAATGATCACATCTCATCACACCTGATGTACTGAAGGCCTCTCTCATTTCTTGAGACCCTAACAAGCCAGGAAAGTACAAATGCCCACAGATGGCACTGATGAGGCGGCACAGATGGCACTGAGGCGGCACAGATGGCACTGAGGTGGCACAGATGGAACCGAGGCGGCACAGATGGCACTGAGATGGGTACTGATGTGCTCTGATGAGGCCTGTGTACTGGTGGACACAGGTGGGCACTAATGAGGCGGCACAGATGGCACTAATGAGGCAGCACAGATGGCACTAATGAGGTGGCACAGATGGCACTGAGATGGGTACTGATGAGATGGGTACTGATGTGCACTGATTGACTGCAGCACAGGTGGGCACTGATGAGGTGGCACAGGTGGGCACTGATTGCAGATGGGCACTGGTGGTACTGGTGGCACAGGTGGGCACTCATGGGCACGGTGGTACTGATGGTCGCAGTGGTACTGGTGGGCACGGTGGTACTGGTGGGTGCGGTGGTACTGGTGGGCGCACGGTGGTAACTGGTGGGCGCGGTGGTACTGGTGGGCGCACGGTGGTAACAGGTGGGCACGGTGGGCACATGTGGGCACAGTGGGCACGGTGATACTGGTGGGCACACGGTGGTACTGGTGGGTACTGGTGGGCACAGTGGTACTGGTGGGCACTGGTGAGCACGGTTGTACTGGTGGACACGGTGGTACTGGTGGGCACATGTGGTCCTGGGGGGCACAGGTGGTCCTGGGGTGCACTGTGGTACTGGGGGGCACAGATGGTCCTGGGGGGCACTGATGGTCCTGGGGGGCACTGATGGTCCTGGGGGCACTGTGGTACTGGGGGGCACAGATGGTCCTGGGGGCACTGTGGTTCTGGGGGGCACAGATGGTCCTGGGGGCACAGATGGTCCTGGGGGCACTGATTGTCCCCTTTTTTTTTCCCAAAGCGCTGCAGCTCCGTTTGCTCTCCCTCCTCTCACGCGCTGTCTGTGTGAGGAGGAAGAGTCAGCAATGAGAGATGATCTCATATGTTTACATATGAGATCATCTCTCATTGGCCACACAGATCGCACTGTAAATAGCCGCTGTGATTGGCTATTTACCGCGATCTGTGTTTGGCTGTGTCCGAGAGACACGACCAGCACAGGAGTTCCCCACTGCGCGCTCGGGAGCGTGCGCGGGGAACGCCAAAATGGGCGGCCGTAAAAACACGGCCTGTTAGAGATTCAGGGCTGCGCTGCGGCCATACAAAGTCGTACGGCCGTCAGCAAGTGGTTAAAGGGCACGGACTAATGTGAATGTATAATTTATATGTAAAGCGCTGCGTAAATGGAACACATTATATAAGTACCTGTATTTAAATGCTACAAGAAATGTGCATTTTTGTTTTATACATAGATTTGACCTTGCTTCTAAAAGCGCAATTCATGTTGAGTTGCTTATCAATTTACATACAAACCAGACAACTTAAAAGTAAGCCAAAGTAGCTAGAATGTAAACATCTTTAGATGTTTTATTTGCTGTAATTTGTCAAAAAGCTAAAGTTCCTCATATCATAACCAGCTTGTGGGTTCAGAAAAAAACACATACTATCATGTTAACATTTTTCATTAGTTTAATTGCAATATAATACAAAGTATGATATTGGCTCCTCAGAAGGTATGCTTTGAATTTGTATATGCCAAGGTCATGATGTTCTGTAATGGTGACCAACAAAGGCAGATGCAGCACAAAGATTAATATGAAATCCAACAATAACAGAAGAGGTCATTGTGTGCTGTTTACATGAACATAGAAAGCCTTGTTGTCCTTATATGGAAAAGCACACATTTATATTCCAGAGAATTTAAAGAGCTACACACAAATTTATACTACAAGACATGGCAGAGAAATAGCATGAACAGAACCCAAGCTAGGCCAGGTATGTTCTTTGCTGGATCTTTGAATCATCAACATATACATTATTAATCAAATACAAGAATAACTTCTATAGATATGACTGTGCTACGTGATCACCTGCATCTCTTATTGTAACTAAAGAAGAGGGGAAGGGAGAGAAAGGCACCAGGTAACCACTTGGTGTAGCGCCATACGAACTCTGCTGCCAGGTGGAACCATGGAGGTACTAAGCCAACTTGCAGGACTGAGCAGGGACAGACAGACCAGGTACTCCAGCCATTCGCTACTTGTTGTGTCTGACCAGGCAGCTTAGGTCAGTTCAATGAGGGGGCAACACACATCACAGGGGGGTATAGTCTATTAAGGGCAGTGTGAGCAAGAAAAGGGGCAGTTTGTGTGGGATGGGGGTGTAGGGTTAAAGGAGGGCAGTGTATACAGGAAGGGTGGTGTAGGGTTAAAGGGGGGCAGTGTATACAGGAAGGGGTGTGTGAGGTTAAAGGTGGGCAGCGTGTTCTGAAAGGGGAGTGTAGGGTTAAAGGGTGGAAGTGTATGTAGGAAGGCGGTGTAAGGTTAAAGGGGGCAGTGTGTGCAGGAAGGGGGTGAAGGGTTAGCATGTATAGGGAAGGGGTGAAGGGTTAAAGAAGGCCAGTGTGTGCAGGAAGAGGATGTAGCATTAAAGGGGGTAGTGTGTGCAGGAAGTGGATGCAGTTTGTACAGGAAGGGGAGTGTAGGGTTAAACGGGGCCACTGTATACATGAAGGGGGTGTAGGATTAAAGGGGTGGCATTATGTGGAGGAAACGGGCAATGTGTACAGTTTTGTTCCTGCCTAGGGTGCAAAATAGTCTAGCACCGGCCCTGTTTGTAATCCACGCCACTACAGTGGCTCGAATTGAAGAATGTCAGAGGATGCTGGGGAGGGAGCTGTCAAGAGCCAAAGAACGACCTGTCAAACCTTGTAGAGGTACAACCAATTAGAACATGTTTCGAAGACAAGGCCTCCTTCCTCAGCCAGCCAGCTAACTACGTTTTTCTTGGTTTTGTTACCCTGCCTACTGAGAACCTCTATTTGTAACTAAGGTGAGTGCAGTGGGTCAGTCCAAAAATGTTTTGCTTACAGAGATCTATAGACTCCAGCCTTGCCCTATTTTTTATTTTTTTTTACAGCTCTAGACCAGTCACAAGAAGCTATCTCCTTAGCTCAACTTAGATTTACGTGAACAGTTTGAGCCAAGCAAAACTTTGGCCCGAACATCGCCTTTTCCCCTGTTCGAAGACCACCTGAAATTGCAGGGCACTTGGCAGGATGTTTGCCTGCCGAGCACCCCATATTGCACTGTGTGCTGCATAGTGCATTCTAGGGCCCTAATTGGGTGAAGCAATGCACCTGACTGCTGGACAGGGGCAAGGCTTTTCCTAGTCAGGGCACAGAGCACAGTCAGAGCCATAATTGGACAAAGTTATGATGACTTTGTCCAATCATGGCTCAGTGCTCATAGTCTTACCCCACACTATAAAAGGTTCATTCCCACAGGAACCTTTTGCAGCGTGCTCGAGTCAGTGACGTCACATCCATTAGGGGCACATGGGCGTTACACCTCCATCCATGCATCCAGCCCCCTAATCTACATGCAGGGCGCTGGACGCATGAATTCCAATGGGGGGGGGGGTGACAATAGCAAATGAAGACACCATAATTTATGTAAAAAAATCTCTAAATCTTGTTTCCCGAGTGCACTAAATTGTGCACTAAATTGTGGCCTCATCATACAGACTGTCTCCCCAAGCCATTGCTTACAAAATAAAGAAACCCGTAGGTAATTTAAATGTAAATTTTGTTTTCTTTTGTTAAGCACATTATATACATGGTACAGATGCCCATTTTACAGGACCGCCGTATGTACATTTACGTCGGCAGAATGGCACAGGCAGGCACATCAACGTATATATACGTAGCTGCCTAGACGTGGGTCGGAGGTCCGATCGGGACCCCCCCTGGTACATGCGGTGGTCCGTTTTTTTGTACGAGCGATCCGGGACGAGGGGGCGGCGGTTCGTTTTTGTCCGCCCCCTCCGGATCGCTCCCAGCCAATCTGTGCGCTTCCCTGCAGTGTCATTTCCTCCTCCTGTGTAAACACAGGAGGAGGAAGTGATGTGATCTCTGCTCTCAGCTGTATTTTTAACTGCCGCTGAGGAGAGATCACAACACACAGTGAGTCTGCACAACACTACACTGACACCAGGACACGCAGGCACATTAACCCCTTGCAATCACCCACCCCACCCCCTCCCCCCTGCCACAGTGTCACTGAATGCACTGATCGCTGTATTAGTGTCGCTGTTCCCGCTAGGTAGCTATTTTTTTTTTTATTGCGATTTTTTTTTTACTAAAGACATGTGGCTAAATAAATTTTGGCCTAAATGTTTGACTAAAATTTAGTTTATTTGATTCTTCTTATAACAAAAAAGTAAAAAATATAGATTTTTTTCAAAAATGTCGCTCTATTTTTGTATATAGCGCAAAAAAAAGAATCGCAGAGGCGATCAAATACCACCAAAAGAAAGCTCTATTTGTGGGAAGAAAAGGACGCAAATTTTGTTTGGGAGCCACGTTGCACGACCACGCAATTATCAGTTAAAGCGACACAGTGCCGAATCGCAAAAAGGGGCCTGGTCCTTTACCTGCATATTGGTCCGTGTCTTGAGTGGTTAAGGGGACCCCTAGGGACAATATTTAACCACTTCCATACCAGGCACTTACGCACCTTCCCGCCCAGGCCAATTTTCAGCTTTCAGTACTCTCGCAATTTGAATGACAATTGCGCAGTCATGCTACACTGTACACAAATTAAATGTTTATCATTTTGTTCCCACAAATAGAGCTTTCTTTTGGTGGTATTTGATCATTTTATTTTGTACGCAACTAAAAAAAGACCCAAATTTTTAAAATAAATTAAGTTTTTATTTTTTCTGTTATTTTTTTTGTAAATAAGTACGTTTTCTTCTTCAATTATGGGCACTGATATGGAGGCACTGATGTGCACTGATCAGGTGGCACTGATGGGCACTGATGGGGTGGCACTAATTGGCACTCATGGGCAGCACTTATGGATGGCACTGATGGGCACTTATGGGTGGCACAGATGGGCACTGATAGGTGGGCACTGGGCATAGATGGGCACTAAAAGGTGGCACTGATGGACACTGGGTGGCACTGATGGACACTGGGTGGCACTGAGGGGTGGCACTGATGGCATTGCTGGGCATCATTAGTCAGTGCCCATGTTGCCAGTCAGTGCACATTTGTGGTTCGCATCGATTGTATTAAAAAATTGATTGTATTTTTTTTACTGTTTTTTTGATTTTTACCCATTTGTGATATTTGGGGGGCACTCCCTGGTGGTCCAGTGTGGGGATCTGAGGTAGGGCTGCACTGATAAACAATCAGCACGAACCCCCCCCTGTCAGGAGATGCCGATCGGCTCTCCTCTACTCGCGTCTGTCAGACGCGAGTGAGGAAGAGCCGGTCAACGGCTCTTCCTGTTTACATCATGATCAGCCGTAATTGGACACAGATGATCACGTGGTAAGGAGCCTCCGCCGGAGGCTCTTTACCGAGATCGGAGATGCAGGATGTCAGACTGACACCCTGCATCACCGATCGCCACGCTGCGCGCCCCCACGGGCGCGCGCCAGCATGAAATCCTGCAGGACGACAATAGACGTCCAGTCAGGATTTCACAACCACTTCCCAGATGTCAATCTACCATTGACCGGGCGGGAAGTGGTTAAAGGATTTTTTTATTATTTTACTTTAATCTTTATTAAAATCACTGCTTCTTTAAAAATTATCTTTTAAAAAAAATGTTTTGCATTGATACATGTCCCCCAGGGAAAAACCTGGGACCTCATACACTTTTTATTTCCAATAACTTGCATATAAGCCTTCAAAGGGGGCACTTTTGATTTTTTTAAGTGCGAGTCCCTTAGACTTTAATAGGGCTTTTTCAGGTTTGGGTCTAAATGTTTGCGATGTTCAAGAGTTCTGGTGTGAACCAGACTGGAGGGGGGGGGGGGGGTGTTTGGCCCAACTCTAATCTTAATGTTGTTCTAAGGATAAAATGTTTTTTTTTTTTTTACCTTAATGCATTATCTGCATTAAGGTAGAAAACCTTCTGAGTTCAGCCACCCCCTATACTTATTTGAGGCTAATTGATTTAGACCCAGTGTTGTGCATGAGAGCAGTGACTCTCTCAGCTCTCTCCCTCCTCAATGGCTCAGACACAGCAGTTGGGCCATTAGCTCCCATTGCTGTAAATCACAGCCAGTTAGGATGTGGTGGGGGCTGGGCCGAGCTGGGCTCTTTGTGTCAAGGAACAGACATAGGTGGCTCGACGGGGAGCCCGCATGAGTGACCTCATAGCAAGGAACTGAGAAGAGGAGGATTGAGGCAGCTCTGTGCAAAACCATTTCACCAAGAAGATAAGTATAATATGTTTGTTAGTTACAAAAATAAATCAAGGTTTACAGTACACTTTAAACATTGACTGAAGGTTTTTATGCAGTACTAACAGCAGTGGCGTCTCCAGCTTTCATATTTAGGGTGGGACATGGACAAAAGTAGGGGGGGGCAACTGTAAAATGCAATTTTATATATATATATATATATATATATATATATATATCCTGGGGCCATTTACTACGATCCCACAATGGGCCCTTTCACATGTTCTGCAGTGAGCCCCCTTCCTACTATAATGCCCCCCCCCCCCAGGGTGGCAGAAAACAAGAGATGTATGTCATCAGCACACCAAAAAAAAAATATAAGTGTCCAAAGCAGTGGGAGAACTATCAGGGTTGCAAAGGTTGTCTTGCCACCGGGCCCTGGTGTGGGACAGCACATGGTGGGGGACAGCATAATGTTGGGGGGGGGGTCAGGGCCCCCTCTGCCCCCCCCCCAGGAATGCCATTGACTAACAATAGCAGCATATCAAATGGTATTTAATATTTATTTTTAAATTAATATATAACTGGATTCACTTCTGTTTTGTTATATTTGCCTGGAATTTAGATTTAAGTTTGTGGACACCTTCCCATGCTTTTCCTTTCAAAATATTAAATAACTGGAAAACATTTCTTAAATACATTGTATAATTGTAAGGATGTTTCAGCTTTAGCCACTTGAAATCCTAACCATAACATCATTAGCTACTGGTACATTTGTATTATTTGTTTAATTCTGCCAAATATGTTGATTGTTTCCTGTTATAAGCACTCAACATTTCCCCATCTGCAATACTCTGCAGACTTGTAACTATTTTAGACATGACTGGTTTCTTAATATAACACCAACTCTTGTATCTAGCAGAGAGCTACATTATTTTCATAACACGATTTACATTGATTCTGGAACTGACAGCATGTTTGTATTTGACGACAGACTTTTTGATAAAATAAAACCTTTAGTTATGTACATGATAGATTGGCTTGGTTCATCCAAAACTTTTACAATAATTGCAAACCATGTGAACAAATAAGATGGATGTCTAATTTTTATACCTTTTCTGAGACATGCTGTGGATCTCACTCTGTGGGGCGGACTTACTAACACAGAGATTTCTTTCTTCCCTTAAGGTGAAACTGTTTTACATTAGCAAGATTAAAAAATGCCACATGCCTATCAGTTTCAACCAAAATTTGTACAAGTAAAAAAAAATAATAGTAAAATAAAATTACATTACAGCATTGCCATTGTTTTCACCCCAATCATTTCAATATGTGCAAGCAAAAATCCTGCTTTTATGTTACCTTGCCCTCAATTGGTCATCTTATGCCCCATACACAATTTCCGATGGCCTAAAATCCAATGGAATTTTTAGCCGGAATTCCATTCAAGCTATCTTGCATACACACTGTCAGACCAAATTCCGACTGTCCAAAACACGGTGACGTAAAACACTACGACGAGCTGAGAAAAAATAAGTTTAATGCTTCTGAGCATGCGTCGACTTGATTCTGAGCATGCATGTTTTTTTTCTCTGTCGGAGGCCCCTCACAGTTAGAATCACTCCCTAGGACACACTTAACCCCTTCATCGCTCCCTAGTGTTTAACCCCTTTCCTGTCAGTGTCATTTACACAGTAATCAGAGCATTTTTACAGCACTGATCTCTGTATAAATGTTAATGGTCCCAAAACAGCGTCAAAAGTGTCCAATTTGTCCGCCATAATTTTGCAGTTAAAATCGCTGATCGTCACCAGTACTAACAAAAAAAATTATAATAAAATTGCCATAAACTATCCGCTATAACTTTTGCGCAAACCAATCAATATACGCTTATTGCGATTTTTTTTTTTTTACCAAATATATGTAGAAGAATAGATATCGGCCTAAACTGAGGAAAAAAATTGTTTTTTTTATATATTTGTTCAGGATATTTATTAAAGCAAAAAGTAAAAAAGATTGCTTTTTTTTCAAAATTTTCATTCTTTTTTTTTTTGTTTATAGCACAAAAAATAAAAACTGCAGAGGTGATCAAATAGCACCAAATGAAAGCTCAATTTGTGGGAAGAAAAGGACGTCAATTTTGTTTGGGTTCAACCTTTAGCACGAACGCACAATTGTCAGTTAAAGTGACACAGTGCCGAATCGCAAAAAGTGCTCTGGTCAGGGAGAGGGTAAATTCTTCCAGGGCAGAAGTGGTTAAACTGTGTAGTACTGGGATGTAATGTGGGATGACAGGGGGTGCTGTTTGTCCCATTCAGCCCCCCGTTCACTGAGCATTATTGGACTTGTTGATTAACCTTCACAACACCGCAGCATCATCCCCACTTCTCCTCCCCTTCACATGATGAGACATGACAAGACTTGAGAGGGCATATCTTCATTGTATACCATTCTGGTTTCCTAATTCATGTGAAGAAAATAGTTCTTATTGAAAATATGTTGTTTCTCCATGTTGAGAATTGTTGTACCTTGATATGCAACAAATCTACACTATTTTCTGTCAATGTACCTGTTGATTTCTACACCTTTACTGAAAATTAGAACAATAATTATTGGACGAGAAAATAGCATTAAATTATTAAGGGTTGAAATGATAAATAACACTACCTTGAAAAAAAATCAAGAAATCCAAAAAGTTCAATAAAATGTATAAATACATTTAAAAAAAATAAAATCAAGGAGTATTAGGACCTTGCAGTAAAAAAAGCATCAAAGCAAATAACTAAATGCACAGGCACATAAATAATTATCCTTCTGTGTCCTTTTCCCAATAACAGCCCTATTTTCCTGGCTAGCAACAAGTGTACTATATTCTGTTCTCAGGATCAATAGAGGTTGGTCCCAGAGGCATTTAATAATTCACTAAATCTGGGATTTCCATTAGTGGCTCAGCAAGACTGAACATTTTAGGTATCAGTTCCATATATGTATTAAAACGTTGTCATTGTGACAAATTCATCCCTCAGTTAAATCACAAAAAGTATAATAAACTAACCACAAGGTTATGCTATATATTCATCTAGAAGAAATTCCACACTTGCTATTATTTTAGTGCTGTTTTGTTTACATTTATATATTAGTCTAGCAGAGAAAAAAAAAAGAATGGCTGGAAGTAAATTTGTCAAAGTGAAACCAAATCACCATGATTTAAAGGATCACTAAAATAAAATTTTTCTTTTAGCTAAATAGCTACCTTTACCTTAATGAAGTGCTGTTTTTATGTTCTCATTGTTCGTTTTTGCTTTGAAGTAGCTGTAAGGCCTCGTACACACGAGGCAATTCATTTGTTCAAATCGGTCGGACCGACTGATTTGAACAAATCTGTCTCTTTGGATTTTGCCAGCAGATCCCCGCCAGCAGACGGCGCGCTGACGTGTCGGTGACGTGGCGGTGACGTTGACGCCACCACGTCACCGCACCAGGAAGTAAAACACTTCCGCGCATGCGCCGAATCCGAAAGTGAAACTAGAGGCATATTATATGATTGATTTTTATCTATTTTTAATAATTTTTAAAAGGAATCAGTTAACTTTTATGTCTCTATACCCTGTAAACAGTCATTTCAGCAAAAAAAAAAAAATGTAAATGTTAAAGTGATCCTTTAACATTTAAAGTGGGTATAAAGCCTAAGTAAATGAAGATTGTTTTGTTGAAGCACGGTGTATTATAAACAAATTCCAGCTTTATTTTTAGTAAAATTCTTGGCCCAGATTCAGGTACATCTGCGCATTATTGGACCGGCGTAGCGCACCGCCTTTACGTTAGACTTGCGCAATTTTGCCATGTAATCACCCTATTCTCGTAGATTTTGCGCAGAAAATTGCGCATGCGTAAAGGTTTTTTCAGAGGCGTAAGGCGGAGTAATACAAATTGGGAAGGACGTGGGCGTGTTACATTGAAATGAGCCGTGACCCCATGCAAATGAAGGGCCGGCTGGCTCGCGCATGCGCGCTTGAAGGAGACCATGGTCAGCTCCGCTGTGCGCATGCTCACAACTCGGGAGCGGCGCAATCAGTGAAATTGGAAATGGACTAGGGCAACGTTGTGAACTACGCAAACAGCATAAATAGACAGACACAAACGCACTTGCATTGCAAAAGTACATCCCTTTCTCCCTTCCCATTTAACCAAGTGCTTTTGTCCTGTTGTTCGTTGCGTTGTGTTTTGTAGTCGTCAGATTAGTGTTCTGTGTGATCAAGTGTTTGTTAGTAGATCTTTGAAAGTGTTTTTTGATAAGTGTTTGAGTGACTGTTTGTTTGATATATTTCTGTTCGTTTGTTTTCTTGCTGTTTTTTTGCTGTTTGTTTTTGTGACTGTTTCTTGCTGAGTGCTAGTGTGATTTTTTGGGTGTTAGTTTTCTCTTTGTGTGTGTTCTTGCTTGATTGGTTGTGCTTGTTTTTGTGAGTGATTTTTGTTGACTGGTAGTGAGTTTTTTTGGAAGTATGACAGAGAGAAAGCGAAAGCTCAATTTTACTGTGGGAGAAAAAATAATTCTTGCCCGGGCCATTAGCGATTATGGGCGTTTCCTCCACGGCCCGGACAGTGCCAACACCAACCCGGCCAGGAGGAGGGAGATTTTGGATATGATCACTGAGCAGGTCAATTCAGCAGGGGAGGGGATACACGGACCCGGTCTGGGATTGACAAAAAAATCAATGACCTCCGGCGTCTGGTCAAACAGAAGCTGGCCAGAATGCATGCCCATGCCAGGGGCACAGGAGGGGGCCCACCATGCCGTATTAGGCTGACAGCGGAGGAGCGTGCGGTGGCCCTGACCTTTCATCGGCATTAAGTTGAGGGCCTGCCCGGCTTTGACTCAAGTCCGGAGCCCGTGGTGCCAGGTAAGTATTTTTTTTAATATCAGGCGTGTAGCATTTGTGGGGGAGGGGGTGAAAGGGAATATGTGGCAAGTGTGTGTATCCTCCAACCTGTGAATGTTTTGTGTCATCCACAGATGTACAGGAGGGTGCAGGGCCATCTGGCCTGACCGCACCATCCCCAGGACAGCAGCCTAATGAGGCCCCCCCAACAAGGCCGGAGTCCACGGAGGAGGTTCAAGAGGAGGAGGAGAATCATGAGGAGGAGGAGAATCATGAGGAGGAGGAGTCCATGTCAGGCACTGGACGTTTGGTTTTTGAGGACTCTTCCCCTCTGGCTGGCAGCAGGCAGCCCTCCCTAAGGGGGAGCCCCCCCCTCCTCCCCCAACATGGCTCCCCTCCCAAGGGCCTCCCCTTCTCCCCGGCCACAAGCATCAGCTGGAGGCAGGATTTCATCCCAGAACACCAGGGGGTTGGCCGATCTCCTGCCCGCCACTCTGAGAAGGGACCAGTTCCTCCAGACCCACCATCTGGGACAGGTCAGCCAGACATTGGTGCGGATGGAGGAGAGCCTGTCCTCCATCAAGGATACGCTGGGGAACCTGGACTCCCACTCCCAGGCTTTCACAACCTGCCTAAACGACCTGCAGACTACATCAGCAGGCGTTGGGCAGGATGTGAGGGCCCTTACCCAGGCTATCCAGGCCAACACGGCAACACTTGGTGCTGCCCTGGACAGAATAGCCATGGCCTTGGAGGGCAGGCCGCCAGGTGGGCAGAGATCAGGGGCTGCTCCTCCTTCCCCGGTTTTCCCCCTCCCCATGAGTCTCCCCTGAGGAGCCGGGGCCGTGGCCGGGGGCGCCCCAGGCGTGGCTCACGTCAAGGGAAATATTTCTTTTTTCCCCTCTTTTTTTTTTGCTGGAAAACTTTTGATTTTGCTGGTAATTTTTTTTTTTTTTTGGGTTGTGAATGCTGTTTGAATGTGGGGGTGACATTCCTGTCGGAAAAGGGGTGTCACCCTCAATTTTGGTGGAGAAAGGTTCCCCAGGACCAGGTAGAAGTGATCCCCAGGTCCGTGTGAATGGTGTATGAATGTACAGTGACATAATTGGAGCCTTGGCGTGGCGTTGCTGCTCACAAGTCCAGCATGGTGGACTGGTGCCAATCCAATTTGATGTGGATGTGGGGTGTGTGTGCTAGGGACCACAGTGGTGTGCATGCATGCATTCTCATTGTGCCATGATTAATGTGTGTGTTTAACGTGCAAAGATGCCCAATGTGAGCTGTCTCCTGGCTGCTCTTCCCTCAGAAGACGGGGGACCCTCGGTTAGGGGGGGATTGTCTGGTTCAGGGGTCAGGTCATCACGTAGGTCAATCTGCAGGCCCTTTCTTTCTGCGAAGTTGTGCAGCATGCAACATGCACCGATGATCTGGCACACAAAGTTTGGGGAATACAAGAGGGTACCCCCAGACTTATCCAGGCATCGGAAACGTGACTTTAGGAGGCCAAAGGTGCGCTCCACCACTGCTCGTGTTTGGGCATGTGCTTGATTGTATCTTTCCTCTCCTGGGGTTTGGGGGTTCCGGATAGGAGTCATGAGATGGGGTCCCAGTGGATATGCAGAGTCACCTGTAAGGGAAAAGACAGGAGGATGTTAGTCATGCATGTGCCCCTTGTGATGTGTGCATCATGGGAGGGGATAGTCATGCCTGACTCCCATGTCACTCACCAACCAGCCAGGTGTCCCCATACACGTTCTGATCGAATTCCATTCGGATGTGGCATTGATTGTATATGTAGCTGTCATGGCTGGACCCTGGGTGTTTGGCACGGACGTGCCATATGAGGCCTTGGGCATCGACTATCACCTGTACGTTGATGGAATGCCAATTCTTCCGATTGCGGTACATGTCTCTGTCATTGCCTTCAGCCGCAGGTCCTCAGTGGTGGGTTTGATGATTTGGTTGGCCATGCGTCTGAGGATTGCAGGGACAACCTGGTGCACACATCTGCTCATGGAGGATTGTGACATCCCAGCCACCACTCCACTTGTACGCTGAAAAGAGCCACTGGCAAGGAAATGGAGTGTTGCCATGACCTTGACCAGTGGCTGCACTGCATGTGAGCGGTGTGTTGGGCTGGTGATGTCCTCCTGCAAGGTTGTGGTTAATTCCAGGATGACATGAGGGGTGAATCTGAAGATGCGATACACCTCAGAATCACTCATGCCAAACAGGTCTATGCGGGTGCGGTATATCCTCTCCCGTGCCATCCTCCGTGCCATCCTCCGTGCCCTCATCCTTCTTTGTTCATCTAAAGTCAGTAGTATAGCTATGTGCGACGATGCCCCTGACATGTTGGCATACAGATTGTTGTGCAACACGTGTGACTGCTGAGCTCCTCACTAACAGTGTTGCTTTATCTAACAAGTAGACTTTTTTTCTCTTTTTAGACCAGCTTTTATATGCTCTAATTTTAGACAGGACATTTTGCTGTTGCGCACACTGCGTCGCCTGCGCTGCCCCAACGTTCTTTTGTGGATCCCTGTAAGTCCCTCATTAGCATATTTGACTAGCAAATCAATGGTCTGTCTAGCGCACTTTTGCGCGGACGGATGCGCCAGTCTAACGAAATTCTGCGGGACAAAAAAAAGTAGATTTTTTGCGTATCTCGTTCTGGGGATGCCGTGTATCGAAACGCACGCGCACATTTCGACTTACGCACGCGCATCTCCTGTTGCGCAGGCGTAATCGCTCTGTGAATCTGGGCCCTTGTTTTTACCTCTTTTTATCCTTTGTTGTATCTCATTGTTGCGGATCTCCAAAAACTTCTTGGCAGCCACTTCCTGTCTACTATGTGCATGTTTTCTAGCAATGGTTACATGACATTTCTCACGTGGATTTTCTGATGGTGAAAACAGTTCATAATGGGAGTTAATTTTATTTACGAAATGCAAATACACTTTGCACTACAAGTGCAAAGTGCACTTGAAATGTCACTCAAAGTGCACTTTGAAGTGCAGTCGCTGTAGATCTGAGGGGTAGATATGAAATTAGGGTAAGCTCTGCTAATTTTATTATCCAATCCTGTGCAGGCTAAAATGCTGTTTTTCATTTTCCTTGCATTTCCCCCTCAGATCTACAGGACTGAACTTCCAAGTGCACTTTCAGTGCAATTTCAAGTGTACTTTGCACTTGTAGTACAAAGCGGATTTGCCTTTCGTACATAACCACCAATAACTACATAATATATTTTAAAATGACCACTTGTGGTCTCCATCACTTGTGCCCAATACAATGAATTCTTAAAATTCTCAATTGTTTATAACTGTCAATGTTGCCCTACAACAGAGAAAAACTCAACTCAGCTACAAGCAGTAAATAACAGAGATATGAAACACAGTAAATATCTGCACACGTCACTCACATAAGACATTTTACATTTCTCCAGTCTGTTTTATCCTTGATAGCTTTGTCATAACATAAAGCAGTTTTGAACCCAAAAGCAAACATTTATTATATTGCAGCTTACCAGTTCTTAGATTAGATGGATGCATATGGATGGATGGGAATGAAGGAGACAATTAGGACTGATTAGGGTTAACTAAGAGTTAAAGCGGAGTTCCACCCAAAAGTGGAACATCCGCTTTTCGGAACCCCCCCTCCGGTGTCACATTTGACACCTTTCAGGGGGGTGCATATACCTGTATAATACAGGTATTTGCACCACTTCCGGGTATTGAATCCCACAGGAGTCACGCCCCTTCGCGTCACCCTCCCACCCCTGCTGTCTTCTGGGAAACACAGTTCCCAGGAGAGAGCGGGCACTCACTCATGCCGCGAGGCTTCACTTCCTGATTCCCTCACGATTGTGTCAACTTCGCGGGCATGCTGTACGGGTAAGTGTTAATTTTTTAAAAGTCAGCAGCTGCAGTATTTCTAGATGCTGGCTATAAAAAAATAAAAAATAAAATGGGGGGTCCTCCGCTTTAATAAGATGTAAAGAAGAAATGCATGTTTTTTAAATGTTTGTATGTTTATTAATGTTGTTTTTCTCTGAGGTCATCCCTTCGATCCCTTCCTTTTATATTATGACACCTTGGGGGTTATTTACGAAAGGCAAATCTACTTTGCACTACAAGTGCAAACTACAAGTGCAAAGTACACTTGAAATTGTACAGTTGCTGTAGATCCGAGGGCGACATCCAAGGACAGTAAAAAAAACAGCATTTTAGCTTGCACATGATTGGATAATAAAATCAGCAGAGCTTCCCCTCATTTCAGATCTTCCCTTCAGATTTACAGCGACTGCTCTTCCAAGTGCACTTTCAGTGCAAATTCAAGTGCACTTTGCACTTGTAGTTTGCACTTGTAGTGCAAAGTGGATTTGCCTTTCGTAAATAACCCCCCTTATCACGTATTTACACATGGCAGTCCCTGGTTTGCAAAAAAAAAATAGGGACTGTAGTTTTGTTCTTAACCACTTAAAGGGGTTGTAAAGGTACAATTTTTTTTCCTAAATACCGTATTTATCGGCGTATCCCGCGCACTTTTTTCCCCTTAAAATAAGGGGAAAATCGTGGGTGCGCGATATACGCCGATACCCGCTTCCCGTTCTCAGTTTGAAGTGAGCCGCCGACATATACCGAGTGCAGTACACTCGGGTACATTCGGCTAGGCTCAGCTTCGCTTGTGCTCACACATAAACGTCACAGAGCGTGAGCACGAGCGAAGCCGAGCCTGGCCGAATGTACCTGAGTGTACTGCACTCGGTATATGTCAGCGGAGGCGTTCAAACTGAGCGCGGGAAGTGGGGATTCGACTCGAGACATCGCTGGAGAAGCCGGGAGGACACCACTGGAGCCAAAGATGGATGCCGCACCGGACGATGGACGCCGCGCAAGACACCAAAACTGTAAGTACTAAAAGTACTAAAAGTTTTTTTTTTACAGGTCGACATTAGGGGTGCGCGCTATACGAAGGAGCATGCAATACCCCGATAAATACGGTAGCTTCCTTAGTGCAGTCCAGGAAGACTACACTAAGGTAAATGAAGCTATTTAGGGAAAAAAAAATTAACTTTACAACCCCTTTAAGTGGTTAAGAACAAAACTACTTACCTCATCCTTCGATTCTACAGACAGAAAAACAGTAAGTGAGGATTTCTCAGAAGAAATAAGGACATTTACAAGCAAAATCGAAGGATGTTCAACAGAGTCCCGTATTTCATTTTGACAGCTAGTAATTACTGGGGATGAGCTTTGAGTTCGATTCAAACATTGCCTGTTAGCCCGCTTGCTGACCAGCGAACAATTTGGGGTGTTTGCGGCAAAATCAAAAAGCCGCGGAACACCCTGTAAAAGTCTATGGGAGAAATCTAAAGTGCTAATTTTAAAGGCTTTTATGCAAGTTATTGTCATAACAAGTGTTTGGGGGCCTGGGTCCTGCCCCAGGGGACATGTATCAATGCAAAAAAAAGTTTAAAAAAATGGCAGTTTTTTTGGGAGCAGTGATTTTAATAATGCTTAAAGTGACTGGCCCAGATTCACAGAGCAATTACGCCTGTCTAACTAGTGTTAGACAGGAGTAATTTCAAATTTCGCGCGCCGTATCACTAGTTTGAATCCTCAAACCATGATACGGCGGCTTCGGGCTTCGATCCGAGAGGCTTACGTCCTCGTAAGCCTTCGGATTTACACTGCGATATTTTTGCGGCTGCTGGGAGGAGTTTGCGTCGTTTTCATGCGTCGGGATATGCAAATGAGTTTTTACGGCGATCCACGAAGGTACGAGTGTCCCTCGCAATCGCCTACATCATTTTTTGGCTACGTAATGTTAGAGGAGCTTTTTGCTGGTCTAACAGTGCGTAACCCATGTAAAGTATGGCCGTCGTTCCCGCGTCGATTTGAAAATATATATTTTTTTTTAACATAACTCGTTCGGGAATAGGAATGTACGTAAACGACGCTACTACGACGTGACGACGTGTTTTCGCGCAATGCACGGCGGGAAATTTGCGAATGGAGCATGCGCAGTTCGATCGCCGCGGGAACGCGCCTATTTTAAATGCTTCACGCCCCCTACTCGCGCAGATGGATTGCGACGGGAGAAATACACTACGCCGCCGTCGTTTACTGGACAAAATCTACCTGGATTCCACGTAGAGCCAGGTAAAAAACGGCAGCGTAGTGTATTTCTGATACTCTACGAGAATCTAATTCTCTGTGAATCTGCCCCACTATATTTATTTTTAATAAAGGACTTCTTTCAATGATGTCTGTGTGTTTTATTACAATTTGTTACACTTTCTTTGTGAAATGGTAGGGGTACAAGGTACCCCTTACAAATTCACATGGGGGGCGGGATCTGGGGGCCCCTTTTGTTAAAGGGGTCTTCCAGATTCCGATAAGCCCGCAGACCCCACAACCACCGGGCAAGGGTTGTGGGGATGAGGCCCTTGTGGGGACATGGTGCCATGGTGCTTTGAGGGGTCACAGACCCCCAAATCATCCTCCCCATGTTGAGGGCATGTGGCCTGGTACGGTTCAGGAGGGGGGGGGCGCTCGCTCGTCCCCCCCTCTTTTCCTGCGGCCTGCCAGGTTGAGTGCTCGGATAAGAGGTCTGGTATGGATTTTTGGGGGGGAACTCCATGCCATTTTTTTTTTGGGGTGGAATTTCCCTTAAAATCCATACCAGACCTGAAGGTCTTTTTTTTTCTTTTTTTTTGTCAGTGACTTTCAATGGCTTTTCTCTGTATTGCCGGGAGCCGACAATTCATTATAGCCGTGTGTTGGTTTTAAATTACTTTTTTCCTTCAGAAATTACACTTTGTGCAGGAACAGTTCTCAGCACGGGAAACAAGTGTTGCTTTACAGGCATACTATACACATCCCCCTAGTTACAAAATGTAAAGGAATATTTCACTTTTATTGTTTAAGCATTATTAAAAACACTGCTCCCGAAAAAACTACAGTTTTTAAAACTTATTTTTGCATTGATACATGTCCCCTGGGGCAGGACCCAGGTCCCCAAACACTTTTTATGACAATAACTTGCATATAAGCCTTTAAAATGAGCACTTTACATTTTTCATCTTCGAGTCCCATAGACTTTAACGGTGTTCGGATGTTCGAACAAATTTATTGCCTGCTCGCATGTTCTGATGCAAACCGAACTGGGGGGTGTTCGGCTCATCCCTAATATATATATATATACACACACATATATATGTATATATATATATATATATATTATTTTTTACTGCCTTTCAAATGTGCACATCATACTTGGCCAACCAAGACGGAGTTTCGACATCCTTTATATCACAAGAGTCAGGTTTCCCATATGGGTAAGCTATTTCTGAGAGCATCAACCACATCATATACATTAATCTGCATGTTGGATATTATGATATTTTGAAAGTCAGCATTAATCTGTTGTAGAGATGGCCAGTATTGATAACTAACCGCTAATATGAAGCAGAATGCTGGCACAGCCAATTTCTTTAAAGTTGTATTAATTCCTGATTTATATACCCCATCAGAGGACATTTTAAGAATATTTTTCATCTAAAAATATATTTGACTGTATCCAGACTTTTCAATCAAAATTATATTTTAGGAAATGATTGCCAAGAAGATAGGTGAGTGGTTATCATAGCCCAAATCCCCACTTCCATAATGAATTTAGTTCTAAAGAAAGCATGCCATGAAATAATACTGTGCTCTTAGCATTAAAAGCAGATCTTTCATGTAACTATAAAAAAAAAATAGAATCATTTTTGGCAAGTACTATAGCCGAACTACTGAAAATCACACTTGATGTAACTTAACTTTTTTGACAACTACTTCCCATCTTTGTTACTGAAGTTGCATATCCTGTTCATTCCTGCCTTGACTACTAGGCCTCTACCATGCTAACTTCATGCTGACATCCCAGTAATACCGGTACAACATACATGGGTTAGGAGGGTTTAATCTAGTTAACCACTTGACCACTGGGCACTTAAACCCCCTTAATCACCAGACCAATTTTCAGCTTTCGGTGCTCTCACAGTTTAAATGGCAATAACTCCACAAATAGAGCTTTCTTTTGGTGGTAATTGATCACCTCTGCATTTTTTTTTTTCACTATAAATGAAAAAAGAACGAAAATGTTGTAAAAAAAGAAAAGATTTTTCTTCATTTCTATTATATATTATATATATTATTATATATTCATTTTGCAAAAAAGAAAATTTTCTTCAAAAATTTAACCTAAAATGTATACTGCTACATATGTTTGGTAACAACACAAAAAAAACCGAAAACGAATGTGCAGAATCCGAAATTCGAAAGACCCGACATAAAAAATTGCTTTATTTTCGTTTTTGCCGCTACAATAGTTCAATATAAATTGGAGATTCGACATGACGCTGACAATAGAAATCCGTGTGTATCGAACCTGTGGTCGAATGTGCCTAACCTTAAAGGGGTTGTAAAGGTAAAAAAAAAAATCCCTAAATAGCTTCCTTTACCTTAGTGCAGTCCTCCTTCACTTACCTCATCCTTTGATTTTGCATTTAAATGTCCTTATTTCTTCTGAGAAATCATCACTTCCTGTTCTTCTGTCTGCAACTACACACAGTAATGCAAGACTTTCTCCCTGGTGTGGAGAAAGCCTATTGAGGGGGGAGGGGGCGAGCAGGAGTGTCATGACGCCCACTAACACACAGCTCCTTTCTCTATCTGCAAAGTACATAGTGTCCTGACCCTCCTGCTTGCCCCCTCCCCCCTCAAGAAGCTTTCTCCACACCAGGGAAAAAGTCTTGTATTACTGTGTAGTTACAGACAGAAGAACAGGAAGTGATGATTTCTCAGAATAAATAAGGACATTTAAAAGCAAAATCAAAGGATGAGGTAAGTGAAGGAGTACTGCACTAAGGTAAAGGAAGCTATTTAGGGAAACAAATTACCTTTACAACCCTTTTAACTCTATTAGTCCAAGATTATTCTACATAGAGAGAAAACATTTGACATTATAGAGACAGTGTTGGGGTAGACCATTCGTCATGAACAATGAAGATTCGACAAAGCACCGAAAAACATACAAACATTGAATCTGTCATTGAAGGCTTATGGTATCTGTCAGAAGTACTAAGAAGATTCGACAAGCAGGTAAACTGTACAATGCCGCAATCACACATTTCCGGTCAAATGCTCGGCCCATAGGCTATAGAAGAATTCAAATGTTGGTTGACTAGTAATAATAATTTATAAATACAATTATTACTAGTGTCGTACAAAATTCTTCTATAGCTTGTAGGCGGAACATTCAACCGGAAATGTATGATTGCAGCGTCGTACAGTTTAACTGCTTGTCGAATCTTAGAACATTCGACAGACACCATTAAAGGGGTTGTAAAGGATTTTTTTTCCCCTAAATAGCTTTGCCTTAGTGCAGTCCTCCTTCACTTACCTCATCCTTCCATTTTGCTTTTAAATGTCCTTATTTCTTCTGAGAAATCCTCACTTCCTGTTCTTCTGTCTGTAATGAGGCTTTCTTCCGGGTGTGGAGAAAGCCTCTTGATGGGGAAGGGGGCGAGCAGGAGTGTCAAGACGCCCACAAACACACAGCTCCTTTCTCTACCTGCAAAGTAGAGAGTGTCCTGACTTGCCTGCTCTCCTCCTCCCCCCTCAAGTTGCTTTCTCTACACCAGGAAGAAAGTCTCGAATTACGGTGGTGAGTTACAGACAGAAGAACAGGAAGTGAGCATTTCTCAGAAGAAATAAGGACATTTAAAAGCAAAATTGAAGGATGAGGTAAGTGAAGGAGGACTGCACTAGGGTAAAGGTAGCTATTTAGGGGGAGAAAAAATCCTTTACAACCTCTTTAATTCGGATTTTCGGATGAATGCATTTTTTCTCAAAAAAAAAAAGCATGACGACATAAATATATGCAGATGTTTGCTTAGAATATAAAATTTTTATTAAACTGTGTTTTTGGTTTGTGGTGCTCAAATGTGGTGAAGATCTTCTTTACTGAGGGGGCGTGGCTTGCACGTGATCTGAATGGCCGCTTGAGCACGGAGCTCTGACAGAACACCGGGGAAAACAGCGGCGAAACAATCGTTTTTCGGTACAAGATCGGATATAAGCTGTCGAATTCCCGGAGCGGAACACACCCGATGCTGACTCGAAAACGTAAGGATAAGAAATCAGCTGAAAAGCTTATTGACTCCTGCGCCATGTCAGCCTCTGTAGGGAAACTGCCTCATGACAGTAATGGCAACGCAACTGCGTCACAGCCTTCCTCATACACAGACCTTCCTGATGATAACCCCGATCTATGGGGCTCTGTACAACTACAAAATCAGGACCTGAATTCCCCTTCACACAGTCCGTCATCAATTAGCCCGGCCAAATCTAGAAGGAGAATTGATGACGCATCACAAATGTCCTTTCACAATATGGCTGTTTTACCTCATGTCCAAATGGGCCCTAGCAACGCTGCATCTATAGCTAACTCTCCTACCTCAGGGATGCCAGTACTAGATACCACAATGAAAGACATGCTCTTGTCACTGCAAACATCCCTCATGACAAACTTTTCAGTAATGATGAATAATATATCGATTGAACTGAAAGGTCTGGGAGACAGAGTCCTTTATGTTGAAAACAAAATGGATGATCAATCTGGCACCATTGATGATCTTGTTGGTGCGTACAAGGACCAAGCTGATGATACTTTGTGGGTCAAAGCTAAACTCGCGGACCTTGAGGACCGTTCGAGAAGAAATAACGTTAAGCTGAGGGGGATACCTGAGTCTGTGTCTCCAAGTGATCTACTTAAATATGTGGATGACATGATAGCTAAACTATTGCCTGAGACTTCTCAAATAGAGCGCATGATTGATCGTATACACCGTATACCCAAACCAAAATATATGGATGCATCTATCCCACGAGATGTTCTTATGAGGGTTCATTTCTTCCCTACCAAAGAAAAGCTTCTGACACAGGCTAGAATACTAACAACACTGCCTGACCCATATAAGGATATCCATCTGTACGCTGATTTGTCACAATATACATTGAATCTAAGGAGACAACTGAGATCAACTACGAAAGCCTTGATCGATCACAAAATACCATATAAATGGAAACACCCTGCTACATTGATTATCACCAACAACGGTATGACTGCCACAGTTTCAAGACCTCAGGAAGGACTGCAACTTCTAAACTCCTGGGGTATAAATCCGGATATCTCCACTGAAGGAGGGAAGAATATGGAGAAATCACGCTTCGGGCACAACTCACGCGAAGGTTACCACCCTCCTAAAGCGAAGTGAATGTCTTGGAACTTTTATCCTTGTTTTTACTATTTCCCTTCTTGTTTTCATGTCAACAAATTCCCCTTGTGTTCTGTTATGTAGAGATTTAATATTTGAATATTTTAAACTATACCCCCTCATAGTCGGTTTGATAATATACCTGACTTTTGATATTTGTTTTCTTTTAGTTATTTTGCTCACACAAATATTCTGTTCTCCACAACTAAGGATTGTCCTTACAATCCCTGAATATTTGTAGTTATTTACTTACCTTAAGTTTGTTTTAGGTTTTTCTTTTTTAGTTTAATTACTTATCGAGTACCTGACTGGGACACTTTTATCGGCCACGTCTGATATTGCATTCCCCTATATCTTCTGAATAAAAAAAAATAATAATAATAAAAAAAAAAACTTTCATCTCCAACGAGACATCTAGGTTTGTGAGTATATTCAAATCACATACACAATTCACATCGCGCTAAGATGTCCATTAATTTTCTGTCAATTAATGCCAATGGCTTAAATCATCCGGCCAAGAGAGCATTCATGTGGAAAACGGCATTGACTAGAAAATTCACCTGTATGCCTACATAAATCTTTCCCTTATATATTTAAGGCTAATTATTCCCGTAAACAGAGGAGAGTTATGATAGCTATACGGGATTCTTTGTCCTTTCAAAAGTTAGACTGCATCTTGGATCCTGAAGGCAGGTTTATCATTTTGGTCTGTTCCCTGGATAATGTTATTTACACACTTGTGAATGTATATGCACCCAACAATAGACAGATGAAATTCCACAAAACCGTTCTGAAAAAAATTAATGAAATTCAGCAGGGCCATCTCTTAATATGTGGAGACTTTAATTTGGTCCCAGATATTATTATGGACTCTTCTTCTAGCGCCAAAAGATTTGCTTCTCCCCTTGCGTCCTTTCTTATGGAAAATGATGATCTTTACGATGCCTGGAGGTGTTATCACGCGGCTGAAAGGGACTACACGTTCCATTCCACACGTCATAACACATATTCTCGGATTGATCTGTTTCTTTCTGATAAATGGCTACTACAGAACATAATTGACCCCCGCATCCATGATATTACCTGGTCGGATCACGCGCCCATTAGCATAAAATAGAAAAATGCAAATTCTCATCAAAAATCATACTTATGGCGTATAAATAACTACCTTCTACAACTACCAGATAGTGTTAAATATATTTCTGAAAAATTAGTTGAATTTTTCTCTAACAATGTGGGCTCTGTGTCCGATCCGACGATACTGTGGAATGCTCATAAATCCTATGTACGTGGTCTTTTCATTCAACTTGGTTCACAATACAAGAAAAAACGGACTGCAAAGCTAGATAAACTAACTAAAGAATTAAATGACATTGATTCAAAAAATAAGGCTAACCCCTCTCTGATTCTCCAATCCCAACTTTATGACTTAAGACACAATTTAAGTTCTTTGCTCCTGGAATCTTATGACTTCAAACTTAGGAAGTTAAAAGCGTGCTCCTACGTCACCAATAATAAGGCAGGTAAAGTCATGGCATCTCGTATTAAGGGACACAGACAAAAGACTAAAATCTCACACCTTATTGACCCCATCACTCGAGAAAAAATAATTAATCTGCAAAAAATAGCTTATTTATTTAGCTCATACTATAGTGGTTTGTATAACCTTAACAATGACGACACTATTCAACAGCCTTCCATTGACGAGATTTATTCCTTCCTCTCTCCTTTAAAATTGCCCAAACTATCAGATGATCAACTTGATATGCTGAATACCCCTATCACCGATATTGAAATTATAAATTCCATTAACTCTATGCCCAGCGCCAAGGCACCTGGCCCTGGTGGATTCTCTGGAGAATATATTAAACTATTTAAAGAATTATTGGTACCCCATATGAGAGACCTTTATAACCATGCTGCCTCCTCGTCGTCCTTTCCAAAAGAAATGCTCTCCGCGTTGATTATCACGCTTCCCAAACCTGGCAAAGATCCTACCTCCCCCCCAAATTTTCGACCCATTTCTTTACTCAATATTGATCTGAAGATATATGCTAAAATAATTGCTAATAGACTGATTGATATTCTCCCTAACCTTATAAATATGGATCAAACTGGATTCACCAAGGGTCATCAGACATCTGATACGACTAGAAGACTAATTAATGTTATTCATAGTATTAATGTGACTGGGACGCCTTCTCTGCTCCTATCATTGGATGCAGAGAAGGCGTTCGATAGAGTAAACTGGTCCTATTTATCGCTGACTCTACAGAAATTTGGATTCCAAGGACTTATTCTTAAAGCTATACTTGCCTTATATTACATAGTTACATAGTTAGTCAGGTTGAAAAAAGACACAAGTCCATCCAGTTCAACCATAAAAATAAATAAAAATAAAACAAAGTAAAACACAGTACATCCTCCCATACACCCAACTCCATACCCACAGTTGATCCAGAGGAAGGCAAAAAACCCCAGCAGAGCGATGATCCAATTATGCTAACGGAGGGGAAAAAATTCCTTCCTGATCCCCCGAAAGGCAATCGGATTTACCCCGGATCAACTTTACCTACAAAACTTAGTACTCAGTTATATTATGTGCATTTAGGAAAGAATCCAGGCCTCTCTTAAAGCAATCTACTGAGCTGGCTAGAACCACCTCTGGAGGGAGTCTGTTCCACATTTTCACAGCTCTTACTGTGAAAAAAACTTTCCGTATTTGGAGGTGAAATCTCTTTTCCTCCAGACGTAAAGAGTGCCCCCTTGTCCTCAGTGTTGACCTCAAAGTGAATAACTCAACACCAAGTTCACTATATGGACCTCTTATGTATTTGTACATGTTGATCATATCCCCCCTTATTCTCCTCTTCTCAAGAGTGAATAAATTCAGTTCCTCTAATCTTTCCTCATAGCTGAGCTCCTCCATGCCTCTTATCAGTTTGGTTGCCCTTCTCTGCACTTTCTCCAGTTCTCCGATATCCTTTTTGAGAACTGGTGCCCAAAACTGGACTGCATTCTCCAGATGAGGTCTTACTAATGATTTGTACAGGGGCAAAATGATATCTCGATCTCTGGAGTCCATACCTCTCTTAATACAAGAAAGGACTTTGCTCGCTTTGGAAACCGCAGCTTGGCATTGCATGCCATTATTGAGCTTATGATCAACTAAAACCCCCAGATCCTTCTCCACTACAGATTCCCCCAGTTGTACTCCCCCTAGCATGTATGATGCATGCATATTCTTAGCCCCCAAGTGCATAACTTTACATTTATCAACATTAAACCTCATCTGCCACTCAGTCGCCCAATTAGACAGAGCATTGAGGTCAGCTTGTAAATTGGAGACATCCTGCAAGGACATTATTCCACTGCATAGCTTGGTGTCATCTGCAAAAACAGAAATGTTACTTTTGATCTCAGACCCAATATAATTTATAAATATATTGAACAGTAAGGGACCCAACACTGAACCTTGGGGTACACCGCTGATAACCTTGGACCATTCAGAGTAAGAATCATTAACCACAACTCTCTGAATTCTGTCTTTCAGCCAGTTTTCTATCCATTTACAAACTGATATATCTAATCCTGTAGACCTTACCTTACACATGAGCCGTGTGTGGGGAACTGTATCGAATGCTTTTGCAAAATCCAAGTATACCACATCCACTGCTACGCCTCTGTCCAGGGTTTTACTTACCTCTTCATAAAAGGAAATCAGGTTTGTCTGACAACTTCTGTCTTTCATGAATCCATGCTGTCTGCTGCTTAAATAGTTTGTTTCCAGCAAGAACTCATCCACATGGTCTTTTATTAAACGTTCCAGTATCTTCCCAACTATAGAAGTTAAACTAACAGGTCTATAGTTACTAGGTAAAGACTTTGTTCCCTTTTTAAATATGGGCACCACATTGGCTTTATGCCAATCCAGTGGTACTATTCCTGTCCTTAATGAGTCCCTAAATATTAGATACAGTGGCTTTGAAATTTCAGAGCTCAATTCTTTTAGGATCCGTGGGTGGATGCCATCTGGTCCAGGTGCTTTATCCACCTTTATTCTGTCTAAATATTTCTGGACCATATCACTTTTGAGCCATTGTGGATTTGGGGCTGTGTCACTCCCACCCCCTATATCGACATGAGCTCCCCCATTCTCCATTGTATACACAGAGCTGAAGAAAGCATTTAATAAATTTGATTTCTCTATGTCCTTAGTCACCCACTCTAGATTATTTTGTAAAGGGCCTACATGCTCAGACTTGACCTTTTTACTATTAATATATTTAAAGAATTTTTGGGGGTTTGTCCTACTATCTTTTGCAATCTGTCGTTCATTTCGAATTTTTGCATCCTTGATTTCCTTTTTACATATTCTATTATATTCTTTGTAACATTTAAACGACACTAGTGTTCCTTCATTTTTATATTTTTTAAAAGCTATTTTCTTATTGTTTATAGCTTTTTTAACTTTGACCGTGAGCCACATAGGTTTTATCTTTAGCCTTTTAAACTTATTGCCCATGGGAATATACTTTGCAGTGAGGTTCCAAAGAGTCTTTTTGAAGAATTCCCATTTCTGTTCTGTGTTCATCGGTGCCAATATTCCCTCCCAGTCCAAGCCCTGGAGAGCAGTCCTCATGCTTTGAAAATGTGCTCTCTTGAAATTAAGTGTTTTTATCTTTCCTGTATGTATTTCTTGCTTATAGTTTACATTAAACAAAATCATGTTATGATCACTGCTACCCAGGTGTTCCTTTATCTGAACATTAGTAATGAGCTCTGCATGGTTTGAGATTACCAGGTCCAACAGAGCATCATTCCTAGTTGGGGTCTCAATAAACTGGACCATAAAATTGTGCTGCAATAGGTTTTTAAATTTCTGTCCTTTAACTGTCCCAAAAATTCCATTATTCCAGTCAATTTCTGGGTAGTTAAAATCCCCCATTATTATCACCGTCCCTGCCCTTGCAGCCCTTTCCATCTGTGCAAGGAGCCGAGTCTCCACCTCCTCATTAACATTGGGTGGTCTATAACAAACTCCAATGATTAGCTTTGAACTACGCACATCTGTATGCAGTTCCACCCATAATGCTTCAACTTCATCACACTCTCCATCAACCAGGTCCTCTTTCACGCTTGCTTTGAGGTCACTTCTCACATAGAGACAGACCCCTCCACCTTTCCTTTTTACCCTGTCTTTCCGAAAGAGAGCATAGCCAGGAATATTAATAGCCCAGTCATGTGAGGATTGAAGCCAAGTTTCAGCAATACCGATTACATCATAGCTCTCCTCATGCACCCGAGCTTCCAACTCACCTGTTTTGCTTGGAAGGCTTCTGGCATTGGTGAACAAACACTTAAATGTATTGTTACATTTTTCGCTGGCGTTTTTCATATGATTCATATCATTTTTAGTAGTGCAAATGGCACTATAATTTCCAATGGCTGTTTGCAACATGGGAACTTTCTTGTCACCTGCCATAACCCCACCTCCATCTATCCCCATTCCACTCTCCATTAATGTCTGACCCCTAACTGACCTGTGTGCCCGATGTAATTCACGTTCACCCTCCCCCCTCAAGTCTAGTTTAAATACTCCTCCAGCATTCCCCTAAACCTCTCCCCCAGCACAGCAGACCCCCTTCCATTCAAGTGCAAACCATCTTTAGCATATAGGTTGCACCCCATTATTCATTCCCAAATGCAAGAGTTTTTACTTCTAATCTACTATCCCGACCATTTGATATCACTAATGGAACTCGTCAAGGCTGCCCTCTGTCATCCCTAATTTTTAACTTAATGATAGAACCTTTGGCAGAACATATCAGGTCTAATCCTAAAATTTCGGGCATTACTATTGGTCCTCAAGTCCATAAGATCAGTCTATTTGCTGATGATATTATATTGATGTTGACTGACCCATTTACATCCCTGGTGGAAGTACAAAATATACTGTCATGGTTTGGGAGAATTTCCTATTATAAAGTAAATACCACAAAATCCTATGTACTAGACATTGGAATTGACGCTATATCAAACAACTTTCTCCAAAACACATTCCCCTATGTATGGGCGGAGGACAGCATTTCATACCTTGGTATAAATCTTACGAGAACAACTAAATCCCTATTTGTACATAGCTATGTTCCCTTAAAACATAAATTACAATTGGATTTGCTTAAACTAGGAAAGAATGAATTCTCTTGGTGGGGTAGACTCTCTGCGTTTAAAATGATCCATCTGCCGCAAATTTTATATGTTTTCAGAAGTGTGCCCATCCCAGTCCCTATTAACTTTTTTAAATCTCTTCAATCTTTATTGTCTAGATACATTTGGAATGGTAAAAAAATCCAGGTGTGCCCACCATAAACTTATCAAACATAGGATGTGGGGTGGAGTGGGCTATATTGATTTCCAAGATTACTTTTATGCATCCATTATGACACAAATTAAAGAATGGTTTCGATCTTCTCCAACAACGATGTGGGGAATGATCGAATCCACTTATGACAAAGAGGGACAGACTTATTTATAGCTGTTTGGAGCACATTTGGGCATTAAAATCCCTACACATTTGTCCCCGACGATAAAGGTGTCTATTACGACATGGCTAAAAATTCTTCAGTCTGCCAAATTTCTGGACTCTAAAATTAACGTGAAAATACCACTTCGAGTGCTGCATCTTATTGTGAACCAAGTTCCCTTTGACCTTTGGAGTGAGAAAGGTATTGTGTATATACAAGACTTATACGATAAAATCGGAATCAAATCATTCCTTACATTGCAATCGGAATTTGCCTTGCCTCCGACATACTGTTCTCATTATACTCAAATAACACGCTGCTTACTAAAATTGAAAACTGCCCCTATATACCTCCACCCATCAGCATGGTCTTTCTTAAATTCTTATGACACAAAGAAAGGAGGAATTTCCCATTTTTATAATTTATTCCAACTTAAGAGAACCTTTGTGAAATCCCCCTCCCATATACAATGGGAGGAGGACCTAGGACAGTCATTTTCCAGTGATGAATGGCTTACTGCATTTAAAATGAATCAATCAGTATCCAAGTGTACGTCCCTGTGGGAATTATCAGTTAAGATAACCTTACGATGGTACTATACACCGGCTGTACTATCCAAGTTCAGCAATCAAAACTCTGATAAATGTTGGAGACTTTGTGACATCAAAGGTGATCTACTACATGTCTTGTGGAGTTGTCCCTTACTTGCAAATTAACCTCCCTGGCGGTCTTCCCGTGTGTGGCACGGGGTGAGATTTTAAAGCTACGATCGGTAACCCCGTGCCACACACGCGCTTACCTCGCTGGATGCAGAAAAAAGTTTACTTACCTTTTCTCTGCGATCCAGCGATGAATCATCGCAGTACACGGCTGGCGGATGTCCGCCTGATGCTGTGTGTTCCGCCGATTCCCTTCCCTGCGAGCGTCGCGACGTAGGGGGGGGAACGGCGCCAAATTTAAAAATGTAAACAAACACTATACATACAGTACACTGTAATCTTATAGATTACAGTACTGTATGTAAAAAATACACACCCCCCATGTCCCTAGTGGTCTGCCCTGTACACTACATGTCATTTTATATAATAAAAACTGTTCTTTCTCCCTGCAAACTGTAGATTGCCCATAGCAACCAAAAGTGTCCCTTTATGGCAAAAATTGTTTTAGAGCAGCTAAAAAACAGCGATAATAAATCAGAATCACTTGCAGAATTTAGCGATAGCGATTTATGGGGAAATTCGGCATAAAAATAAATAAATAATGACAGCAAAAATTCTGCAACTGAGCAAATTTCAGTGATTTTGATTTGATTACATTATTGAATAATTTTTACTATAATTATATTATTATTTGTTATAATTTTTTATAATTATTTATTATATTATAATTTTTAATAAGAAAAAAAAAAAAAAATCATACCCAGGATGCCTATTAGACTCTTGTTTGGATAGATTTCAGTGAGTTATTCCTAAGAATTACAAGCCTACAGTATAAAACGCCAAATTCTCTTGCAAATAATGGTACCGCTTTTAGCACCTAAAATCTGAAAGAATCATACCGCCAGGGAGGTTATTGGAAAGCCATATTTAACATCATATCTGCTTTGGTTGGCTCCCCGATAAAACCTGACCCAGCTTTGGCTTTATTAACCCTGGGGATCAATGGCTTTCCAACTCACGTACGCAGTTCTATCACCCACTTTCTCCTTGCTGCCAGGCTATCCATCACTAGACGATGGAAGTACTCGCATCCCCCCTCTGTTATTGAAGCTATCGATCTGACCAATTTGCATATGACGTATGAACGGGTGTTAGCCACCTCTATGAATATTCTGCATAAACATGATACCTTATGGCATTCTTGGGTAGTATGGAACGACCAAAATGATAAACGTCTATATGTTTGAATGCCTTTTTATCTTTTTTTTTTAGGTTTTCTGGTTGCAGCGGCGCCTACGCCTGCTGTGAACATTTCTCTGTTAGTTATGGGAGATATTGTGCTCTGTAATCTGACTGTTTCCTTTACTGCATGTATTGTTCCTTGACGGTACTTGAAGTTTGTATTGTAGATAATTTTGATTATCTTCATCTAAAACGTTATTCTATGCTTATGAAAGTATTCAAGTGTATTTGATTGATTATTTGCGACCTTTGTATTGCTATGTATTGCTACTTTATTTCATGATGTATCTTGCTGCATATGTATACTATATATATGTAATTTCTTAAAATCCAATAAAATCTATATCTAAATCTATTGAAATAAAAAAGATCTTCTTTACTATCGTCTAGGCATGTTGCCTAACTATGCATGCATTGATTGGTGCCTTTTAATTGAAGTCTGTTTAATTTTTCTATAAGCCTAAAATATCTGCAGCACAGTGGCTAAGTGGTTAGCACTTCTGCAAAGCAGCACTAGGGTCATTAATTCAAATCCCAATGTTCTCCCTGTGCCTTCTTGGGTTTAATCCTACACTCCAAAGACATGCAGGCAGAGGTGGCTTTAGGCTTTGTGAGGCCTTAGGCAAAACTTGACATGGGGCCCCACTCACACCCATGATGTAAAAAAATATTCAAGAACAAGAGCCTCTTCCCCACAACCCTGGCCTGTGGTTATGAGGGTCTGTGGGCAGGGGGCTTATTGGAATCTGGAAGCCCCCTTTAACAAGGCGGCCCCCAGATCCTGCTTTTTAATAACTAAGGGGCGGTGTGATGTTACCTGGTGAACCCGTCCCCTTGTGACATCCGTGACTGAGGGCATGCTCGGTCAATGACGTCACAAAGGGTGGTGTCACCAATATTCACTGGTTGTTAGGGACGCTGGCGGACCCTCTCCTGAGTCAGGGCTCTTAACGCTGCCGGAGCACAGCAGCGGCAGCGTTAAGGTTTCCTGTCCCTCAAAACTGGGGTAATGCATTGGTTAGGCGTGAGGCCCCTGTGAGTTTGAGGCCTTAGGCGACCGCCTAATTTGCCTAATTAAAAAGCCGCCTCTGCATGCAGGTAGGTTTATTGGCTCCTGTCTAAACTGGTCCTAGTATATGGGTGTGAGTTCCAGACTTTAGAGTGTAAGCTCCTTGAGGGCAGGGACTGATGTGAATGTACAATATACATGTAAAGTGCTGTGTAAATTGACTGCGCTATATAAGTACCTGTAATAATAACAAAATAACAAATCTTGTGCCAAAGGTCTTTTACCAATTGTTTGATGAAAGGTTAGTATGGTGGTGTCATTTTGTGCATTTGGCTACAAATGAGGGCATGTTTTTGTGTGAAGATGTGGCAGTATATATGGCAGCAATGTTATATGGTCACTGTAACACAAGAAACATGCTTGTGAGGACCATGTGGCACCTACAGTCTATCAGTCAGCAAATCTCAATCCTTTTAGCAGACAGAAAAAACAAATAGAATCTACTCCAACTTCTCTGCACTGTCCTCTACTGTAGGGACTAAACAAACAGAAATGTGGCTGAAGATTATACAGGATGTCCTCTGATGTCTCTCTCAGCTACCTTTTCCCAGACTGTGTTGCAGAACAGCCCACCCTCTAATGTCACACACTTTGCAGGCTGCCACGTGCGTCTCTCATTTACATTCCTCCCAATATTTTGAGGTGGAAATGAGGGACACCAATTAGCAAACGTATGCATGCATAGGACACGCCCCCTGCCACGCCCCCTTAAAGGATAATTAACCAAGAAAAAGGTTAATTAAATATACAAGGGCTTTTTTTTATCACTACTGTTCCTTTATATTGGCCTTTAAAATGTACAAATGCAGCAATTTAGAATTTGGCTGAAAGGTTTAGCATTGGGAAGCTCTTTTTGAAAGAGAAAAAGTGCATTTTATATACAACTTTATGGATCAGACCAAAATGAGGGACAAATGCGGGGGAAAGACTGACAGAGGGACATTGCTCCCTATCAGGAACAGTCCCTCAAAATCAGGGACAGTTGGGAGCTATGCATTTGTATAGCTAATCCATAGAGATAAATTGCAATGGCCTCTTTAGCATAGCCAGAAATCCATTGCTGGCAAGCTGTTAGGAACAGAATGCCCCCATGCTGCAGAAAACAGTCTATGTGAAAAAGTAGACAATAGCTGGCACATAACAGATACGAAGGGGGTTATTTACGAAAGGCAAATCCACTTTGCACTACAAGTGCAAACTACAAGTGCAAAGTGCACTTGAAATTGCACTGAAAGTGTACTTGGAAGTGCAGTCGCTGTAGATCCGAGGAGGACATACAAGGAAAATAAAAAACAGCATTTTAGCTTGCACATGATAGGATGATAAAATCAGCAGTGCTTCCCCTAATTTCAAATCTCCCCCTCAGATTTACAGCGACTGCACTTCCAAGTGCACATTCGGTGCAATTTCAAGTGCACTTTGCACTTGTAGGGCCAGATTCACAAAGCACTTACGCCGGAGTATCTCGAGATGTGCCGTCTAAGTCTAAATTTGCTCCAGAATATTTTTTGCACTGTACCCACAGAACTAGATATGCACCAAAATAGGCTACTCCCGACCAGCCTAACTTGCCTAACTTGCAATCTACACAATGTGCTTATCAGCTGCACGGAAAGTCTAAAATTAGACCATATAAAAGCAGGTTAAAAATTAGACAATCCGTCTACATGTCAGCTAAAGCAACACCGTTAGGGACGAGCTGAGCACCCACACTTGCAGGAAAACAATCTATATGCCAACATGCAGGGCTGCCATCAGGGGGGTACAGGCATTACACCTGTAAGGGGCCTGGGGGTCCCCAGGGGCCCAGATGGGAACCCCCTAAAAAACAAACAAAAAAAAAAACGTTTTTTTTTGTTTGTTTTTTTTATTTAGGGGTCCGGAGTTCCCAAGGGCCCCAGATGGCAACCCCCTCTTTTTTATTTATTTAAAAAAAAAAGATATTTTTATTTTATTTTTTTATTAAAGGGCCCGAGGTCCCTGGGTGGCTACCCCCCTTTTTTTATATTTATTTTTATTTATTTTATCTTTTTTTGTAAAGGCCCCCCCCCCACTTCTCAATTTCAGGCGTCGGCACCCACCCCCCCCCAGTTCTCTGCTCCAGGGGGCCCATGGCTGAAGCTGTGTAAGGGGCCCCATAATTCCTGATGGCGGCCCTGCCAACATGCCAGGGGCATCCTTGCTCATAGCTATACTACTGACTTTAGATGAGCACAGAAGGGAGGAGGGCACGGAGGAGGGCACGGAGGAGGGCACGGAAGAGGATACCGCACACGCATAGACATCTTTGGCATGAGTGATTCTGAGGTGTATCGCATCTTCAGATTCACCCCTCATGCCATCCTGGAATTAACCACAACCCTGCAGGAGGACATCACCAGCCCAACACACCGCTCACATGCAGTGCAGCCACTAGGCAAGGTCCTGGCAACACTCCATTTCCTTGCCAGTGGATCTTTTCAGCGTTCAAGTGGAGTGGTGGCAGGAATATCACCCCCACATTCAAAAATCATTCACAAACAGAAAAAATAAATAAAAAAAATTAAAAAATGCCCAGCAAAAAAAAAATGCCCAGCAAAAAAAAACAGCAAAAAAAAAAAAAAAAACTCAGCAAAAAACACTCTCCAAATCACTCTCCAAAAATCTCAAAGACACGTCACAAACCAACAAACACTAACAAACAACAGAACAAAAGCACCTTGCTGTAGGAAGGGAAAAAAATTGGATGTACTTTTGCAATGGAAGGGCATTTCTCTTGGTCTATTTAAGCACTGTGCATAGCTCACTAAGTCTGACGGGCCTAGTTCCTATCTAACTGATTGTGCCGTGCCGAGTTCTGAGCATGCTCAGATAGGTGCTGACCATAGTCTGCTTCATGTGCACATGCCCAGTCTGGCTGGCCCTTCATTTGCATGGGGTCACGGCTCATTTCAATGGAACACGCCCAGTCCTTCCCACTTTGAATTACACCGCCTTACGCCTCGGAATTTACATTGCACCGGTGCAAATTTGGACGAAAATACTACGAGGATACGGCACTTGCGCCTCGAAATTAAGCCGGTCTAACTTAAAGGAGTTGCACTACGCCGGTCCAAAAATGCGCCGATGTACGTGAATCTGGCCCGTAGTTTGCACTTGCAGTGCAAAGTGATTGTCTTTCGTAAATAACCCCCAAAGTGTCAGTTTTGCAAAGTGAAACAGTTCTGCAGAACACCTATGCCTTCCACTGACACCAATGATGGAGCACTATTCCTTCCACTGACACCAATGATGAGGCACTATTCCTTCCACTGGCACCATTGATGAGGCACTATTCCTTCCACTGACACCAATGATGAGCCATAATTCATCTTAATGATATAAACATTTAGGCACCATTTCTTCCACTGACACCAATGATGGGGCACTACTCCTACTCCTAATAGACCTCAGGTGTTCGTAATGGTTAAGACATTTAACAACCAAATTGGCCCAGTGGGGAGTAAGTTTCCTAGAACAGTTTTTTCCCCACAGTAGTATCAAATACATGTAATTATGCCAACTAACAGTGCAATTTAGCTGCACAGCATCACTTTGAAATATTTTTTAATAGATGTTAATATTAGCGATAAGCTTTTCACCTGGTATATTATTTGTAATGTTCTTGTGCCAAATATATTTCACCTTTAACAAATCAGTTACAGAACTTTTTGTATCATCACTGTTCTCTGCACTGTTTTACTGAATACAAAAAGTATGATTAGCGTCTATAACCATTATGTATCACTGTGTAAATGTATCACATTCAATCTATGGATATTACAGACTGAGTAATGTGTATCCATTGAGGTAGTTAAGAATGGAGGCTGAGCAAAAAGGGGTCAGCGAACCTACATGGTGTAGCCTGCATACCTGACCTCATTTAGGAAAAGGTTAAAAAGTTAAATAAAAATGACTGGGGCAAAGGCAGTGACAAGCCTGCACTGTGGAGTAAAAAGAGACAACATAATTTTCATGTTTTTAGTATCCGTCATTGAGGTTTATTTCCAATATGTTTTATAACATCTAAGTTGTTTATTAGGTTTAACTTGACTTTTTAACTAGCTTAAATGCAAATGTTTATGCCACATGCCAAATTTGTGGAATAAAATCTGATTTCAATTACAAAAGTTGAGCATAGGGTCTATAATTTTTTTTTCTTAGAATTTAAATGCAGATATCTGAAATGCATTAGTTGTTTCCAATTTTGATCCTGAGTTCCCTTCCTTTTTTTTGTATACCTCCTATACTTTAAGGAAAGACTTTATGAGCCATGCATTTTGTCTTTATTGCAGCCATTCATTTTGTATTGTCTTTAGGTTATGATACTGATATTGTTAAAAGACCTTTAAGGTAAAGTTGAATAGGTCATTTTAGAGCAGCAGCTTCATCAATATACTCAGCTCATATTATTGATGCACTGACTTCATAGGTAGCCATCATTCCTGTCTTTGTGATCTATCTGTCTGAATTCAAATAGCCCAGAGCTAAGGAGCCCAGAGCTAAGGAGCTGTGCAGGTGTGCTTGAAGAACAGACTTTCAAAGAGAGTCATCAGGATCATCCCGATGATTTATAATTTTTCAAACAAATGCCACTGATCACATTGTTCAATTTTCAGATGTTATCACACTCAGCTATGTCAAAAAACAATGCTTTAGATCTTCTGTACTGCAGTGCTGGCATACTGCAAAAAGGAAAATGTTAGTAACTGTGAATTTTATAGGCATTTTCTTTTCTATTGGCAATTTGGCAAATGCAATCAGTGAGGTCTGATTACAGGATACCACCAATGTGTTCTCTCAGGTGATTCTGGCGCTAAACAGAAGCCACTACCATATCTAATCATTTGCACTGAAAACCACTCCTTCCTACTGAGCCATTTATATGGTAGAATTCCCATTAACTTTTTATTGGTTGCCACTTCCTGGGTCAGAGGGGATGCTTGGGATTATGGGAGACAGTGCCAATAATTAAAGCATACATGAAAGCAACATTTCAGTGTCAGGAACCATGAATAAGACCTGCGACAGAAAATGCAGTAGTAAAAATCACACCTTTGAATATAATTGTAAAAATGGTACAAAACAGTAAACGTAGTCAAAACATAGCCAGGGATCGGAAGCCACAGCAGATAGTCAGACAAGCCAATAAATCAGGAAACCAGAGATCAGCGTGGTCGGAGGCAGAAGAACAGGATCTGGAACCAGAAGGCACATCAGCCGGGCAAAATCTTTAACAGGAACACAGCAGAAAATCTTCAGATATGTTAGACTAATTCGAAGGCATGAAATGAATGAACAAGGCAGTTTAAATAACCAGAAGGGGCTGGCTGGAGGCTGGACTGATTAGCAGGAAATGATCACTAGGTGAGCCACTGTGGAACGATGAGTACTGACAATTAGTGTTGCTCATGAATATTCGCATTGCATATTCGAGTATTCGCGAATAAATCGAATATCGCGGTGAATATTCGCTATTGCAAATATTCGTATTTTTTCAAATTTCTTTTTAAAACAGATCACATCCTAGTGATCTCCATCGACGTCTAAAAGCATTGCTGGTATGATTAGAGACCCTGGGCCGAGTAGCTGAGGCGATCCTTTTATGTTGTCGAATATTCGCAATGCGAATATTCGTATTACGAATATTCGCAAATACTTTCTCTGCCTTTCTGTGTTTTGTGTATAAAAAAAACAAAAACAAAAAAAAATTAGCTTTAGTTTAGTTTGTGTAAGTAGAGTTAGGGCCAGATTCTCAGAGGCGTTACGACGGGGTATCTCAGATACCCCGTCGTAACGCCTTTTTTTTGTCCTCGTATCTATGCGAGTGATGCTTAGCATCACTTTTGCATAGATACGCTTCTACATCCGACAAGTGTAAAAGCATTACACTTTCGGATCGTAGGTGTAATGACAACTCCGGCCACTAGGTGGCCTTTACGTTGTTTTTTCATTTGCATATGCAAATGAAGTAGTACGCCGATTCTCGATCGCTTTTACGCCGCCCCGTCGTCGCGTACGTCGTTTTCGTTCGCGTAAGGTTACCCCAGCTTCTATGTGGAGTAACCTTACGAGGTCCCGTCGGATGCCGTCGTGTCCCGTCGGACGCCATGTTAAGTATGGCGTCGGGTCAGCGTCGGCTTTTTCCATCGCTTACGTCGTTTTACTAACTCGTTCGCGAATAGGGACTTGCGTAAATGACGCTCACGTCGTTTTGACGTCGGTTTCAACGACGCTTCCCGACGTGAGCTGGAGCATGCGCACTGGGCTTTTTCCCCGGCCGGCGCATGCGCAGTTCGTTCGACGCGGGGGCGCGCTTAATTTAAATACAAGCCGCCCCATTTGAATTGCGCGGGTTTACGCTTGGCGATTTACGAGACGCCAACGCAAACTACGGAGCAAGTGCTTTGAGAATAAAGTGTAAATGGCTTACGCTACGCCGCCGAAAATATATGAGAATCTGGCCCTTAGTGTTTAGTGCATATTAGATTAGTAATCCAGGAAATGATCTCCGTTTTCGCGTGTTTTTTATAAAATATCACGAATATTCGATATTAACTAATATTTCGCGAATATTCTTCTATATATTCGTGAAATATCGCAAAATCGAATATGGCGTATTCCGCTCATCACTACTGACAATTATCCAACAGCTGAGCAGCCTGAGAACAGAGAAGGGAGCTGCTAAGAGCCCAGCCCTGACATTCAGTAAATATGTTAGGTGCGGATGTAAAATTATCAGCGAGCATCTCCTAGATGTTTAGTCCACAACTGTATTTTATCTTGGGATCATGCATTTTCTGTAAAACAAAAAAAAAATTGTAACATTACATATGTTATCCACCTCATTACCTGTAGTTTTTTTTTTTTTTATGAATGCTACACTACAGTGTGATGTTGAAAAATAACCTAGATGGAAAGATGTCAAATACAAGTATCCTGTGCTAAGTCAGGAGCCCCAAAGTAATTCCCTTAGATGTGAATAAGGTAAGTCACTGATGCTGACAGCACAAAATCATACTCAGTTACCTGACACTCATAATGGGGCTAGAAGAACTACACTAAATGAGGGATTGGACAGGACTAGAGAGAGTAAGCTATACAAAAATAGCAGCCACCACAATGTATTACTAGCTAAGTAAGGTGCACATGGAAGCAGTGGCATCACTATGGTTGGTGTCACCTGGTGCAGTAAAACATGGTGTCAACCCCCCTTTAATAATTAAATCACCCCCCCTAGCCTGCCACAGAGCTCTGACCTTCAGCTGTGGAGTGACAGCAGGACAGAGCAGTAGACACTGGGCAGGCTAGCGCATTGGGCTCTTTCCTGTAGGGCACTGGGCGGGCTAGTTTTGGGCCGTCAGTACATGGTCACGGTGCACACCCGAAATCTGTGCACTGTCACGGATGGGGGTGACACCATCATGGTAGGATATCAGGGTAGATGGGGGTCCCTTTCTACAGGGGAGATGGAGGTCTCTGTCCTCAGGGGAGATGGGGGTGGGGTATGGGATGGTGTAAGGGGCGATGGGGTTGTCTCACTCACTGTGACTGTGGTGCAGGGTCAGGTTAGTGTAGTGTGGTACTAGACCCATAGCATTGTCTGGCTGTGCCCGCTGCGGCTTGCAGCTCCGCATCTTCACTCCATGGGTTCTCTGAGGGAGATCTCTGTGTGTAGGGGTGGGGCCCGGGGACTGGGAGACAAGCCTGTGGTGTAGTGTGGGCAGTGCTGGCCCAAGAAATTGTGCTGCCTGGTACCAAGAAGGAAATGCTGCCTCCCCCAAAAAAAATCACACCCACCAAAATGCCCCCACGTTCATTATTTTATATCATGATAACTAAAGTAGACTTTTCATGGCTCTATACATGTATAATAGTATAAAGAGGAGAGGAAGGGGGCGCCTGATTGAGAGGAGGGGGGGCAGCTGATAGAGAGGGGGGGTGGCTGATAGAGAGGAGGGGGGTGCCTGATAGAGAGGAGGGGGTGGCTGATAGAGAGGAGGGGGGACGACTGATAGAGAGGAGGGGGCGGCTGATAGAGAGGAGGGGGGTGGCTGATAGAGGGGGGGGGGCGACTGATAGAGGGGGGGCGGCTGATAGAGAGGAGAGGGGCAGCTGATAGAGAGAAAAGGGGCGCCTGATAGAGAGGAGGGGGATGGCTGATAGAGAGGAAGGGGCGGCTGATAGAGAGGATGGGGGCGGCTAATAGAGAGGAGGGGGGTGCCTGATAGAGAGTAGGCATGTGCATTTCGTTTCGTTCCGAATTGAAATTCGGACGAATTTTCCATTATTCGGACATTCGGATGCATACGAATTCCCGAATTGCTATATTAGCGAAATATTTCGACCGTTTTCGGAATTCATTCGTTTTCGACCGAATTTCGAAAAAAAAATGGTCGAAATCGAAAATATTTCAACCAGATTAGAAGTCTCTTTTCGAATAGAATTTTTTTCGAATTAAATTCGAAAATAATTTTTTTTTTCGAATTCCGAATCGAATACCCGCGGACTAAATTCGATCGGAATTCGAAAAAAAAAAAAAAATAATAATATTTTCGGATTTAATTCGAAAAAAATTCTATTCGAAAAGAGACTATTTGTTTTCTAATCTGGTTGAAATATTTTCGATTTCGACTGTTTTTTTTTCTAAATTCGGTCGAAAACGAACGAATTCGAAAAACGGTCGAAATATTTTCGATTTCGACCGGATTTTTCGAAATTCGGTCGAAAACGAACGAATTCCGAAAACGAATTCAACTAACTTAACGAAATGTATTAAATGACGAATTGAAACGAAACGAAACAAAACAAATTTTTCACTTTTGCACATGCCTAATAGAGAGGAGGGGGGGCCGCGGGCAGCTGACGGAGCAGATGAGAGAGACGGATCTCAGGAGAAAGTGACACACAGCACAAGTTAGGACTCCGGGAGCATGTAGGGCTGGCGTGATTAGCCACAGACAGTCCAGCTCCTTCAGGCGAATCACAAGCCTCATGTTCGCCTTCCGTCCCGCACATAACCTGCTCAGCCAATCACAGGACACCCGCCGCTTCCCATTGCTGAGCTCCGCTCAGCCTCAATCACAGAGCACATCGATTTTTAGGCAGCAGTTTGAACATTGATTTGCAGCCCCCCTGAAAGTGCCACCTGGGACCGAGGTATCATCGGGTCCCATGGTAGGGCCGGCCCTGCCTGCGGGAAGCCTGCTCTCATAGGGCTGCGTTAGTGTGTGAGAAGCTTGTTTGTCCAGCACTGGTGGACTCTGTGCACATGAGGGAATGGAAGTGACTTGGGGAGGTCCTAAGACTCTGGTAGGTGATTGATGTTAATAAAGGAAAAGATACAAATGTAATGACGTGTTATATGAATACATTTAAATCCATTTTGTTGAGAAAAAAACATTACCCTCTAGGTGATCTCTGTTCATTACAAGGATTTTAACAAACATTGTTGCAGATTCCTACATTTTGTTATTCTGAAGAAATCCCTGTTTGTTCCTCTGTGCCTCTGTGCCGAGTAAGTCTAATGGGAGTGGTTTCATAATTATTAATCAGCTGTGCACCTGCAGAGTTCGAATGAGGAATGCTGCTGGGTCTGCTTCCTATAGCCGTATTGAAAGTATCTCACCAAAAATGAAATTTTCATTGCAAGGGATGCCTGAAATCTGACTTGTATCTTAGTGCAGACTTATTTTAGCTCTTTGGTGGGTCCCAATGGTTGTTATTCTTCAGTCTTTGCTACCTCGTACCCTCGTCACATGGCGACCAATACTCAGACTCCAACTCAACGCATGATTTCTAATTTGCCTTCAAAACTACTTACCTGAAATTTTAAGGGCTAATTATCCCTGAATAAAGATTGAGAGTGTTGGATGATTTGTGGTGTGAAAAAGCTCATACAGCCTTCTTATAGGAAACTCACATGCAAGAAGGAAAGGTACAGAAACTCACTAATCAACGATATCCATTCACATACCATAGCATTTCATCACCTGTGAAATCCAGGGGTGTGAGTACCATCATCTGAAGACAGACCAACTGGTTGTTCAAAGATATACTTGCGGACACGCAAGTGCATTTTCTGTTTTTAAAGGAACTTTGGGGGAACATTGGTCACTCTAGCCAACATATATGCCCCAAATAACAACCAGCTGCCCTTTATGGAATCCCTCCTGGAGGAATTAGCCAACATGTTCATAGTGGCTGGTGAGCTGAATGTAGCAATGGATCCACTTTTGGATGTCTTGCGTAAGGCATCATACGCCTTTTTTACTTTAGTATAAGAAACTTCTTCATATGAAGTACTTCGTAGACCTTTGGCACTTTTTCCCCAACAACAACAGAGAATACACATTTGTTTATGCTGCCCGTCATTCTGTTTATTTCATGCTTTGACAATAGACCTTATTAGGGCTTGCTCTGCCTCCATTCTACCATGTACCCTGTCCAATAACACCATCTGTCTATCACATTATCTGGGTGAGCAGTTTATCTATGTCCTTCTTTCAAAATATTTTTAGCACTAGAGCCAAGGGAAAAAAAGGACACCTCGAATGTAGCACTTATGCACCCTCCCATAATACAAGCAGGGGTGTTTCTGGCTGGTTATTAGGCTCCAAAAATTAAGAGATTTTTAAGGCGAATGCAATTCTGATTTCCTTATCCTGTAACAATGACTCATTACGTTTCCATGCCACAGCTGAGGATTCAGAGAACCATATTTGCATTGCAACAGGGGCATGATCAGACAGGGTACATGGTAGAATGGAGGCAGAGCAAGCCCTAATAAGGTCTATTGTCAAAGCATGAAATAAACAGAATGACGGGCAGCATAAACAAATGTGTATTCTCTGTTGTTGTTGGGGAAAAAGTGCCAAAGGTCTACGAAGTACTTCATATGAAGAAGTTTCTTATACTAAAGTAAAAAAGGCGTATGATGCCTTACACAAGACGTCCAAAAGTGGATCCATTGCTACATTCAGCTCACCACCCACTATGAACATGTTGGCTAATTCCTCCAGGAGGGATTCCATAAAGGGCAGCTGGTTGTTATTTGGGGCATATATGTTGGCTAGAGTGACCAATGTTCCCCCAAAGTTCCTTTAAAAACAGAAAATGCACTTGCGTGTCCGCAAGTATATCTTTGAACAACCAGTTGGTCTGTCTTCAGATGATGGTACTCACACCCCTGGATTTCACAGGTGATGAAATGCTATGGTATGTGAATGGATACCGTTGATTAGTGAGTTTCTGTACCTTTCCTTCTTGCATGTGAGTTTCCTATAAGAAGGCTGTATGAGCTTTTTCACACCACAAATCATCCAACACTCTCAATCTTTATTCAGGGATAATTAGCCCCTTAAAATTTCAGGTAAGTAGTTTTGAAGGCAAATTAGAAATCATGCGTTGAGTTGGAGTCTGAGTATTGGTCGCCATGTGATGAGGGTACGAGGTAGCAAAGACTGAAGAATAACAACCATTGGGACCCACCAGAAATGACAGTAAAATTCAAGTATTCATAAAGTGCCTCCAGCAAAGACAGATGATTTAGACATCAATTAAAGGAAATATTTTTTTAGTATGCAGTCTTTTACTTGTTTTCATTTGGATGTTGCTGAGGCTGAGAACTAGACCAGATCTGTACCTAAGTTTCACTAAGCTGGCTTTACCTGGAGCAACTATTATATCATATACATGCATTTGATATACTGTTCTATATGATTCGATTGGCTAAACTATAGACGCCTTAAATTGGCAATTTTTCTAACACAAATATACAAATATCAATACCAAAAAGCATACTGTATATGGTGCATCTATGGACTGCTGCAAATTTTTTTATATTTTTCAGGACTGGGAAGGTAAGATTGTTTGTGGGCTTCCTTGATGGATGTGTGTGGCTCTTAAAAACTGTTTCAATCACCCCCTGTACAATATGGGTGGTAGGCACTATGGGTGCTGCTTATGTCTGTCAGATTTGTCTATCACTAAAGTTAGTTCTCTTAAGCCGCGTACACACGATCAGTCAAAACCGATGAAAACGGACTGAAGGTCCCTTTCATCTGTCAAAACTGATCGTGTGTAGGCGCCATCGGTCAGTTATCCTTCAGTCCAAAAAAATAGAACTTGCTTTAAAATTGAACCGATGGACACCTGACCGATGCGTTAAAACCGATCGTTAGTATGCAAAAGAATCGGTTAAAATGCTGCGCATGCTCAGAATCAAGTCGACGTTTTCTTGGAAGCATTGAACTTCGTTTTTTTTTTAGCACGTCGTTGTGTAAAAACACGTAAACGTCACCGCGTTCTAACATGATTGTTTTTTTAACAGATGGTGTGTAGGCACATCAGACCATCAGTCAGCTTCATCGGTTAGCCGATGACAATGGTCCTTCAGACCGTTCTCATCGGATGGACTGATCGTGTGTACGAGGCTTTACAAGTTCACACTACATGTGGGTTTGAAATCAAAGTTCAGCTGAACTCACACGATTTCAAACTGGCATTTCAGTCCGACTTTGGGGGTGATTTGAGAGACATCTTTGCAGGTTCATGCACAGATGTCTATTGAAATTACCCCCAAAGTCACCAAAAGTACTACTTCGCAAATCTGTGCGGCACCGCAAAGGAGGTTTTTCACCGATTTAGACGGTGCCGTTGACGGAAATAGGCTCTGATTTGGCATGCAATTTGAACTTACTCCAAACCACTGTTCACTGTACATAAACCAATGGAATCACATAATACCCATCTGTGATGGATATTATTAGAATACTTCCCCCCCATTTTGCAGCGATGCGTCTCTCATACCTTTTTAGATATGCTGACGCCGCCGCTGCCGCATACCGCCGTATCCCCCTGCACAATCGCATAGCACACATTACAAGCATTCATTCTGAATACTTGTAAATGGCCATGTATTGACACTCCCCTTCTCCGGATTGGAGGGATCCCTCCAATCCCGAGCAAGGGGGAGTGTCTATGCACGAATCTGCGTATAGACACTCCCCCTTGCGTGGGATTGGACAGATCCCTCCAATCCGGAGAAGGGGAGTTTTAATACAGGGAGCGCGGCCATTTACAAGTTTTTAGAATGAAAGCTTGTAATGCGCTACGCGATTGTGCAGGGGGATATGGCGGTATGCGGCAGAGGCGGCATCAGCATATCTAAAAGGTATGAGGGACAAATTGCTGCATATGGGGGACATACATGACTGCATATGGGGGACATACATCGCTGCATATGGGGGACATACATGGCTGCATATGGGGGACATACATGGCTGCATATGGGGGACATACATGGCTGCATATGGGGGACATACATCGCTGCATATGGGGGACATACATGGCTGCATATGGGGGACATACATGGCTGCATATGGGGGACATACATGGCTGCATATGGGGGACATACATGGCTGCATATGGGGGACATACATGGCTGCATATGTGGGGGACATACATGGCTGCATATGTGGGGGACATACATGGCTGCATATGTGGGGGACATACATGACTGCATATGTGGGGGACATACATGACTGCATATGTGGGGGACATACATGACTGCATATGTGGGGGGACATACATGACTGCATATGTGGGGGGACATACATGACTGCATATGTGGGGGACATGACATGACTGCAATATGTGGGGGACATGGCTGCATTTGTGGGGGGACACGGCTGCATTTGGGGACACATTTAAAAAAAGTATCGGTATTTGGTATCGGCGACTACTTGAAAAAAAGTATCCGTACTTGTACTCGGTCCTAAAAAAGAGGCATCGGGACAACCCTAGTTTTTAGTCCTAGATTTATAAATCTTTGAACGAGAATTCCTCCAGCTTCAAATTGATTACTTTATACTGCATATTACTTTGACTTTTATGTACCCGTAAAAAAAATAAAATAAATGCAATTATTAAGTCAGGTAAAATTTTAAAATAATTGTAAATTTTAAAATGGTTATGTGGTGCTGTTTTCCTTTTGCAATATAAAGCATTGAGCCCTATATGTCAGTAATAAAAATGTGGTCTTGTATGGACCTTAAAGGCTGGTACACACTGGCCCAATATAGGCCTGTATCACCTGGTTTGAAAGAAACCGCCCGACGTTTAGCCAGTGTGTACAGCAGCCTACCTGACAGAAGCCAGCCTAATGTCTGGCTTCTATCGAACACAATAGCTCAGCTGGGGGAACACTGTACTATCATCACATCTTTAGTACAGCAAGCTCCTTGCAAGCTCCTCAGCTTCTTTTTAAATTCAGCTTGCTGGGTTGAGTGAAAAAAAAACTGCCTTTGTGTACCAGGCTTTAATTGGTATTCTAGTAGACAGGTTTCTATGCAATGACATTTTACCTACTTTATTTTTCCTTTTGAAATGTAATGAACCAAATAAAATTGACAAGTATTTGTTTTAATTAGGGGAAAACAGATGGGTGTTTTCATACATACCGTGAAACATCAGACTGTTCTCTAGAAAATATTTTACATATTTTATTACATAAATATTTTTTACATAAAAAATATTAGTACAAACATTTTAATTATATAGCAACTGTGTTTCAGTAAGAACAAATAAAGGCATGGGATTATCATTAAAAAAAAAAAAATACCATGAAGTTTCACAGTGATTTCGTAATGTACTTTAGTCATCTTACACCACTCTCAGTAAAGCATACCACTAAAATTCTGAGAACTGCTGGTATTACCTTTTTGTAGATTTGTTATGTTTTCTGTAGGATTAACATCCTTTAACAACTAAGGCCATCTCAATATTATAAATAGGGAGAAGCAAACTTAAAAGTAAAAAGCATGCAAACATTATTTTGTTAAGTTATTAATCTATTCTATATGTTATATATTATTAATATGAAAACAAGATTGTAACTTCATGCTTTCTTTGAAAGATAATGTCACCATGTGCTGCTGGAGTTTGCACGTGCTCCCTTTGCTTACACAGGTTTCCACCAGGTACCCCAGTTTCCTTCCACATTCCAAAGACATGCTAGGACAGGGATGGTGAACCCTGACACCCCACATGTTTTGGAACTACATTTCCTGTGATGCTCAACTACACTGCAGAGTGCATGAGCATCATGGGAAATGTAGTTTCAAAACATCTGGGATGCTAAGGTTCACCATCACTGTGCTAGGAGCTAACTTGACCATAGTATGATATTCTACTGAGCACATTCAAGATGGCTGCCCCAACAGCTATAGCAATATAAAATTAATTAAAACGTTTTCCTGGAGAAGTCTATAAGGACGAGAGTGCCCCAACAGTGGGATAAGTCCATCAACTGTTTTTTTTAGGCACAAAATAAGAAAGCCCAAATGTTTTGTGGGGGGCTCAGAACTCTGATTAAGGACTGCTTAAGGCTCAATAAAACCAGTCACTGGCCTTGCCCAACCATTGTGCCACTCTCTTCCTTACAAATCCTGTATGGATATGTAAGAAAGGTTGCTGTTGAAGATTATTTAGAAAAAAGTGAACGCTAATGGGAAAGCAGCTTTTTATGTGAGTTAAAGTGATATTAAAGGCATTTCTTTTAATAACCAACATGACATACTTACCTGCTCTGTGCAGTGGCTTTGCACAGGGCAGCCCAGATCCTCCTTTTCTTGGGTCTCCCTCCCCCTGCTGAGTGCCCTAAGAGCAAGCAGTGTCCAGGGGGCACCCAAGCAGAGCAGGCTCACTCCTAAGCTGCTGCTCTGCCTTTCCATTCACACACAGAGTCTTGACTTTACTTGGCAACTCCCCCTCTCTCTCTTCATGTGGTTAACTATCTCAGCCAATGAGAAAGGAGCATCCCTGGAGAGCTGAGGCTCTTGTTCACATCATTGGATCGCAATTGGGCTCAGATAAGTATTAGGGGGGCTTGGGATGGGGCTTCTGCACAGAGAAGGTTTTTTACCTTCATGCATAGAATGTATGAAGGTAAATAACCTTGAGCCTTCAGAACCACTTTAAATTGGCTTGGCTTGGCTTTATTATATTTTATATACACCTGTGCAATTGATTTAAATAAATACCACACTATGGCTATACTTTACTGGCTTGTGTAGTGAGCTTTTTTGTCATGTTTGGGGGGCTGGAAACTTCCCCCTGTCATCTTTGGGAGTTGAGTAAAAGCGGTACCTGGGATCCAGATCTGTGTCTTCAGAAAAGGCAGGAGCAAGCTGGGAGCACCATGTTTGAGCTGTTTAAGCTTTTATCCTATACAGCCATAATCTCTGGTGAGTTATGCTTCACCTGTGGGTGATGAGCGGCACATTTTGGAGGATTGCTTTCATCGTTTGGACATAGTAGCAGTTGCATCTTTATCACAAGCTCTTTATATGTATATATAATATTGGATAGATATTTGATTTATGTTTTAGGCACCGCATATTTTTATCTTTTGGCACTGCACAATATCTATTTGATATGCTTTTGAAGGTTGGATAAAATAATTGCAGGAACTATGTAATGTTGAGTTAGATATGCGGCAACATTTTCCACCTATTCTAGGATAAGTAATATTTCCAGGGACATGAGTCTAGAAGGATGGTAATGTCACAATATGCTGCTGAGGATTGAGTGAAGTCACGGATCAACTGTAGGTATAACTGTGGATAATTATCTTGCTAACTATGTACTTATCTATATAAATATCATCAAACACCAAATAAACCTTATATTCACCTTAAATGTGAAGTTTCACTCATCCTCCTTCCCCTCATCCCCACCCCCCTTGTTATAAGATACTGTTTTCTTCTGGGTATGGGTACCTATTTCTTACAGATACCCACTCCGACTTCCACTGTGATCGCCTAGAGGAGTCCCACAAGACCCTTCAGGAAGCGCAGTGTTCACAGCAAGTCTCAGTAATGCACAGTGGGGGGCTGGCTTTGAAACACCAAAAAGTCACAGTTGGCTTCCCACCAGGGGCAGCCCGACCATTAGGGGTGCAGGAACACTGCGCCCCATGCGTCTGGCCCCCGAATCTACATTCGTGGCACCGGATGCATGGATTCCAATGGTGGGGTGTTTTTTTAAGCACGTGATTGGAGCCAGAGGCAAAAAAGGATGGACTTGGGGGGGGGTGAGCACTGTGATCCAAGACCACCCAGTTGTGTCATAATAGCGAACAAATATTCCTCCCTGCCAATCAGAAAGCGTGTCACGCGACCCATTTCCCGATTGGCCATAACGACAAGTGATCCTATTGGACCACGACAAGGAGAGAGGAAGAGGGAGGAGACTGGGAAGTTGCCAGAGAAAATGCAGTGGACAAAGCCACCACCCAGAGGGAAACGCTGCTTGCAGGTGTAAGTGTGGGACTCGTCGACCAACTGATGGTTGTGCGCGGACACGACAAACGACCCATGGCTGTGGGGGTTGCTGGTAACCTGACCGACCGGGAGTGGCTGTGGGTGCATTGTTTGCCGCCCCCCCCCAAATATACCACCAGCCACCACTGCTTCCCACATCCAAGATGGTGGCACCAGAGACCTAAAACCAGTGAATAACTGGCCCGACTGCTAAGTGTCTCTTTATTAAAAGTCGGCGATACAGTATTTGAAGGGTTCTCATCAACTGTTGTCTCTCTGAGCTGCTGAGAGAGTACAATAAAGAAACATATTTTCCCTGGCAATTTGCAGGAACCCAGGGAGATTGCGAAAAAGTTAATAAAGGGTCCTGGGCAGGGGTCAAGTTCTGGGGAAAAAAGTGTGGGAACTCCCACTCAAGAGCCACTCCCCCACCAAAAAAAAAGAAAAAGATACGCTTATATGCATAATTACTAAACTGCATGTTTTTTTTTTTTTTAGATCCACTGTACCTAGTAATCCTTTATGTTACTGGCCGCTTCCTGTAAATGGATTCATCGGGTAGTGTGCGGGTATTCCGTCACGTCCTCGATGCAGCAATGTCTCCTGGGAGCTTTTGTCATTGTTCCCAGGAGACATTGCAGAGGTCTGCCGCAAGTTATCGTGGGATTTAGAAAGAACTTTAAGCAAGTTCTTTCTAAATCCTGTGATAACTTGCGGCAGACCTCTGCAATGTCTCCTTGGAACAATGACAAAAGCTCCCAGGAGCTTTAGAACTTAAAAATAAATAATTTGACCAAATCCATTAAAGTTTCCTTTTTAAGGACTAAGTTCACCTTTAATATGTAAAATGCTCCTGCCACCAGAGCCCCCTCCTTGTGACAGTGGGGGGTGGTACCCCCCCCCCCCTGCAGTCACATTTAAAAACAGCATGGCAGTGTGGGGCTCTGCCCAGACATATGTGTCATTCATTCACATAAATCTGTAAATGAATGAACTACAAGTCCTGTCTTCCACTGTGGCAGACGGAGCCATAGTTTCAATAGACTGCAAACATTCCAATCAGCATGCTCATCATCCATTCACACTGTGTACAGCTCTGTAACTGAAAAATCATAAAGAGGCACAGGCAGCAGCAGAGCTTCAGGTTTGCACGAGCCTAACACTGCAACTGTGATCTTTTGATCATGTGTGCAATGCTCTTGAGGCTCCTGTGAAAAAAAATATATATGTACACTTTTTCCAAAAAAAAAAAAAAACTTTAAAGAGGAGGTTCACCCAAAAATCAACTATCTGCCATTAGATCCAGCATAGTGCTGACATCTGCAGTATGCTGGGTTTTTTTTTGTACTTATCGTTTTATCAGGCTTTGTTATCCGGCTCCGAGCGGGGATTCCTGTGGGTAATAGGCGTTCCTAAGACCAGCGGAGTTGATTGACGGGCTGGTAAAGCATGTCACACCTTCCGAAAATACCCAAAGTGATATTTGGGTGTTTACGGGGCTATACGGCGCCTGCGCCTGCCATGTAGAGCTGACTGCGCAGGCGCCGTAAATTGCCGAGTGTCACTTCGGGTATTTTCGGAAGGCGTGACGCGCTTTACCAGCCTCTCAATCAACTCCGCTTGTCTTAGGAACACCTATACCCGGAAGGAATCCCCGCTCGGAGCCGGATAACAAAGCCTGATAAAACGATAAGTACAACAAAAAAAAATAACAGCATACTGCAGATGTCAGCAGTATGCTGGATCTAATGGCAGATAGTTGATTTTTGGGCGAATCTCCGCTTTAACAAGGATTCACAGTGCCTAGCTGGCACCATTTTAATACTCAGTGACTCTTTGGGGAGGATGGTTGGTATAGGTGACCCACATCTGAGACCAGCTCCAATCAGAGCTAGTCCACTACAGGGAGTGCAGAATTATTAGGCAAATGAGTATTTTGACCACATCATCCTCTTTATGCATGTTGTCTTACTCCAAGCTGTATGGGCTCGAAAGCCTACTACCAATTAAGCATATTAGGTGATGTGCATCTCTGTAATGAGAAGGGGTGTGGTCTAATGACATCAACACCCTATATTAGATGTGCATAATTATTAGGCAACTTCCTTTCCTTTGGCAAAATGGGTCAAAAGAAGGACTTGACAGGCTCAGAAAAGTCAAAAATAGTGAGATATCTTGCAGAGGGATGCAGCACTCTTAAAATTGCAAAGCTTCTGAAGCGTGATCATCGAACAATCAAGCGTTTCATTCAAAATAGTCAACAGGGTCGCAAGAAGCGTGTGGAAAAACCAAGGCGCAAAATAACTGCCCATGAACTGAGAAAAGTCAAGCGTGCAGCTGCCAAGATGCCACTTGCCACCAGTTTGGCCATATTTCAGAGCTGCAACATCATTGGAGTGCCCAAAAGCACAAGTTGTGCAATGCTCAGAGACATGGCCAAGGTAAGAAAGGCTGAAAGACGACCACCACTGAACAAGACACACAAGCTGAAACGTCAAGACTGGGCCAAGAAATATCTCAAGACTGATTTTTCTAAGGTTTTATGGACTGATGAAATGAGAGTGAGTCTTGATGGGCCAGATGGATAGGCCCGTGGCTGGATTGGTAAAGGGCAGAGAGCTCCAGTCCGACTCAGACGCCAGCAAGGTGGAGGTGGAGTACTGGTTTGGGCTGGTATCATCAAAGATGAGCTTGTGGGGCCTTTTCGGGTTGAGGATGGAGTCAAGCTCAACTCCCAGTCCTACTGCCAGTTTCTGGAAGACACCTTCTTCAAGCAGTGGTACAGGAAGAAGTCTGCATCCTTCAAGAAAAACATGATTTTCATGCAGGACAATGCTCCATCACACGTGTCCAAGTACTCCACAGCGTGGCTGGCAAGAAAGGGTATAAAAGAAGAAAAACTAATGACATGGCCTCCTTGTTCACCTGATCTGAACCCCATTGAGAACCTGTGGTCCATCATCAAATGTGAGATTTACAAGGAGGGAAAACAGTACACCTCTCTGAACAGTGTCTGGGAGGCTGTGGTTGTTGAGATGTTATATTGGTTTCACTGGTAAAAATAAATAATTGAAATGGGTTTATATTTGTTTTTTGTTAAGTTGCCTAATAATTATGCACAGTAATAGTCACCTGCACACACAGATACCCCCCTAAAATAGCTAAAACTAAAAACAAACTAAAAACTACTTCCAAAAATATTCAGCTTTGATATTAATGAGTATTTTGGGTTCATTGAGAACATGGTTGTTGTTCAATAATAAAATTAATCCTCAAAAATACAACTTGCCTAATAATTCTGCACTCCCTGTATATTTAACCATCTCTTGGCATGAATTTTTTTGAAATTCAGAAACACTAACAAAAGCCTCATATACACAATGAAAATATCAGACAAATGACCGTCTGTTTTTTCAAAGCTACAAGAGGCGATGTGAAGCATGTTGGGGTGTTGCCTGGTGGAAACCCAGGCTGAGGCTGTCTCTCTCATGATAAGTTACATAGATATTTCCCGAATATAAAAAATGAATGTTGGAGATGCAAGGCAGAGAAGGGAACAATGGTACACATCTTCTGGACCTGCTCCAGAATTAGGGGGTACTGGGGGGACGTCCGGAGGACTATTCAAAAAATTTGCAAAAAGGTTATACCGGAAGACCCAGCTCTCTTCCTCCTGCATCTGTCAGATACTGCCTGGGGAATAAACGGGAACTCATTAATGCATCATCTGTTGAATGCTGCTAAAGCATGTATACCGCTTAAATGGAAACAAACACAACCCCCTACTTTGAGCATGTGGATTAGGAAGGTGGAAGAAGTGAACAGAATGGAGGATTTGATTTGGACAAGTAGGAAAAAAAGAGAAATATACTGTAAAATTTGGACACCATGGAATGATTTGATCCAGTCTGAGGAGAGTGAAGGACTATTGGAGGGGGAGTAGGGGATGGGGGGAGAGGGAGAGTGGAGAGAGGGGAGGGAAATGTAAAACATTTTTTTTTGGTGGGGTTGCTTTGATTTGATTTTGGATAACGGTTAGGATTGGGTAGGGTAAACATGGGAAGGAACATGTGGATAAGGAACCATTAGTACTAAGGTAGAAGGGTGAACGGGGAGTGGGTTAAGATACTCTGGAAGGACATGGGAGAGCGTCCCCCCATGACCAGATACTAAGAAACTTGAAGAAACTGGAAGTTTTTTTTTTTTGTTTTTTTTAGAGCGAGATAAGAGGTTGTTTCCAGGGAGCTCCTTTCTCTCGCCATGAACCGAAATGGGGACCCAATGGCCCAAGCTCTCGGCTCGGTAGGGTGGGAGTGGTGGGTGGGGGGGAGAATGGGTCCAAATAGTGGGAATGTTGTTGCTTGGTTCCTTTTCCTTTTTTATTTCTTTTTCTCTCTTTCTTAATTTTTTGTGGATGGGATAAATAGTAAAGAGAGACTGCATTGCACTAAGATAACTGAATGTATTTTGTTTTTTCTTTAGCTAAACATGAATGTTATCTCCCATGTTTTGTATAGATGTTGGAAAATTATTTGAAAAATAAAGAAATTGAAAAAAAAAAAAGAAAAACCAAGGGTGCAATCAGCGCAAAAATAAGGATCATATAAGATTACATCAATATTAATAATGAATTAATATATAATAATTATAGTGAAAAGTAAATGTGAAAAAACATATAGTTTAAATTCACCAGTATGCCAGCTGAACACTAAAAGGATATTCACAAAGTCCAAACCATAAATTAATAAAGAAACCAGTGCAGCGCAAAACTAACAAATAATGAATAAATATAGTGAAAATCAGTAAAGTCCAAAGCAAAATTCAACGGAATTGGAGTTCCAACAATTCTTTTAGGATTTTTCACCAAAGTGATCTTGAACACACCAAACTTATAAGTGATCCCTCCACCGAATATAGATGGCTACTCTCACCTCAGCACAAGACCACTGTATTACCAGATGGCTAAAAAGCAGGTATGTCAATCAAAGAAAACCAGGGAGCAGGATGGTATACACTTTCTCATACATCAGCCATGCACATGGATCCGCACATGTAAAAAGAAACCATAAATCTAAGAGCTTCCGCTGGATAAAACTATTTATTAAGCATATGTCTCTCATGACACCATAGGACTCCATGGATGTGCAGCTCCAGGAATCTTTCCTTTCTTTCTTTCCATTTTCTTTGCATGCCAGTCTCATGAAGAGGTTACAAAAGTTACAAAAAATCTCATACAACGGAATACAACTTTGGAATTGATGTAATTTGTTGTATTGTAATGTATTCTTTAGTTTCTGAGCATGCCTGGTCTTGGCCTTCTGATTTTTTGCGGACAAATACTGTACTGATTAAATGAAAATCGTTTGTTCTGGTATCATAGGGAAAAAAATCATGTTTGTCCCTTCGGATAATTTTGCATGAACTGTCGTGATCAACTCTCGAAAGCTGAACACTTAAGATCAGAGTTTTGTACGACTGATTTGAAAGCGTTATTTTTCATCTGATTTTCTGACCATGTGTACTAGGAATTAGATTTATGCTTTTATCAATGTCTGGAGCAACAACAGTTACAGCTGCCCCATCTACCTGTACATACATATTATTAAGATATACAGTACATGTCTTGATTAACATTGCTATTTGCAACTGAAACATCAAGACAATGAAACCACTTTGAATAGACTGAAAAAACAGCAAAAACAAAGTCAAAAGCAGTTTTTCCAAAACAATAATTAAGGATAGTTTTTCTGACTGAGATAGAAATTATTTTAAATTAATAAGTATGCTAATGTGAAGGAAAATACATCACAATTTTATAAAGATTTAAAGTCAAAGAAATGATCAAGAAAGTAGTGTTGAATGCTGGTATTTGTCTTTCTTTTGTCTGAAAAATCTTCCTTTCACTGTCAATGACATGAGTCATTAGGAATTACCTACAGGAAAAGACAGGCTTTTGACCTTTAAAGGACCACATAGATCAAAAGAAGCCCCATTTGTGTGCTTGATATTATCTCTGGGAGCAGTCAGTAAAATGCTTTGTGATCAAACCACATGGAAATAGACAAATAACCAGTTTACTGACATCTGAGAGAAATAGCTGCTGATATTTGGAGGTGGGAATTGGACTTTTCTCAGGCTCAGGTTGGCTTTTCAAATTAAAGACCCTATGTCAGACAAGTAACATCAAAGCAACAGCAAGATGCAATATATTGACAATATAAAGCTATATTCACACTTAACCACTTAAGACCCGGACCAAAATGTAGGTAAAGGACCTTGCCCCTTTTTGCGATTCGGCACTGCTTCGTTTTAACTGACAATTGCGCGGTCGTGCGACGTGGCTCCCAAACAAAATTGGCGTCCTTTTTTTCCCACAAATAGAGCTTTCTTTTGGTGGTATTTGATCACCTCTGCAGTTTTTATTTTTTGCGCTATTAACAAAAATAGAGCGACAATTTAAAAAAAATGCAATATTTTTTACTTTTTGCTATAATAAATATCCCCCAAAAATATATAAAAAAACATTTTTTTTCCTCAGTTTAGGCCGATACATATTCTTCTACGTATTTTTGGTAAAAAAAATCGCAATAAGCGTTTATCGGTCGGTTTTCGCAAAATGTATAGCGTTTACAAAATAAGGGATAGTTTTATTGCATTTTTATTAATTATTTTTTTTTTACTACTAATAGCGGCGATCAGCGATTTTTTTCGTGACTGCGACAATATGGCGGACACTTCGGACAATTTTGACAAATTTTTGGGACAATTGTCATTTTCACAGCAAAAAATGCATTTAAATTGCATTGTTTACTGTGGAAATGACAGTTGCAGTTTGGGAGTTAACCACAGGTGGCGCTGTAGGGGATGTGAGACCTAGTGTGTTTGTTTACAACTGTAGGGGGGTGTGGCTGTAGGTGTGACGTCATCGAACGCGTCATCGAACGCAGCGGCCACAGAGAAGCACGGGGAAGCCGTGTGTACACACGGCTCTTCCCGTTCTTCCGCTCCAGGGACAGATCGCCGCACTCCAGCGGCGATCGGGTCCGCGAATCCCGCGGTCCCGGTCCCGGAGCTTCGGACCGGGTGGGGCGCGCGCCCGCGGGCGCGTGCCCGCGACCCACGGCTGGGTACTAAAATCAACGTATATATACGTTGATGTGCCCAGCCGTGCCATTCTGCCGACGTAAATGTGCAGTAGGCGGTCCTTAAGTGGTTAAAGAATATCCAAACCCAAACAATTAAAGCTCATTTAAGCTTTAACATGTTTTAATTTTAAAATTGCATATTTTATTAAAGTAATACTTGGTGATACTTTAATGAAGGTCTCTGTACAGGCACCTTCTGTTATATGTTGACACCAGTCTACCAGCTGTGCTCCTGTGTAGTCACCCTGTGACACATGCCTCTAATGGAGACTACACATGGGAGTTCTGAAGATGTGCAGGCATAGTCCACCATAGCCACTATTCGGAAGCTGGTTTAAAGCAATGATGTGAAGCTGATACTGAAGCTAATTAATGTAGACAGCAAATGGCTGCAGGAGGTTGGATGGGATCAGCAGCACCAAGACAAAAAAAAAGAAGGAAAATAAGCAAAAACAGAGCTTAATAGAAAATAAAAACATGGTAACTGGAAACTGCATATCATTCAGTTAGATTATTTTAACAAAAACGTATTTGGTGTGTATGAGTTTTGCATGACCCTTATCGATTATGGCTTTGCTTTTATTTAGGATGGAGCATCACTGGTTACAATTATTGTATTTTTGTAGATGGTCAAATGTTTGAATTTTTTCGAAATGTTGTAGTTTTTTTATTATCACTTGAACATAATGTAGCAGACCACCAGAAGCTTCATATAAAAGATATTATCCAACCTAAGGTTGCACACACAGGAAAATATTACAGTTCTACAGTGCCGTTGCACTTTATTAGGTGTAAGACTAGTCATATGCCAGATGAAAGCTGACAAATCAAGCATTAAAACTTTTTCTATTGCTGCTACAATAAATAAGATAAGCCCTTTATGTTTGGCTTCATGCAGAGTTCTGTGTAGTTTGAACATTAGAAATATGAAAGCCGCCTATGAATCTTAAAACAGTACAAAACCACTTGACTCTCAGATGGAAAAGACGCCCATCGAAAAACAATTATTAATTATATAGGGTTCTTTCACCGCAGAGTGGATATAACTCAAACCCACTCCTCAATTCTAATGATGATATTTCATTACCAGATCCCAGTAACTTGGCTGAACTAGGTTTCACCTCATCTCCATTGTTAACTGCTGCATTTGGAAGGGACCACCGCCACAATGGGTGACCTCCAACAAAAGCATTTCAAAATAACTTATTGGTAAGATTAATATCTTATCAAATGTAATATTGTTCCTTATAATTTTTCAAAATTTGGATTATGTTTAAGAACTAACTTGATCCTTTAACCAGATCAAATTTAACAATGAATTCGAGCAAAGGGGGTTCAAATTGTTGTCTGTAACTAATTTAAAATAAGGTACATAGAGAAGAGAATAGTTTTAGCAACAATACAATACAATTACAATATATGCTTGTAAGTTTATTATTTTTATGATAATTACTGTACAATAAAATTATAATTAAACAGTGTACAACATGTGATTAAATCATATTTCATCGCAATTAGTTTTCTAAGAGAGCATTATTTTGCAATTACTTATTTTGTACCATTTAGTCTTTTCTTGAGCCATGTGATTGTATAGCATTAGACAAAACATAATAATACATTTATATTTACATGACTGTGTCAGGGACATAAAATGTAGGTTCTACAGTGGAAATAGAACAAAATATATAATAGCCATGTTACCTTATTATTGCAAAGCTGTTTACTTTATTACTTTATTTCTGTACAATGTTACCTTCCACAGTCCTCGGTAGGCATAATAACACATAACACATAATTGAATGAATGAATGAATGAATGAAAAACGTATATAGCGCGGCACATGCTAACTAAACCGCCTCTGGGTGCTTGTTGTTCCTGTCTCTCTTGACATCAAAAGAGATGAGTTTTGATCTTTCTTCTGAAGGTCAGGTGGTTTTCCTCCAACCGAATGCTGGTCAGTAAAGCGTTCCATAGTCTGGGACCTTCGAGCGCAAATCATCTTTCTCCTTTGGACTTGAATTTGGCTTTGGGTATCTGGAGCAGATTTTGGTTGATGGATCGCAGAACGCGATTGAAGTTGTGAGCTTTTATCTTTTCGCATAGATATTGCGGGGCCTTTACATGGATGCACTTATGCGTCAGACAGAGTGCTTTAAAAGCAATTCTGTCTTTTACTGGCAACCAGTGAAGGGATCTCAGAGAAGGCAGATGGTGAGATCCCCTGACTACTGACCCTATTCGTGCATCCATTGTCATGTAGGTGTCGAAAATGACCCCAAGACTTTTGACTTTGGAGCTAGGGGTGATGATTTGGCCCAGAATGGGCGGAGGTGTCCAAGTTGTTGCCAGTTGATTCTTACGACTGGCGTGAAACAGAAGAAATTCTGTTTTGGAACGGTTGAGTTTAAGATAACTCTTTGTCATACAGTTTTCTATCAAAGAGAGGCATTTCTCTAGACTGAGATGATGATCCTTTTTGTTGCAGATGCGAAAATACAGTTGCGTGTCGTCTGCATATGAGTGATAAAGCAGTTTTTGGCTACTGGTGATTTCAAAGAGAGGGCGAAGATAGATGTTGAAGAGCACCGGCGACAGAGGGGATCCCTGAGGGACTCTGCATGACACCGTGCATTTTTGAGAAGTGAAAGGTCCCAATTTCACTGTTTGTGATCGGTTTTCAAGAAAGGAGGAGAACCATGATAAATCACCTTCTGCGACTCTGGCTACCTCAGCCAGCCGAGTCAGTAACAGTTTGTGGTCTACCGTGTCGAAAGCTGCGCTTAGGTCCAACAGAACCAGGAGACAAGATTCTCCTTCGTCTGCGGCCTCGAGGGCGTCATCCCATATTTTGAGCAATGCTGTTTCTGTCCCGTGTCGGGGACGGAAACCCGATTGAAATGGATCAAGTAGATTATGGGTATCCAGATGCTGTTGCAGCTGTTGTACCACTAATGTACTAATTCAGGTGCAGATTATACTTCGGTAACCTACAGATAGACCAGTGGCGGCCCATCTATGTGGGGTGCAGGGGTGCCACCCCCCTATTCCATGCATCCGGCCCCCTATTCTACATGCAGGGCACCGGACACATGGCTTCCAATAAGGTTTTTTCTTTGAAGCCAGAAGCTCTAGTAGGCTTCAAAAAAGGATGAGCTTGGAGTGCAGATCCCACCCAGGTGTGTGACAATAGCGAAGTAATATTTGCTATTGTCTTCCTGATTCTCCTCCCAGCCAATCAGGAAGCAGGAGGCGACCCTATTGGCCACCATGGAGGGGAAGGGAGGACACGCAGGGGAAGCCAATGTGAAGCACCAGGAAGTGGAGACACAGACGGGGTAAATGTGGGGCTGGTGAACAGCTGACCAGGGGGGTGCCTGTGAGACAAGTTGCCACTGAGACAGACAGATAAAACATAATGCAGGTTATGTATACTACTTACAAAGGTGATTTTTTTTCTACCCTGCCTTAAAAATTTATTTTCAGTGACCTTACAATTGAGGGATTTTTAATTTTTTTTTTTGCAATGTTTACCTATAGGAAATGTTTGATGTGACTTTCACATTCTGCATTCTCGCTCTTCCATATTTTTGTTATTGCATTATTAAGCCTTTCGGTATTAGCCCCCACAGGTATGATTCAATTGCAATTACAAGCACCTATGCTTACACCCATTCAGCATATGTACAGGTATTTATCATTTGAATCTTTATGTACACATGAGAATATGGCATCTCATGCACCAGCTGGTATACAGTATGAACTTCTAAACATGAAGAAAAAGTTACGCATTCTCTTCCCACCACATATCATTAATATTTTTACAAATTGGGGTTTTGCACTATTTTGTTTTATCTTTATAATACACATTTAGGTCCCTTTCACACTTGTACGACTTCAAAGTCGCGCGATTTTACCGCGATTTCGCGGCCGCGATTTTACCACGATTTTGCCGCGATTCGTGGCCGCGATTTCAATGAATGCCTGTGTAAGTGGCATCAAAATCGGACCAAAGTAGTGCAAGGACTACTTTGAAGTCGGCACTACTTAAAGTCATGCCAGTATAAATGGTGTTCATTGAAAATAATGGAGAATGACTTGTCATACGATTTTGCAGTCAAAAATCGCGGGACAAGTCGTGTAAGTGTGAAAGGGCTCTAAGAGTCGGTTCACACTGGGGAGACACGACTTCCAGTGCGACTTTCAGAGGCAACTCCAACACGACTTGAGCATGAACCACAGGGCGATCTGGGGCGATTTACAACATGACTTGAAGTCGTCTCCAGGATAGGAGACTTTCCAGTGGCCAATTAAACAACAATCAGCTCTAGGGGAGGGACGGGAGGGAGGGGGAGGGAGAGGTTTGCCTGAGAATTGTATGTTATCTTCCTGGAAAGTTGCTTCAGTTAAGACAGTGATCAGACTTGAAGGCGACTTCCATTGAAATCAATGGGTACAAATCGCCTACAAGTCGGATTGAAGTAGTACAGGAACCTCTTCTGAAGTTGGAGCGACTTCAGTAGTGTGTATTAAGATGGCTCCCATTCACTTACATTGCTTTTCTGGATAGCGCGACTTGGGACCACTTGAGGCGACTTCAAGTCGGATCCCGAGTCGCCCCAATGTGAACCGACTCTTAAAGCTTTACCTTTTGTCTGGAATTTCTTCTGAAATATAGCAGTGTACTTCTTAAAGTGTGATGGTGCCTAGGCACTCATAGCCTACAGCCTTAGGCCTCATGCACACAGATATACATATTTATGCAAGATTTGTTTTGCTGGCAGAAACCTGGCAGCATAAAATTGGTCCATAAAGCATCCCCTTTGAAAAGGACACACACATGTCGTCTGATGAGTTGAAATGTGCTATTACTTAAGGCTGAGATCATTATGAACCTGCAGTGCTGCTACTACGAAGTAAACGACTTATGATGTATTACAGCCAAATACTGCCCCCAGTCACTGATACCACCCTGCACCCTCCTTTCTTCATTCTCACACCTGTATTTGAAGATTTCCCTTTATACATACCTTTTTTCTGGGGACTTCTCGCAAGTACATGACATCATGAAGTAATTTTTCTCTTCTCCCCATGGCAATAGTGGACATCTTGACTACTGCCCAGTGCAATGCTAGCCTTATGTTGTAGTTTGATTTATGTTGGGGACAGCATTGGAGACAAGGTGAGTATGACAGTAAAAGCTACAATTTTAGTTTTGAAACAGCTGGGCAAGTAATTAAATAAAAAATAAATGAATGGGCTTCTTGAATGGTTAACTATATGTATATGATACACATTTAAAGTATTATTGCCATTTTACACTACTAACTGACCCTAAACACATTTGCACAAATTTTGTGATCTTTTTGAATGAGTCTGTGTCTTTTGCCACATACACACGATCAGAAAACTGTGGATTTTTTTCAGATGGAATTTTGGCTCAAACTTGTGTTGCATACACACGGTCACACAAATGTTGTCGGAAATTGCGACCGTCAAGAATGCAGTGACGTACAACACTACAATGAACAGAGAAAAATTAGGTTTAATGATTCCGAGTATGCGTCGAATTGATTCAGAGCATGCGTGTTTTTTTGTGTGTCGAAATTGCATACAGACGCTCAAAATTTCCGACAAGAACTTTTCCCGTGGGGCATACACATGCTCAGAATTTCCAACCAAAAGCTCACATCCAACTTTTCTTGCCAGAAATTCCACTCGCGTGTACGCAGCAGTTGAAAGAATCCAGCCCACTAAAGATGTACAAATGTTATAATTAGCCCATATCCTTGGCTAATGTTTTTAATCAGTTTCTCAAAATGACGATTTGCAGCTTAGCAGTTCAAATTTTGAGAAGATTTCCAGTTGTTGTGCATCATTTTTGAACCTGCTTGGAATATTGAGTCAATCACTGGGTGGCAGACAAGAGCTAGCTATGTACGATTGAAATACAGACACTCACTAAATCACATATTTTAGCAATTTCCTCTGTCTTCTGTGAAATTATGCTAATATTTAAGATGAGTTTCCTCAAGTCTGGGACTTAAATTAAGTCTGTCTGTTCCACTTTTACGATAGAGTTGGAAATCACTTGCAGACAAGGAGCTGGTGAACAGAGGGATTTAAAGTGACAAAGCCAAAGGGATGAAACTGATCTCTAAAGGGCTGAAAAACACTACATTCACTGCAAGGATGTTTATTGTTCTATTAGAAGATTAGTGAGGGGATTTATGGTGATGTAATACAAAAAGGTAATATTTACAATGTTAAAATAATGGATATGACAAGAGAAGATGAAATCTGGGGCAACAAAGACAGTCATTAGCTTTTGGATCAGTATGGAAGAGACAGAGCTAAAATGAGACAAACACAAAATACCGTAAACAAGTTTAACACACACAACTATTTTTGTAAAAAGAAAAAGTGGGACTACATGGACTACTATTCAAATTACAACTTAATCTAGAGATGTAATTATTAATAACAAACAAACAAACAAACAAACAAACAAACAAACATTTAATGCATTTTACATAGCACTAGCCCAGGGCTATTGAAACACCGGCACTCCAGCTGTGGTGAAACTACAAATCCCATCATGCCTCTGCCTCTAGGAGTCATGCCTGTGATTTTCAGGTTCTTGCAATGTCTCATGGGACTTGTAGTTTCACCACAGCTGGAGGGCTGAGGTTGCCTACCCCTGCACTAGCCTATACACTTGAATCTGACCTGATATTAGCCTCCTAAAATCCCATATACAGCAGTGCTAAGACTAATATAGAGAGACCAGAGCTCTATTGCTTTGACATTGCTGTCAGTCAACATCCTTGTCATGCTTAGAGGAGGGGAGAGCAAAGTAATGACTTTACCAGCATCTTGCTTCTATTTCATTGCCCAAGTATGCATTGGGGTAGACTGATGACTAAACTTTGTAGCTTAACTGCACTAAACAAACTAGTGGTCATCTACCTGGTAATTTTGACTATCAATGGTGCCCAGACCAAAAACATGAAAAAATCTTTTGGCAAGTAAAACAGTTTATAGTAACACTTGTTGCTTACAAGTTTAAATTAGTATTTTTTGCTAGAAAATTACTTAGAAACTGCAAACATTATACAGTATATATTTTTAGCAGAGACCCTAGTAAATAAAATGTATTTTTTTTTTGAAGAAATAAATGTTCATGAATAAAACAAAAATAACCAAATATTTTTCTATAATGTAAAAGATGATGTTACGCTGATAAAATAGATACCTAACATGTTATGCTTTAAAAATTTAAAAATTGTGCACACTCAATAAATGGCGACAAGCTACAGTACTTAAAAATCTCCATAGGCGACATTTTATACATTTGCTTTTGCGTGCGAGCATAGAGGAATGGGGCGCTTAATTTTTTTCTTTTATTTATTTATCTGTAAAAAAAAAAAAAACTGATCACTTTTATTGCTGTAAACATCCCCTGTGACAGTAATAGGCAGTGACAGGTACTCTTTATGAAGAGATCTGGGTCTATAAGGCCCCCAATCTCTCCTTTGCACTTAAAAGCATTCAAGATGCCATGTTTGGCTGTTTTGAATACTGTCATTTTTTTTAATCTGGCGCTTTATTTAACCGGAAGTGATGTCATGGCATTGCTTCCGGGTTACTAGATTTGAGACCCAATTTTGGCATTGTTCGGATCTCCGGCCAGCCGTCAGATGCGGGAAAGCCTGGGTGAGCCTCAGAAGGTGGCGGGAGGGCGGCTCTAAAGAACACAAACTCTTGAAGCAGAAGCCTGCATATTTGCGTTATGTCGGCGTGAAGGGGTTAACCTAACTTTGAATACATTTAAAGCAATCCATATACTGTAACATCAATACAATAAAACAGCTGATTTACTAATAGGGTAAGTTAAACTCTTGTCTTTATTTTCTTCGAATACTCGTGGTAATGATTACAAAAAAATGATCTTCTAACCTATGTCTTTCCTCCAGGACTGGGTCAAAATTTTGTATATCTGCCTTTTTAATGACCGAACGATAGATAAATTCATATTATGACATCACAACGACAGTATGTGCTCTATCCTAGGTAGGGGTAAGGAAAGGGTGTCCAACCTTTTGACCTTTCATATTGGAAGAAGAGGAATTGTCTTGGGCCGCACATAGTAATACACTAACAATAGGGATAGCTGATGAGCAGAAAAAGTTGGGCAGATTGCAACCGCAGCACTATTCTCCCTTCCCGGATCCCCAAGGTAAAAAGTCGGCTTTCCTTGTTAGTACCATGAAGCTTGGGGCTGGTGGAAAGTCCCTCGCTTCTGGCACTTTTGTGGATTGTCAGTTCCCGAAGTACCCCACAGGCTCCGCTCCAATCTTTTCTGTAAAATACAATGCAATATGTCTACCTGAATGCAGGAAGGCAAAGGAGAAATCACTGCTCCAGGTGAGCCAAGGAGATCCCAAAGCAGTTACATGTACCACTGCCGCATTGCCAATTGAACCATGTATGGGTCCATAGACTACAGTGTTATTCACGTCCCTGACCAAACAAGTTGACACGTCCCAGGACCAAACTGGACGTCTGCAAGTCTTGGAGGAAAAGGCCCTGGCTGGGTATTAGCCATAAGTTTTCACAACTTGTGTAGCTGGTAAGTGTGCACTTTACAGGGAGTGCAGAATTATTAGGCAAGTTGTATTTTTGAGGATTAATTTTATTATTGAACAACAACCATGTTCTCAATGAACCCAAAAAACTCATTAATATCAAAGCTGAATATTTTTGGAAGTAGTTTTTAGTTTGTTTTTAGTTTTAGCTATTTTAGGGGGATATCTGTGTGTGCAGGTGACTATTACTGTGCATAATTATTAGGCAACTTCCTTTCCTTTGGCAAAATGGGTAAAAAGAAGGACTTGACAGGCTCAGAAAAGTCAAACATAGTGAGATATCTTGCAGAGGGATGCAGCACTCTTAAAATTACAAAGCTTCTGAAGCGTGATCATCGAACAATCAAGCGTTTCATTCAAAATAGTCAACAGGTTCGCAAGAAGCGTGTGGAAAAACCAAGGCGCAAAATAACTGCCCATGAACTGAGAAAAGTCAAGCATGCAGCTGCCAAGATGCCACTTGCCACCAGTTTGGCCATATTTCAAAGATGCAACATCACTGGATTGCCCAAAAGCACAAGGTGTGCAATACTCAGAGACATGGCCAAGGTAAGAAAAGCTGAAAGACGACCACCACTGAACAAGACACACAAGCTGAAACGTCAAGACTGGGCCAAGAAATATCTCAAGACTGATTTTTCTAAGGTTTTATGGACTGATGAAATGAGAGTGAGTCTTGATGGGCCAGATGGATGGGCCCGTGGCTGGATTGGAAAAGGGCAGAGAGCTCCAGTCCGACTCAGACGCCAGCAAGGTGGAGGTGGAGTACTGGTTTGGGCTGGTATTATCAAAGATGAGCTTGTGGGGCCTTTTCGGGTTGAGGATGGAGTCAAGCTCAACTCCCAGTCCTACTGCCAGTTTCTGGAAGACACCTTCTTCAAGCAGTGGTACAGGAATAATTCTGCATCCTTCAAGAAAAACATGATTATCATGCAGGACAATGCTCCATCACACGCGTCCAAGTACTCCACAGCGTGGCTGGCAAGAAAGGGTATAAAAGAAGAAAAACTAATGACATGGCCTCCTTGTTCACCTGATCTGAACCCCATTGAGAACCTGTGGTCCATCATCAAATGTGAGATTTACAAGGAGGGAAAACAGTACACCTCTCTGAACAGTGTCTGGGAGGCTGTGGTTGCTGCTGGACGCAATGTTGATGGTGAACAGATCCAAACACTGACAGAATCCATGGATGGCAGGCTTTTGAGTGTCCTTGCAAAGAAAGGTGGCTATATTGGTCACTGATTTGTTTTTGTTTTGTTTTTGAATGTCAGAAATGTATATTTGTGAATGTTGAGATGTTATATTGGTTTCACTGGTAAAAATAAATAATTGAAATGGGTATATATTTGTTTTTTGTTAAGTTACCTAATAATTATGCACAGTAATAGTCACCTGCACACACAGATATCCCCCTAAAATAGCTAAAACTAAAAACAAACTAAAAACTACTTCCAAAAATATTCATCTTTGATATTAATGAGTGTTTTGGGTTCATTGAGAACATGGTTGTTGTTCAATAATAAAATTAATCCTCAAAAATACAACTTGCCTAATAATTCTGCACTCCCTGTATATGGTGGTGGATTCACTGTGTATATAACGCATCAATGTCTAGTTCAATGGATATGTTAGCAATTCTCAATGAATTCTGAAGGTGCTCATCAGATATTTTAGTTCTAATTTTGCTCTTTGTGTGCTCTATCCTTGAAAATAGTCACTCACAAATATAAGTGCTGCCAAAAACAGATGACATAAAAAAGGAGTGATTGTAACGAGTGGGAAATTTTCCTTCAGCCACATGTGTTCACTTATGCCGCATACACACGATCGGTCAATTCGATGAGAACGGTCTGATGGACCGTTTTCATCAGACCAAACCGACCGGCCCCATCGGTTAAAAAATTTGAAACTTGTTTTAAAATTTACAGATTGAAACCTAACCCGAGAAAAAAAAATGATCGTTTGTAGGCACGTCCATCGGTTAAAAAACCATGCATGCTCAGAATCAAGTCGACGCATGCTTGGAAGCATTGAACTTAATTTTTTTCAGCACGTCGTTGTGTTTTACGTCACCGCGTTCTGACACAATTGTTTTTTTAGGCATGAGGCACGACTGACCATCAGTCATCTTCATCGGTTAACTGATGGAAAATTCCATCAGACTGTTCTCATTGGATTGACCGATCGTGTGTACAGGGCATAAGTGTATTTTTACAAAAATTCCCCTCCAAATTTGTTTTAACTCAAATTATGATTTTGTGTTGGGCTGCATGCCTAGCTGTCTTGGGCCACAGATTGGACACCTGAGGGATAAACTATAGGTTTTCCAAAAAGTGGGAATAGAATGGCACAAGCCTGTATGAAACATTTATTAAAGCCGCAAATCTTCTGAAATGCACCCTATATATAATTTTTTTTCGGGGCCTGAAACAATTATTTTTCCTGTCAAAATCTATATAATAATGTAACAAATGTAACAGATGACCATAGTTCCATAGTTTATCAATATGAGTTGACTGCATGGCTTGAAAACGTTGTTACCAAGTCAAAATTCAACCTTGTGAATGGTTTTCACATCTACTATCTATCTATCTATCTATCTATCTATCTATCTATCTATCTATCTATCTATCTACCGTATTTATCGCGGTATAACGCGCTCCCGCGTATACCGCGCACCCCCAAAGTGCCCCCCAATCCTGTGGAAAAAAAGTTATTTTGTACTTACAGTTTTGGTGTCTTGCGTGGTGTCCATCGGCGGCCTCGTCGGGTTCGGCGTCCTTCTGCGGCTTCGGGTGTCCTTCTGCGGCGGGTCCGGTGTCCTCTTCGGCGGGTCCGGTGTCCTCTTCGGCAGGTCCGGTGTCCTCTTCGGCGGGTCCGGCGTCCTCTTCGGCGGGTCCGGTGTCCTCTTCGGCGGGTCCGGTGTCCTCTTCGGCGGGTCCGGCGTCCTCTTCGGCGGGTCCGGTGTCCTCGCGGCGTCCTCGCGTCCTCCCCGCTCGTTTCCCGCGCCGAGTTTTGAATACTGCGCCAGCATATACTGAGCGCAGTACACTCGGGCAGGCTCGGCAACTTTCACGCTCACGTCCTGTACGTCCAGGACGTGACCGCGGAAGAAGCCGAGACTGGCCGAATATACCCGAGTGTACTGCGCTCGGTATATGTCGGTGCAGTATTCAAAATTCGGCGCGGGAAAGCGGGTATCGGCGTATATCGCGCACCCACGATTTTGCCCTGATTTTCAAGGCAAAAAAGTGCGCAATATACGCCGATAAATACGGTATCTATCTATCCCCTTGTTTTTAACACCTACACTAGACAAAATGCCTACAATGTTGGAGGACAGAGACAAAAATACCGTAATTAGGGATGATAATGGATCCCCTCAGAGCCATAATGCAAATAGATACCTTTTCTCTTGCAAAAAAATGTTGATACACTCCCCTAGTTTAAATTCAAATAACATTAAACATTTCATATTAGGTTCAACTTACAGCTCAGTGATGAAAAATATTGTTTCAGGAAAAAAATATTTTGAAGACGCACCAAATTATTTCATTGTAATTATCTTTTGTCTGTATTCCTGCATATCTTTGTATATGTATATTGTAATAATATCAGTTATGGTCAACTCTGATATTGGTGTCCTTAAAAAAAAACTACTTCTGAATGGAAAAGCTACTTTTCAGATTTCCCTGGAATCCCCAAATCTGGAGTCACTCTACTAGACACATGACATATCTATTTAAGTTCAAAGTGAAAGGCTTGAACCCCCACTTAGGTTCTGAGCCTTGCTTTTACTTCTTCATGCTACCTATCAAATCAATGGGTCAATAGCAAGCAATGGAAGACAAAAGGGGGATGGACAAACCTGCTGCCTGCTATTATGTTCATGAACCAGTTGCTATTCTGTTCATGAACCAGTGCACATAGAGATACAGTTTAATAACTTAACTAATTTAACTTTAGACTTTAATGGCCAGATTCAGGTAGAGTTATGCTGGAGTATCAGTGATACTCCAGCCTAACTCTCACTTTGAGCCGGCGTTTCTGTTTTCTGTAGTCAGAAAACAAGAAACGCCGGGTTGGAATTCCTATACGAGCGGCGTAATTGTATTTCGCCATCGTATCGGAACTGCAATTTTAAAAATGGCGCTCGGGGCGTTCCCGCTGATTAACGCCGAGAATATGCTAATCAGCGAGAATCAGCAATTCACAATCGTATTCGGGCCCGACGCAGTGACTTTCCGACGTTTCCGTAAGAGATACGCGGCGTAAAGAAAAACCAGCCCCCTAGTGGAGTATCCTATGTTAAGTATGGCCGTCGTCATCGCGTCGAATTTAAAAATGTTCGCGTTGTTTGCGTAAAACGTCCGTGAATGGGGATTGACAACATTGACGTTCCCTGACAGAATTTGGAGCATGCGCACTGACAGTCGACGCATGCACAGTACGTTCGCCGCGGGATCGCGCCTAGTTATAATAATACACGCCCCCTACCCGCCCAATTTGAATTCCGCCGGCTCATTTTCGCTACGCCGCCGCAACTTTAGGAGCAAGTGCTATGTGAATACAGTACTCGCTCCTAAAGTTTCGGCGGAGTAAGGTAAATGAGAAACGTTACTCTAAAATAAAGATTCGCCCATCTACCTGAATCTGGCCCTATATGTTTATTTGTTATAATATAAAATGTGTTTGAATATTTAGGACACACATATGATTGTAGCTGTTAAATATGTAGAAATGTATTTATGTGAATCACCAGCCATGTAAATGGTCTTTTAATGCGGGATTCCTTTTCTGTTATCTTCCCACAATTCAGTGGCTTTGGTCAACATAATGACTATTTTGCGCTATGGGTTTTTGGGACAAGGGTATATGATTGTACTTTAGACTTCACTGTCATGAAAAGTATTACATATTAACATGTTGGGCAGAAAATTGCAACAGCAAAATTGCTTTATGCAACAAATCAGGCAATGAATGAGCTGCAAAATGTTTTCAACATTACAGAACAAATTTAGTTGAATGTGACTAACTACTACTGGCTAATGAATTACCAGCTAACGAACAGATAGTTTTGCCTAGCCAGGCTTATTGAATACAGGGTTGTAAGGGTTAAAACCCCATAGACTTTAGAAATAAAGGTTAGGCAACCTTACCCCAACGTTTCCCTTGAGAAAACTAGCTAGAGTATCACCCTAAACTCTAAAGGTGCTAAAATAATTTCCTTCGCCCCAGAGTATGCTGTATTAGGAAAATAAAGGTAATAATAAGGAAATACAGATTCCTGATCACATAGTTAAAATATATTTAGAGTAAATTTAAGTTGACTCCAATTAGCCATCATAAAATTTTGTACACTGCATCTTCATGTGTGATCAACAACTGGTTTGTCCTGATTGTGAAACAAAATCTTCTATTCTTGGTTGAACTGGATGGACTTGTGTCTTTTCAACCAGACTAACTATATAACTATGTAACTATTCTGAATACATACCTCTTTAACTCAAAGGCCCCTTTCACACAGATACCTCTGGCATGCGGAATCTGCTTGCTCAGCGGGGGATCGCTCCGCTAATCCCCACTGAGCAAGCGGATGATAGGTCCCTGTCCGTTCTGCTATGCAGTGACCGATCTCCTCTATGGGACACAGAGACACAGTTTTGATCTCCTCTATGGGGCAATCGGATGTAAACGGCTGCCTATCCATTTTCATCTGATGCCATCTGGTCTCATCTGCTGGAGAGATGAAAAATAGGACTACCAGCTGTCTGTTTTTGGCAGACAGGATCAGATTGGATTGTGATGGGGGTCAGTGGACATGTGTCCGCTGACATTTCTCGCCCCACAGAGGACAATGCAGGGTCCGATCAGTTCCACCTGAAAAACTGTCAGGTTGACCTAATCAGTCAGCCCATGTGAAAGAGGCCTATTGAGTTGTTCTCTTTAGTCAGTAATGTGTTAAAAAATAATAAAATGATCCTGTAGTGGCCAATCAGGTTCCTTTGCTCTTTGGGTAAAGAAAACCAGGAATTATTTTATTTATATTGTGTAACATTTTCTCTTATAGACTTATTTGCTTTTATCATTTTATAAATAGTACTTTATTTGATTTTATCTATTTAATAAATATCAACAAAGGCCTCCATAACTGGTCATGTACTCTCTATACATAGAGGGCAGCAGTGCTTAAATGCTTCTCACCGCTAGCACTGATATAAGATAGTCAGGTCAGTCTGAGTCATTTGTATAAAGGCAAGAGAAGATCTGAGCTGTACTTTGTGAAGATATAGGCATCTGCCTTTCTGATGAACAGTACCACCCACTGTTGACTGTTGGCAATACTAAATACTAGCAAATATAGTTTACAAGAATAAAAACATCTTAAAATGTAAACACATTGGGCCAGATTCACAGAGCCATTACGCCTGTCTAACTGGTGTTAGACTGGAGTAATTTCAAATTACGCACGTTTTCTAGCTAGTCGGAAACCTCAAACCATGAATAGACGGCTGCGGGCTTCAATTCGGCTGGATTACGTGTTAGTAAGCCTTCGGATCTACGCTGCAATAAATTTGCGGCCACTGGGTGGACTTCCCGTCGTTTTCCACGTCAGGGTATGCAAATGAGCTTTTGCCGGCGATCCCCGAAATTACGATCTTCATTCGCAATCTCTTACGGCACCTTTAGTCATCTTTTTTTTGCGTAACACTATACCAGCTTTTTGCTGCTCTAATATTAGACAGCCCATGTTAAGTATGGCCGTCGTTCCCATGTCGAATTTCTACGTTTTCCGACGTCTTTTATTTTTTTTGACGTAAGTCGTCCGGGAATAGGAATGTTCGTAAACGATGCTACTCAAACAACGAATGACGTAACAACGTGATTTCGCGCAATGCACGGCGGGAAATTTCTGAACGGAGCATGAGCAGTTCGATCGCCGTGGGGACGTGCTTAATTTAAATGCTTCACGCCCCCTAATCGCGTATTTCGATTACGCGGCGAGAAATAGATTACGCCGCCGTAGCGTACGGGCAAAAATCTACCAGAATTCGGTGTAGAGCCTGGTGAAATACAGCAGCGTAGAGTATTTCGATTACGCAGCGCAATATTAAGTGTATGTGAATCTGGCCCATTGTTTTCTTTTAACCTCCCTGGCGGTATGATTCTTTAAGATTTTAGGTGCTGAAAGCGGTACCATTATTTGCAAGGGAATTTGGCGTTTTATACTGTAGGCTTGTAATTCTTAGGAATAACTCACTTAAATCTATCCAAACAAGAGTCTAATAGGCATCCCGGGTATGATTTTTTTTTTTTTTTTTTTTTTATTAAAAATTATAATATAATAAATAATTATAAAAAATTATAACTAATAATTATATAATTATAGTAAAAATTATTCAATAATGTAATCAAATCAAAATCACTGAAATTTGCTCAGTTGCAGAATTTTTGCTGTCATTATTTTTTTTTTTTATGACGAATTTCCCCACAAATCGCTATCGCTAAATTCTGCAAGTGATTATAATTTATTATCGCTGTTTTCTAGCTGATCTAAAACCATTTTTGACATAAAGGGACATTTTTGGTTGCTATGGGCAATCTACAGTTTCCAGGCAGAAAGAACAGTTTTTATTATATAAAAGAACATGCAGGACACTGGGCAGACCACTAGGGACATGGGGGGTGTGTGTTTTAAGATTACAGTATACTGTATGTAAAGTGTTTGTTTACTTTTTTGAATTTGGCGCCGTTCTCCGCTCCCGTACGTCGTAACGTCGCAGGGAACGGAGCTCGGCGGCACACGGGGACGCTGTGTGAATCGAGCGAGCACCCGCTCGCTCACACAGCGTGGATGCATCGCTGGATCCAGGAAGAAGGTAATCCAGTGCGCGCTGCAGGCTCTGCATGTCTACCCCGAGCGTGACTTGGGGATACCGTTCTTGGCAAGAAAAAAACACCCCGAGTCACGCTCGGGAACACCGCCAGGGAGGTTAAATGTAACCAGATAAAATGTACTTAAAAATCTAAATTTTTAACATAGATGTCCTTTATGGGTTTAAGCACCATAGATTTATTTTTATTTTTATGTCTACTATGACACAGGCAATGAGACCACCCACTATAAAAGAGTATAAATGTGTCTTCATTTCAGAGCCAAAACACTGATAACAATGCTGTGTCAGTAATCTGAAAAATGTATATGTTTTTTTTTTACCTTGTAAAATCCTTTATGTAAAAATAGTCCATAGCAGAAATCGAGGCTAAAGCGATTCAAGGTTTACAATAAATTTTCGAAATTCAGTTACAGGGATTAGCTGACAACCAAGTATTTATTTTAAGAACTTGCCAAGTGTAGTTTATCCTCTTTTGAGGTATTCAAGATGCTTATAGTATGCACTGTTAGGCTTGTGTGTTTTCATTTTAAACAGAGACTGAATAGAGACAAAGTTATATAAGTAACTCTGTGGAAGCATAATTCCTTCTTGTCCTGCTTACACTTCTTAACTGTTCTTTCACTTGCATATTTATTGGGCATGACAATCTCAAGTACATTCAAAGTGGATAATGTTTTAATCTTTGCGTGTCTTTGATGCTAACATTTGAGTCTACCTTAACTGCAAGAAATTGCCGAAACAATACAGTGTTCTGTATTTAGAATATTAGAGATGTTTCAAAAAAAGTTACAAGGTTATTTCTGTAAAGTTTACAGATATTCTTCATAAAATAACTTTGAAGACTTGTAATGTAGTTTTGACAACTATTCTATTTAAAGTAAACCATGTGTTATTATTAATTTTATTATATTATTATAATTACATTATATTATTTACAATTCTTTAATTAATTGAATTTTAATACAATAATACAAATAAACATTCTTACAGGAAAAGTTGGAAAATACATTTTAAATAGATAAGCATTTTACGAAGTACATTACTCCGAAAAGTAATTAAATTCTGTTACCTGACCTTATAAACCAGCAGAAAAATATACAAATGGTACTTTAAAGTAAGTTGTTTGTTTCATGTCAAATGTTATTTGTACTATTTTATGTCCATTATTTTCAGTAACTAAATAAACAGTTTGCTGTAAAAATCTTAATTGAATGTAGTACTATAAGGGTAGTATTGTTATCAATAAACAGAGTGGAAATAATTGATGGCTAGTAGAAAGACAGAATCAAAATTGCACTTACGAAGGAATATGTAATAAAACTATAAAAAATATTATTATTATTTTTTATTTATTTTTTTACTACTTGATGAGTTAGCTGTAGTTGTTTTCTGCAGGATTTAGCATACTGTATCTGAAAAAAAGTATAATTACACATTTGAAAGGAACATTTAAGTTTATTTACAAAGCTCAGTGAACAGTCTCTACATAATAGCATAATTATAATAATAGTAAGAGTAATAGTATTCATTTAGTTATTTTGTTTAATGTGTTTAAAAATGTTTTCTGTGCATTCCATATGCCATAGACATATTTTTTGAATATGTTCTTTTCATGAATACAGAAATAATGCAACCTGACAAAGTGACAAGTTCTCTTTACCTAAACAAGGGAGTTTATATTTAATTATGGGGGTCATTTCTTGTGATATATATATATATATATATATATATATATATATATATATATATATATATATATATATATATATATATTAATTTGTTACAGGACTCTTGGAGCACATATTACTTTTTTTGCCAATTCAGCCCAGAGCGGAGGATATGGATTTCCCAGTTTGGATGTTCACATAAATTAGAGTAGAACCACTCTTTATGCCTTGATGTGGCTTACTGGCTTCACATGGATTTGAGAATATATGCAACAAACACTGCAGTATTTCATCTAGATGTCAGAAAAAGTTTATAGTTACGCTGTAGCTGGTTTATTCTTTTTAGATTCTTGGACAGTTTGATAGATATGGGGTCAAAAAAATAAACTGTACATATGTTTGACTGTGTTAAAGGTAAAGCACCAATACAAGCACCGCTGTAAAGGGGAGTTATATTAGATTAATTAGCTTTATGCTTTAGCTTTAAAAAAGGATTTGTCAATTTGGACTTTAAAATGCGATCTAGTAGTATCAATCAACAAACATAGTCCTAAAAAGGCCATTGGTGTTCAAATAGCATGTATATCCATAAAACAGCTTTAAAAAGGAGAATATGGCAAACTTTGACAAACTACACCAGCTAAAAAGAAAAGTGGTCGCATTGGCCACTTAATAGGTTAGTTGATAAGGTGAATAATTCAATCAGAAATTGTGTCTTATGAGTATCTGTAACTGAGCTTCATATTGCAAGAATTTATGTCTAGACTGGCATTCAGAAACCACTTTACCACACTGTATTTAAGGTTGGCAGACAAAGATAAATATCTACTGTAAGGAACATAACATTTTGACCCCAGAAAAAATACATGGAATGGGAGAAAGTAATATAATACAACTGGTTACTTTTGGACAGGTTTATTACTGTCAACCTGATGTGAAATTGTAGTGCTTCGGGTAGCCATCTTGTGACAATCATTCAGTCTTATGTTTTCTCAGCATGGTTGTATAATTGCCAATCAATATGAGTGCTTTAAACAGAACCAGGTGCTACCTGTAGTGTAAAATGTGTTACCTCGTGATGTTGCCATATTCCAGGATGATAATGCTCCCATATGCTTTCCTTAACCAATCTGTAACTTTTTGTTTTAACATCATAATAAAGCCAAACAACTATCACTGGGGGAGTGAAACATCATAAACATTTTTGAACAGCAGAGTTCAATGCAGATTCCAGTGCTGTAATTCATCAAAGAGTTAAAACTTTTTTTAAAGCACGGTATTGTAAAAGTACCCAGTAAACACAGGTCAGGAGTCAGGAATTGTATAAGGGCCCTTGTGACATCTTTACTATTTAACTTCTAGCTGGTGATTCTGTAGCTACCAATCAAGACTACAAGATGGGGACTGAGGGAACAGATTCTCCAGGTGGCCAGGGGATACTCAATGATTCACTCAGTACAAGATATAATCTGGGCTGAGAAGATTACGGTATTTGTTTCATCGTTTCCAACCAGGGGTCAAGTCATGGGGAAAAAAGTGTGGGAACTCCCACCCAAGATCTACTTCCCCACAAAAAAAAAAAAAAATGATACGCTCATATGCATAATTACTAAACCGCATGTTTTTTTTCCGATCCACTGTACCTTAGTAATCCTTTATGTTACTGCCCGCTTCCTGTATATGGATTTATTGTGTAGTGTGTGGGTATTCCGTCACTTCCTCGATACCGCAATGTCTCCTGGGAGCTTTTTTTTTTTGCTTTCAATATGTCTTTATTGTTTTAAAGTAATTAACCTTACAATTGCAGAAATATATTGATCAATAAACAAGTTAAGAGAAATAAAACCTGTAACGGGTTCAGAGACTGCATCATTCCAAGTAGCGCATTTAACAGTTTAAGACCGAAAATTTTAACATTTCCTTAGGGGAGTATCTCAATAACCTCAAGGAGGTGTAGTCATCTATCAACGCTATAAAGATGACAATTGTTCCTTAGGATCCTAAGGTTTCGGCTCGTGAATACGTTTATAGGCTGACATATGACAACAACAGTCAGTCTCTGAAGAACTATAACTTGACTGTAGGTAGTAACATAAGTAGTAATTGCACTAACAAATAGTACATACAGTTTCAAGAAGAAGAAAAGGTTGAAATGAGAAAGGGAAAAAAAGGAAAGAGAAAGATATGAAAGTGGTTAGCCGGCCTCCCGCGACCCCCACAGACCCCCCACCCCCCGGAGTCGTCCCTAAATGCCTATATAGGATGCCCAGGGCTCCCAAGTCGCGTCTCCTGGGAGCTTTTGTCATCGTTCCCAGTAGACATTGCGGAGGTCTGCAGCGAGTTATCGCAGGATTTAGAAAGAACTTTAAGCAGTGACTCCAGCTGGGCATCGCCGCTTAGTGAAGGATTGGCTCGGGCGGCTAGGCTGCTTGAGGCTGCTCTAGTCCTGCAAAGGGAACTGCGTTCCTGCTGTGAAAAAGTGCAGGGACACCGTTCTCACGCGTTTCCGCAGGACTTGAGCCCTGGTTACCACTATCTTAATTTTTTTTCAATCTTCACTTTCTGCCCTTCTTCTGTCCAGATATTTACTTGATTTTCTGGAATGGGTGTCTTAATTTTGACATGGATTGACTATTACGTGAACATCCAACATGTTCTTATTGACAGTTAAGGTAATTTCCAAGGGAAATATATTAGCTTCAGACAAGCTAACAGCTAGGCATCTGGTTGACCTCATACAGAGGTTGATGTGAGGGTCTTCTCTGTGAACATTTCAGTTTAAGAGACAGTTTCCCTCATACAGTACTCTGTGCTATACCAATTGCAACATATAATGCATGTAAATGTGTATTACAGTGCTCTTTGGTAAAAAAATAATTACAGAATGATTTCTACTGTGTTTAGCCTTCTTCAAATTGAATGGACTGCAGTATTGCAGCACACTATAGTAAAATTTGTCGAGACTCATATCTAAACGTAATACAATATAGTGTGAAGTTGCCCCAATATTCATTACGATCAGTGAATGAACCATTGGAAATTTAAACTACTGCAGTACATTTAAGGTAACAATCGTTTAAAAAATGAAACTTTAAGAATGCTGCAGCTTAATAACAAATAATGAGTAATAACTTTATTAGATAACTTGAACTACAAAAAAAAAAAAAACATCATTTGAAACTCATATATGAGTAGTAGATTGATATTTTGGTTTCTTTATTATGTGTTATTACATATATATAAAACGCAACTTATGCTGAAATATTTGAGATTGCGCAGCAGATAAAATATCATATCTGTTTTACCATACATTATCATTTGAACACCAAAACCCGTGTCTTTACCAATAAGCTTATACAGCCATTGTATTTTTAATAGCAAGCATCATAATTCCTTTATCAATGATACATATGTTCAGTTGTTAGCGAACTCAGTGTATTACCCAGGCATAAAATTGTAACTTTCTCTGGAAATCACAAAAACATAAATTTTCTATAATGGTGAATTTCTCTCCTTTGAAGAAGCTCATAAAAGGGTGGATGCAACATCTGGAAGAATTAAATCACAGGCTGGTAGAATCCTCACTGGAAAACACATGTCAAACAAGAAAAAAAGTCTTACAGGAAAAAAATAGATTTTGCCTTTTGAATTAGAAAATTTAGCAGTCAAAACGTATGCTGGATTGAGACGAAAAGCTCCTTGGAGACGTATTGGAAAATGTTATGGGACATTTTTGGTTAAAAGGATACACTTACAAAACTACACCTTAAGGAAAAAAAGAATAAATGTATCATTGTTCTCAATATATAATAAAAATATTTTGAAAGTACAGAAGGTTTTTGTACAAACTGAAGTGCTGATGTGGTTATTGCTTGGCATGGTGACCATTAGGCAAATTGCTGAAAAAACATAAAAGAAATTATAACACATTTTAAAAACCCTGGGCCTCATCAAGGACTGACGCTGTCCACCTCTGCATTACAAAATAAGCCCACTTAAAATCATTTGATTTAAGATCATTATATACAGTTTCATTAGATAAAATCGGAGGCTCTCATTGCTAAACCCTAAAGTATGCAGATAAGGACCTGTATTTCCCCTCATTTTCTGGAATACTTGTTCCAAGTCAGAGTGAATTTGCACTTACCTTTTTGAACGTGTTAAAAGTTCCTTTTAAAAAAAATACTCAATCAAGTAAAATAAAAAATTCTGCTTGCATATCATTGAATGTCAGATGTCAGCACAGTTTAAACTAAGCTAAGAGAAAATTCACTTTGCACATTACCATGCCTTTCTCCTTTAGTAAATCAAACACTGTGTCAGCATCACAGCTAGACCTGTAACATTTTCAGAAGGAACTCAGCCATGACAGCCCTTTTATTTCTCTTATGAAAGGATTCATTTGAAAATTTTATTTTGGGTGGACTGCAACAGAGTTAGATCAACTACTGGCTTTTTAAGAGTCTCAAATGTCCTGACAAGTCCTCTCATTCCGGTTTAACCACCTCTTTATATCTAGAGACCTTCCTCAGCTTTTCATGCATTACTTTTGTTATCTATACCATCCTGGGTTCTTGCATCATAGGAGAAGCCACAGGCCAAAGTTATTTTTTCACTTAGAAGAAATCATAAACTTACATTTTAAACTTTACATTTCTTAAAAGCAAGAGAACAGTTTTTTCCAAAGCCATTGTAAGGTCTGGACACTGCCACTTAAGGGAAAGCAGGCCTACTGGTACAAGGTTACTCCCAAGATATAATCAACCAAAGTCCTATGAACTGTTTCTAGTGGACCCAATGTGGAAGAAAGTAGATGTAGCATGCAGCATTGGGAGGAACAAGACGTAAGAACCTAAAGAGAAGTCAGGACTGGTAGCTGGCAGAAGGTGTAATCTAAGAATGTAATTAAAAGGTAGGGCAAGCAGCAGACAGTAAAAAAAAAAAAAAAAACTAGTAGCGAATGTCAGGATGAGCAGCAGACAGGAGAAATTTAACTGTGTCAGCAACAAAAACAAACAGGCAAAGCTATCGCACATTTGGTCAGCAGGATAACACTATTACAAGTGAGTACCCAGAAATGGGTTGATGATGTTAAAATAAAACTTCTTCAGTACCAGGGACCAATCTAGTACCTGGAAGGCATGTGCTCAGCAAAATGTGGAAAATACAAGCAACAGTGAGAAATCACTGTGCAGAGCTGGTAGGCTGCCTCCCATTGCCTGGCAATGGGAATGTTATCCAGTTTTGACAGCACTCTATAAATTAATAACATATAAGTAGAATATTTTTAAATTGTTTTGTTTAAACAATGTTTTATTGAATACATATGACATCCGTACCCAATAAACCAAAAAACAAATCACAGAGTATTAAATTAACTACTGTGCAGTTATTCTAAAATGTGAGGCTGCACTTAATTGTGTAAATACGATAAATAGTTCCATACAGTCACATACAAAATAAAAAAATTGCAGGTCTCTACTTACAAAAGGCAGATAAGATTGCACCAGAATACATTGCTGAAATTTACGAAGGAAGCAAAATCGCAGCAGGGGGCGGCAAAATTGCAAACAAAAAAGAGGGGTGGGACTTTAAATGAAGCTCATGGGCCTCCTGTCCATTGGAAGTGTCACCACTGGGCACACCCCTTCGGTTCCCACCCCTGATGTCCTCGGATGGCCCATGGCTCTTGACATTGCGTCATCTTGTGCACACTCAACTGTAAGTTATCTGGTCCCAGACGGCCCTTTTCGGGGGGCTCACCCACCCTTCTTCTCTACCGTGACTTAGCTAACTTACTTAGACCAATTTATTCTTCCTTGCAGATATCTGACATGTCTGCTCCTGAAGAGCGGTTGAAAGCCACGAAACGCATCAAGCTATTAGACACCGTGTACCCCAAGTTACACATCTACCCACAAATATGTGTCCACCTTATTTTTACCATGACAGGGAATATAAAGTCTATGTTATGTTTATAAGGGAGATAATACTCTTCCGCTATATGAAATGGACACCGGGGGGCACTGCTGCAAACACCAGGGTGGTCTGCCTAACACAGAGAATATGCAGATATAGGTAGGTGATGGTGAAGCGCTAGGATTCACCGCGCTTCACCATCACCTACCCATATGTTATGTTTATACCTAATCATAAATATTGGTGGATCCCCTGAATTTTACCATATCATTAATATGCATACACATGTTAGTACCAGTTATTGCCGGCTTGGAAATTGGCACCTTTAATGGGGTGCATTTCTATGTATATGCAATCCAATGTATTTTAAACATGTTTTATATTCCACCACTGCATTCATTTTTGCCATCATGAGCTTCATTTAAAGTCCCACCCCTCTGTTTTGTTTGAAATTTTACTGCCCCCTGCTGTGATTTTGCTTCCTTTGTCAATTGACAGGAATGCAGGCACATGACTCTACCCAGTCATGGCCTCATTTAAAGTCCCAAATTCCCCTCTCCCCCTTACTACATTATTGCTGGAATTTAGATGTATTAAAATGTATGGGCCTCTGAAGGCAGATTTTGAAATTAAATTGTGATTTATGCATTATGAATTTAAAGGAGGCTTTATTTTTAGAGATTGAGATCACCATCTCAAGATTACTGTGGCACGACTGTAAATGATCTCTTTTGATCATAAAAATTACTAGATTTATTGAGGACTCTATCTATCTATCTATCTATCTATCTATCTATCTATCTATCTATCTATCTATCTATCTATCTATCTATCTATCTATCTATCTATCTATCTATCTATCATCCATCGTCCATCATTCTATCTTTAAAAGTATTTGATTCTTAAATTAGAGCAGCAGTCAATTATCTTCAACATCAGAGGTTCCACAAATTAGAATTCCAAAAAGAAAAGGGATGATGTTTGGGTTTTCCACTATCATGAGTTTGCGGCTTTTTAGTTTTAGGTCAGCTGTCTTACAACGGCTAATGAGGCTTTTGGAAAAATCAGCCCCCTCTATATAAAAGGATGAGGTCACAGTTGTCAAAGTGCTTTATCTGTGATAGGGACAGCATAGGTGTAGGTAGGTGAGGTGCTGTAATATTATAGTTAGGTTTACATCTTTAACAAACTATGCTATGCTATGCTTATGGGGTACATTCTCTTATGTGCCCTACCTTTATTTAAAAATCTGTACAAGGACTAATATCTGATTTACTGCCCTTCAATTGTCAGAACCTTAACTATTTTTTCTCTTAATTGGTGTCCCCCCACCTTTTTTTGGAGTGCACCAGGCAGTGGTTGCTGGCAGTCCATTCAAGAGAAGCATTTTTTTCAATGCAAACAATTTTTCAAAAATATCAGAACTAAAACCCTTATTAGACATGGTTTAGTAAATAATGCTCGGCAAAATTAAAGTATGCAAATTTGATCATATAGACTAAAATGTGGAAGGGGTTTTTCAACATTAAATCTTCAAGCATGTCATCTTAGAGACACTTCCAAAAAAAGCTGACCAACAACAAGACAGTTTTGCAAGTGGATTAAAGAGGGCTTAGACGCAATGCAACTGTTTAGTTACATTGAAAATAAAAGCATTCTGTCCCAGGGATACTTCAGAAAAAAGGGGCGGACTCATGGGACCCCCGGCAATAGGAGATCATGGGTCCCCTGGGCAATAGGAGATTATGGGGCCCCCAGGCAATAGATTATGGGGCCACACAGTATACACACACACATACACACACACATATAGTATACATACACAGTATACACACACACAGACAGACAGTATACATACACACAGAATACACATACACACCCACTGAAAAGGTACTGGAAAGGCGGGGCAGCTATAATCTTGGGATTAAAAAAAACACAGATTTTACATACTGTCCCTGGTTTTACTGAGGCTGGCAACCCTGATGGGGTCCCCTAGTGGCATGGGGCCCTCGTGCAGTGCCCGAATGGTCAGTCTGCCCCTCAGTTTAACATATCCAGGTAGAATAGTCAAAACTGTGCAAGCACAAATAGTATTCAGTGAACTGAGCAATGTTTGGTTCACAGGAGGTTTGGCGAATCATTTAGGTAGTTTGCAAACACTGTACACTGTTTTAAACCCCATTTGTCAGCTTAAAGACCGGAGGTCTTTTTGCGATTCGGCATGCATCTCTTTAACTGACAATTGTTGTGTGACACGGGAACCGTGGCCAGGCTCACGGAGCTTGCGGTGGCCGCGCGCATCCACAATGCCGCGATCTTAAAGGAGACGTACAGGTACGTCCTTCTGCCTGTCCGAGCCATGCTGTCGACGTATATTGTTGTGCGCTGATCGGCAGGCAGTTAAAGTGTTAGTTCACCTTTACAGAAAGTAGGTAAAGGTGAACTAACACTGGTCCCCTTCCCAACCCACCCTGGTTTCTGCTGTCCTTAATTCCAGGGTTGCTATCAACACCCTCGTAGTCAGGCCAGTGTTCTAGAGATTTGAAATTCCTGCTCCTCTCCCTCTTATACTGGCCAATCAATCTGGTCTGTTCTGGAAGCACTGTACAGAGAAGAGTGATGATTTTAAATCCCTGGACCAGCTGACAGCTATTTTCAGGTAGGTACAGCGTGGATTTGTATTAGTTTACATTTACTTTTTTCTGTTTGGTTTGGTATGTTTGGTATCATATTTATTATTTAACCCAAAATTGGATACTATATTGTGTTTGTGTGCACCAAAATTAATTTTGTGTATTTTATAGGTGTATTTTTTATTCCGAAATTTGGTTTTCATAAATGCCTGCAGAAAATATAAAATGTTTGAAAGCTCTAAGTAATTTTTTTAGCAAAAACAAAAATGCTGATTTTAACAAGTTTGTTAAAAAAAATCAATTTCCCCTGTAGGCAAGCAGTTAAATGGTTACTTCCCCTTTACAGCAGTCTGGGAATTTGAAATCCCTGCTCTCCTTTATCTTTTCTGTCAACACTTCCAGGACAGACCAAATGGATACTGATTGGTCCCCGGACTGCTGTGGGAGTGCCGACAGCTCAGAAACCCCAAGGATACATTCAGGAGGGACAGGTAGGATGGGGAGGGTGTCTGTTGTTAGTTCACCTTTTCTGTAAAGGTGAACTAAATGCCGCATACACACGATCATTTTTCGGCATGAAAAAAACGTCATTTAAAATGATTGTGTATGGGCTCCACATCATTTTTCAGGTTCTGAAAAACGACAAAAAAAAAAAATCGAACATGCTGCATTTTTTAACGTTGTTTTAAACAATGTCGTTTTTTGGGTTGTAAAAAATGATCATGTGTGGGCTAAAACAACATTTTAAACCCGTGTATTCTCAGAAGCAAATTATGAGATTGGAGCGCTCGTTCTGGTAAAACTACCGTTCATAATGGAGTAAGCACATTCATCACGCTGTAACAGACAGAAAAGTGCGAATCGTCTTTCACTAACACTTAATCAGCTAAAGCAGCCCAAAGGCGAATAGAACTTCCCCTTTAGAGTGCCGTCGTACGTGTTGTACTTTACCGCGCTTTGCTCATCATTTTTTTTAAACGATGGTGTGTGGGCAACATCGTTTTTAATGATGAAGTTGGAAAAACTTTGTTTTTTTTTTAATGCTGAAAAGTTATCGTGTGTACGCGGCATAACACTTAAGCAAGCTACAGCACTGTGGAAATACCCAAAATATCACAACTTTCATAGCATGGAAATAGCAAAAGCTGGTTTTATTATTTTATCTGTTAATGAGCTTTTTATTGTACCTTGATATGTTTGACTCTGCTATAATATTTTTTCCAGATACTGCTAACATCTGCAGTTTGCTGTTTTTTTTTTTTTTTTTTTTTCCGTACTTATCGTTATACCAGCCCTTGTTATCCGGCTTCGAGCGGGGAATCCTGCGAGGAGTAGGCGTTTCTAAGCAAAGAGGAGTTGATTCACGCCTTCTGAAAATACCCAAAGTGACAATCGGACATTTACGGCACCTGCCTGCGCTTGCCGTGTAGAGCTGACTGCGCAGGCGCCGTAAACACCCGAGTGTCACTTCTGGTATTTCCGGAAGGCGTGATGCATTTAGCAGCGCGTCAATCAACTCCTCTTCGCTTAGGAACGCCTATACCTGAAAGTAAACCCCCCGCTCGGAGCCGGATAACAAGGGCTCGTATAATGATAAGTACGATAAAAAAAAAAAACAGCATACTGCAGATGTTAGCAGTATGCTGGAGGGATGTAGCTAATGTCAGAAAGTTTATTGTTGGATGAACCCCCACTTTAAAAAGTGGTAAATCATGGAAGGGCTGCACAAGAGACATAAAGACTGAACAGGTAAGTAGTGGCACTAACTGCTTTTTCTTTCTGATTGAAGTTGTGATTTAATCTAAATTTGAGGCAACTACACAGCCTGAGGTCTTGCAAACCTTTAGTTAACCACTTCAATACAGTGCACTTAAACCCCCTTCTTACCCAGACCTGCGTCCTTTTTTCACACAAATAGAGCTTTCTTTTGGTGGTATTTAATTACTCGTGGGTTTTTTATTTTTTGCGCTATAAATAAAAAAAGACGAAAAATGTTGTGAAAAAATTGCCCTTTTCTTTGTTTCTGTCATAAAATTTAGCAAATTAGTAATTTTTCTTCATAAACGGGTGACAGGGCAGGTCACTGGTGGGTGACGGGTGACAGAGTAGGTCACATATGGGTGACGGTGACAGGGCACGATGTGTGAGCGGAGAAGAGCTGGTAACAGTTAGTTACAGCTCTTTGTTTACACTTAGTGATCAGAGCTGATCAAGTGATACACAGCCCTGACCAATGGCTGTGTACCATTGTTGGTGACGAGCAGTGTTCCCGGGAACACGCTGCCACCGACGGTCACGCGCGGCGCGATTGCGAACATGCGCCATGCACTATGGGGGTGTTTCCAATGCGTGATCAGCCGTGACTTCATCACGGCTGATCACATGGTAAACAGCGCATCCGCGCCGCTGTTCACCCCTGTCGGTAACGAGCGGTGTCTCCGTGACACGCCGCTACCGACAGTACAGGCGATCGCGCGCATTCCCTATTTAAGTGACTTGACGTCATATGACGTGCAGTCAGGAGATTGGAGTCCTCCGCTCGCCGTCATTTGACGGTGGGCGATGGACAAGTGGTTAACATCCCATTCCATCCCTTTCCATGAAATCTACATGAAATAAGTAAAGCTAATATTGCTACGTGTGTTTTGCAAAACGTCTGGTTCACTTACAGAAGCTGGTAAAAGATAATAGCTAGACAATAAACCAATGTGTAATAGTAACTACTCTATATATGGTTACTAATACAGCCAAATATACACAGTCTTTATGAAAATATGAACTGTAATTAAATTTTTTTTTTTTTTATGAAAATGATCCCAGCGTTGCATTCAGCACAATATTCCATTTGTTTGCTAAGAAGATTATTTTAAATTCAATCAAAGCTGTCTTCAACAAAGAACAGTTTTTTATTAAATTATTTGTGATTGTACAAAATTAATCCCAGCTGCACTAATCAGACAATCTTTTTTATCTCTTTTTTTCGGATTTTTGGAATACATGTACAGTCTTTCTGGTTTTGATACTTGACGTGGAGGTTGCAGCAGTGTTGGAAAACTTGATGGTATTCCCTAAATATTCATTTTAAAGTATAGGTGCTGAATTGTTTTAAGGAGCTTTCTTTTTGTTTGCAGGTAAATATTGTACCATTATGTTTTTACCGGTTAATATGCAGGTTAAGGACCAGGCCCCTTTTTGCAATTCGGCACTGCATCGCTTAAACTGACAATTGCACGATCGTGCGACGTGGCTCCCAAACAAAATTGGCGTCATTTTTTCACCACAAATAGAGCTTTCTTTTGATGATATTTGATCACCTCTGTGGTTTTTATTTTTTTGCGCTATAAACAAAAATAAAGCACCAATTTTGAAAAAAATTCAATATTTTTGACTTTTTGCTATAATAAATATCTTTAAAAAATATATATATATAAAAAAAATAAAAATTTTCCCTCAGTTTAGGCCGATACATATTCTTCTACATATTTTTGGTAAAAAAAATCGCAATTACCGTTTATTGATTGGTTTGTGCAAAATGTATAGCGTTTACAAGATAAGGGATCGTTTTATGGCATTTTTTATATAGTAATTTTTTTACTAGTAATGGCGGCGATCGTCGATTTTTTTCGTGACTGCGAAATTATGGCAGACACATCGGACGCTTTTGAATTTTTTTTGGGACTATTTCCATTCAGCGAAAAGTGCTATAAAAATGCACTGATTACTATGAAAATTACAATGGCAGTGAAGGGGTTAACTACTAGGGGGCGCTAAAGGGTTAAGTGTATACTAGTGTTTTTTCTAACTGTATGACAGGGAACAGATGACAAGCCACAGAGAAGAACAGGGAAGGTTTGTTTACGCTCACCCCTCCCTGTTTTTCAGTTCCTGTGACCAGATCACGGGACACCGGTGGCGATCGGGTCCACCGGGTCGTAAGCGCGCCGCCGCCGTGCTCGCGACCCATGGCTGGGCTCTTATGGGGAACCTATCTGTACGTACATGTGCCTAGCCATGCCATGTCGACGTATATCGTCGTGCGGCGGTCTTTAAGTGGTTAAACATAGTAGTTTTAACTGTGGCATATGTTAGATTGTTCTAAAAGTCTGCTGTGTATTTTGCCTAAAATCCAATAAATGAAATATGCAGGTCAGAGAAGGTGATGTTGAAGAGGAAAGGGCTTTATAATACAATATAGCAAATAAAACAACATTTATGTGATATGCTCACAATTCTTGAATTGTAAACCATAACCTCCAGGAGAGGGCAGCATGCCTTGCGACCCAGACCAGCCTCCCCAAAGGGGGCGATCCGGCTCAAAAGATAAAAAAAAGAACAGGGGGAGCCCAGCTCCATTTCAATGTAGTTGGGTAAGCTAAGGTGCCCTGCCAGAGGCCTACATGGCAAATAGCCTAAACAAAGTTCAGAATGGTCTGCACAACTTAGATCCATTGGGCTAGATATCAGGAAACTATCAGGCTGGGATGACTCCGCACATGCACCATAGCTTAACCTACCTGGAGAATTTCATAACTAGATATAGACATCATAAAGGAAGAAATGTTCACATATACCTTGGGGAAATAATTCTGTTAGAGTAGAAGGAGACCTACACATTCCGGGTTGGGCACCCAGTTATGGGTTAGCCAGCGCAGGAAGGTACATTTAAGTCTGGGAGATATACCAATAACAAAGGTAATAAAAACAACCACCAGGTGAAATCAAGTACAATCTATTTAGGAGTTACTTGAAATACTTTGCAGAGCATCATCTTTATATTGTGAAAAAAAACAACCACACTCTCCCTACAAGCAAAGATCACAAGTGCAATAGAGAAGACAGTGTTCTAGGGTGTATATAGGCAAACTGACACTCACTCTGTCCATTAGTGCAAACCAGACAGTTAAAGGGGCTGTAAAGGAAATAATTTTTTTCCTAAATACCTTCCTTTACCTTAGTGCAGTCCTCCTTCACTTACCTCATCCTTTGATTTTGCTTTTAAATGTCCTTATTTCTTCTGAGAAATCCTCACTTCCTGTTCTTCTGTCTATAACTCACCGCCGTAATGCAAGGCTTTTTTCTTGGTGTGGAGAACGCCTCTTGAGGGGGGAGGGGGCGAGCAGGAGTGTCAGGATGCCCACTAACACACAGCTCATTTCTCTATCTGTAAAGTAGAGATCGTCCTGATTTGCCTGCTCGCCCCCTCCCCCCTCAAGAGGCTTTCTCCACACCATGAAGAATGCCTTGCATTACGGTGGTGAGTTACAGACAGAAGAACAGAAAGTGAGCATTACTCAGAAGAAATAAGGACTAAAAATAAGGATTAAAAGCAAAATGGAGGGATGAGGTAAGTGAAGGAGGACTGCACTAAGGTAAAGGAAGCTATTTAGGGAATACAAATGTCCTTTACAACCCCTTTAAAGGAGCCAACCTGGGATCAGGCACATATATATGTTTTTAGTTGTAGCTGTTTAGTCTCTCACCACCTATCAAGTGTCTGCTCAAAAATGGCCTAAGCGATTTTACAGAGGCAAGACATGAAGTTTGCCACGGCTCCAATGTTAGATAGTCAGGGGAAACGTCAGCATTGGAGGGTATGACCACGGCTCCTATTCCACTGCAGGCAGCCCAAGGTTGAGTATGTCAGAGGGGAATCCTTAGTAACAGCAAAACGTACTGATACAAAGTGGATGTGAAATTAGCAAGCAGGTGAATGGGACCACAACAGTGGACTTCCAGAAAGTTATGAAGTTGAGGACAGTCCTTGAACATTATCCAAGCCATTCAGTCACATTTAAACTTCTCCTAAATATCATGAATTTCGGCCTCCAATTCCTCCATATGCAAAATGTTGTTGAGAGTCTCAATCCATGCAGGGAACGAAGGTGTGGTAGTATATTTCCAGTGTCTAGGTATCAATTGTCTAACTACAAAAATAAAAAAGCAAAGAAGAGAGTTTTTGCTTAACCACTTAACCACTTAAGACCCGGACCAAAATGCAGGTAAAGGACCTTGCCCCTTTTTGCGATTCGGCACTGCGTCGTTTTAACTGACAATTGCGCGGTCGTGCGACGTGGCTCCCAAACAAAATTGCCGTCCTTTTTTCCCCACAAATAGAGCTTTCTTTTGGTGGTATTTGATCACCTCTGCGGTTTTTATTTTTTGCGCTATAAACAAAAATAGAGCGACAATTTCAAAAAAAAATGCAATATTTTTTACTTTTTGCTATAATAAATATCCCCCAAAAATATATAAAAAAAACATTTTTTTTCCTCAGTTTAGGCCGATACGTATTCTTCTACGTATTTTTGGTAAAAAAAAATCGCAATAAGCGTTTATCGGTTGGTTTTCGCAAAATTTATAGCGTTTACAAAATAAGGGATAGTTTTATTGCATTTTTATTAATTTTTTTTTTTTACTACTAATAGCGGCGATCAGCGATTTTTTTCGTGACTGCGACAATATGGCGGACACTTCGGACAATTTTGACACATTTTTGGGACAATTGTCATTTTCACAGCAAAAAATGCATTTAAATTGCATTGTTTACTGTGAAAATGACAATTGCAGTTTGGGAGTTAACCACAGGTGGCGCTGTAGGGGATGTGTGACCAATGTGTTGTGTTTACAACTGTAGGGGGGTGTGGCTGTAGGTGTGACGTCATCGATCGCGTCCCCCTATTACAGGGATGACGCGATCGATGCTACGGCCACAGAGAAGCACGGGGAAGCCGTGTGTACACACGGCTCTCCCTGTTCTTTCGCTCCAGGGACGGATCGCCGCACTGCAGCGGCGATCGGGTCCGCGAATCCCGCGGTCCCGGTCCTGGAGCTTCGGACCCACGGCTGGGTACTAAAATCAACGTATATATACGTTGATGTGCCCAGCCGTGCCATTCTGCCGACGTAAATGTGCAGTAGGCGGTCCTTAAGTGGTTAAGATAGCGATTGAGGGCTAAGAGGGTGCTGCCTAGAACTTAAAGTGCTGAACACAAACTGTTAAATTTACACTGTCCTTTCTATTTCTGCATGTGGACGATAGAAAAAAATCTAAGTACCTTTTTCCTAATCTATCTACAGCTGCCACATGACCCAGATCTTTCCAAGCCTGGCTGCAGGGAAACATATAAATTATTTGAAAATAGTGTCCATGTGCAAGGAAGTCCATAAAGCAATGAATCCACAGCCTTAAACGATTTCCAGAGTGGAAAGTGAAAAGGAACACCAAAGAATATCCTCCACCAGTGTAAGATGGACTCTCACCTCTCTGCTTTGACCCAGATGGATCTCAAAGCATAATCTGTGTAATCAGAAATCAGCTGACAGCCTCCATAGGCAGACGGATGGATAGGATAAAAACCATAGATCCGGATTCTATGCGTTACATCCCGTGGGCGGGACTTCCTCAGTGTGGGTTAAGGGAGCACCCACACTCCCTTAACCCACGCTGAGGAAGTCCCGCCCACGGGATGTAACGCGTACAGGGGGAGGAGCCACGCAGAACGTCACCCACGATCGCTGCAGATTGCAGTAGGACGGTTTGGTACGCTGTTACATGCCGCTATGCTGACACTCGGCTCTTAGAGTGTCTCTACATGTGAGTGAAGTCTCCATTGTTTTAAATAAATAGTTTTTTCAACAGAGAGCACTAGATTTCTTTCCTTTCTTCCCTACATGGTGGTATGAATGTTGAGAAATCATTAAATCCGGATCTATGGTTTTTATCCTATCCATCCGTCTGCCTATGGAGGCTGTCAGCTGATTTCTGATTACACAGATTATGCTTTGAGATCCATCTGGGTCAAAGCAGAGAGGTAAGAGTCCATCTTACACTGGTGGAGGATATTCTTTGGTGTTCCTTTTCACTTTCCACTCTGGAAATCGTTTAAGGCTGTGGATTCATTGCTTTATGGACTTCCTTGCACATGGACACTATTTTTAAATAATTTCTATTTTAGTATATTTATTGTCACCATTATTATTATTATTATTGTTTTTATATTGCGCCTCATTCTTTTTATTTCACTTACACTTGGGACTTTTTATGAATTGTTCTCAGTGCTGGCTTGCAATTATTGGTACTTTATTTATTTTTTCCAGCGCTGAATATATTCTCTTATTTTTGTGCAGGGAAACATAAGTGGTGGGATCTTCTAGTTCTTTGCTGCTGGTCACGTGTTCAAAATAAAAAATCAGCATTTGGAATACAGAATAAAAATAAATAAATAATATCAAAAAAACTGTTTTAAATTGTCATACAAATATATATTTGAAATCAAATCTTTATTTATTTTTTTCAATAACATAATGTGGGCGGATTTCTGCCAGTCACAGCCTGTGTCATAGTAGGTAGGTAGTTGGCTGTCATTTACCACTGTGTATTTACCCACATGTGTGACTCTATAGTCACATGGGCTGCTCAGATGTTTTTTTTTTTTTTACTAAAGACATGTGGCTAAATACATTTTGGCCTAAACGTTTGACTAAAATTTTGTTTATTCGATTTTTCTTATAACAAAAAGTAAAAAATATAATTTTTTTTCAAAAATAACGCTCTATTTTTGTTTATAGAGCAAAAAAATAAAAATCACAGAGGCGATCAAATACCATCAAAAGAAAGCTCTATTTGTGGGAAGAAAAGGACGCAAATTTTGTTTGGGAGCCACGTCGCACGACCGCGCAATTGTCTGTTAAAGCGACACAGTGCCGAATTGTAAAAAACGCCTCTGGGCATTTAGCAGCATATTGGTCCGGTCTTTAAGTGGTTAACTTGTGTCATACATATGTCTAGAGTCCAGCTGCTCCAGAGTTACTCCACTTTTGCTGAGAAAAAAAAACAATCCCATTGGTAATTGTAACGGAATGACCCGTGACAACCAGAGACTTTGGAAGGATGGGGGATACTCCTGTGTCAGCGTCACTGATAACTCTTGGGTCTGAGTCCACCCTGTGCCCCTTTGGGCATGGGGTGGCTAGTGAATCATAATTCATGTATTACATGAGATGGGACATTAATAATTCATGTTTGCAGGATGTCTTGAGATATCACAAGTTGTTGGTTATTCAATGTGGGAAAACATTCTTTTGAAAGGTGTCAATTGCATCTACTCCTAGACATTTCATTGTCCATTGTGTAAAGGTGTTAATTCAGGTCTGCTCCAAGACCTCTTCATTGTGTGATAACACTGTGTGATAGCCTATTGATGCCCAGGTTGTTAAGACCTTTCTGCCGTAGACAGTACGTCTGTCTAAAGATGTGGACTGAGGTCAAATCATTGTGTGATAGTATTTTGTTTTGATGTCATTATCTAAAGGAATGTGTCTCGTCAAGGTCAGTGCCGAAATGTCTGGACACTAATTAGTAATTAGCCTTAGTGTGTGATTAGGGGGGTGGAGATTTCATTGTCCCTTTGATTACTGTCACATGCTTGTAACTGCATAAAAAGCTGAGAAGAAACCATTAAAGCATTCATTCATTTTGGAACTAGAGAACAGAGCGGAGTCTCGTTATTCTGGGAAATGGAATGGATCATGTCTGCAGGATTGTGGAGTGTCGGATAAGCTTGTCATGGGTGGATGGAAGTTTGTAAACGGTGGTGACCGTTACAGTAATCAATGTACATTTTAAACCACTTGCCGACCAGTGCATGCACTTTTACATCGGCAGAATGGCATGGACAGGCAAATGGGCATACAGGTACGTCCCTTTAAATTTCCCGCCGCGTGGGCGTGCGCCCCTGCCGTGAGCTCCGTGACCGCACCCGTGGGACAAGTGGACTCGATGTCCGTCGGTGTCCCGCGATCGTGTCACAGAGCTAATGAACAGGAAGATGCCAGTGTAAACACAGCAACTCCCCGTTCTGCCTAGTGACATGACTCTGAACGTCTGCTTCCTCTCATCGGGAGCAGCAATCAGTGTCGTATCACAGTAAGCCCCACCCACAACAGTTAGAATCACTCTCTAGAACACCTTCCTAGCCCCCTAATGGTTAACCCCTTCACTGCCAGTCATATTTACACAGTAATCAGTGCATTTTTATAGCACTGTTGGCTGTATAAATGTGAATGGTCCCAAAATAGCGTCAAAAGTGTCACAGGCATGATAAAAATTGCTGATCACCACCATTTCTAGTAAAAAAAAAATATTAACAAAAATGCCATAAAGCTATCCCCTATTTTGTAGACGCTATAACTTTTGTGCAAACCAATCAATAAATGCTTATTTTTTAATAAAAATTATATAGAAGAATATGTACCTGCCTAAACTGAGGACATTATACATATATATACATATATATATAGCTTTTTTCAAAATTGTCGCTCTATTTTTGTTTATAGCGCAAATAATAAAAACCGCAGAGGCAATCAAATACCACCAAAACAAAGCTCTATTTGTGGGGAAAAAGGATGTGAATTTTGTTTGGGAGCCATTCCGCTCGACTGCACAATTATCAGTTAAAGCGACGCAGTGCCGGGTGGCAAAAAGTTGCCTGGTCATTTGGCAGCCAAATGGTCCGGGGTTGGAGTGGTTAACACAATGTTGTATTTTTGTTGCTGTGAAGAAATAGGTCTTTGTTTCACCACATTGAATACATACTGATTCTGAATGGGAGTGACTGGTTTATTATAATCAGCTGATGCAATTTCTATGTTCTAATGATTAAAGATGAAGCATTTTCATCCCTTTAGAAGTATTTATTCCCTGGGGACAATGTCGTCAAAACACAAGTTTCTTTTACAGGGGGTAGCTAAAATGTTACTAACTGCTTCTAAGAAAATTTGTGAGTCGATGACACAAGCAGAAAATTAAGCTTTCTGTATACACAACAGTGTAAAGAATGCCTCCAGGTTACCATATTGTATTTTGTAAATTTACAGAAAACTACAGCAGCTGAAGATTGAAAAGAAAATACATTTTGAATAAGATTACATTACAATATGGCGTGTGTAGCAATTGTACATGCTATATAATTTTTTTATTTGCTATGTTTTTTTGAAAGTGGAGTTACACTTTAACTTCTTGCTTGATCAGCATGACAGGAAATTAGGTAAAATCTCCTCAACAGGGACACAGACAGCAATAAAATTCTAATGAATGTTATAACCAAAATCAAAAAATACTCTTTGGCTGAAGTTAGATTTAATGTTACCTACTAATATGTATTGTTGGAGCAGTGGGAGACTGTTATTAAAACCCTGACAGAGGTTTGAGGTCTTTCCCACTATAGCCTAGATAACATGAAATGTTTTGGCTGCGCCTGGGCTTTTAATGCACATACAATTTTGACAGATCAAACAACATTCAGGCTGTCTACAGGGCACCAGAGAAAGGTATACAATTCAAAAAAATCCCAAGGCTATTTCAAGCTTTGCTAAGTGTAATTACTTGTAATCCTTCTTCATCCTAAAGTACACTTGTCTTTAACTTTACAAGTTAGGATGAATAAATCCCTGACATGTCACAGTATATTCCATCTATGTAATTTGAAAATAGGACCTGTAACTTTCATCATCAAAAGGCAGTCCTTGAGTTCCGCTGTTCCCTTCCCTAGTGAATTGCAACCAGGACTGTTATAACACTGAAAATGTATAGCAGTTCACATGAGAAAGACAATGGGGTGGGGGTGATGGGAATGTTGTGTGAAAAGAACTTACCAAATAAAGGATACTATCTGAACCTACAACCTACACCAAGATGTACATGACTACATCACTCCAGCCCAGCATCTTAGTCTTATGTCGCGTGCACACGGCCGTTTTTTATGATGAGAGAAATGCAAATTGTTTTAATTGGTCATTAAAAACGATCGTGTGTAGGCTCCAGAGCATTTTTCTCGACGAGAAAAATGGCCATTAAAAATGTAGAACCTGCTCTATTTTTTCTCGTAGTTTTCTCGTCGTGAAAAATGGTCGTGTGTAAGCTTTAACGACAGAGACAAAACACGCATGCTCAGAAGTTATGAGCAGCGAAATTTGCATAATCAGCCCAAAGGGTGGCGCCATTCAAATGGAACTTCCCCTTTATGGTGCTGTTGCACGTGTTGTAGCATTTTCTTTCACGATCTTGTGTATGTAAGGCAGGCTTGAAAAGAATTAGCGTTTTTTTCCATGACATGAAAAACGGTCGTGTGTACGCGACATTAGAAGTATATGCTAATGATGGATGATGCCTAAATGTTCATATATTACTGAAATGTTATGTTACTGAATTGATTAATATGGTTCAGACTTGTTTTCATATTTATTATTTATGAGATGTTAGTTCAGTTATGCGGATTTAATTATGTATGGAAATTATGAACGATCAAACTGAATTTTAGTTATTTATTTGATCATTTAATTGGGTAATTTTGAGTTATTTTCTATTCTGGCTAGTGCTGATATACATTACAGCTTCTGCTGCTACAATCCTAGGAGAACCTTTGTAGCACGTCTTGGCTGAATTTACTGCCCATGTTTTAATACTGGTGGCCTCAGTGCATCCTGACTGGCCTGGTGCTATCATTTAATGTAATTACTTGGTGGTTCAGCTGAGGACAGCACCTTATTTTTAAAGTTACAACCATATGTTTTGTGTGGTAACCACACCATAGATGATACTCTTTAGATCTTGCACCCCTGAAGAAAGAATTTGATTTCTGAAATGTGTCAGGTGGCCCTATGTCAATAAATCCACCAGAGACCATAATATATGTTTACAGGGGATACAAGGTACCAGTGTACATCTCTGTTTGTAATTATGTGACATAGCCATATTTGTTTTAATTTTACATATTTTATTATGATTCTAAAAATAAAAATTGTACACCTGAAAAAGAAAAAGTTCATAGTATTTTGGAATTTTCCCTTAAAGTGATTATAAAGTTTATTTTTATTTATTTTTTAAATAAAAAACATGCTATACTTACCTCCTCTGTGCAAGGGTTTTGCACAGAGTGGCCCTGATTCTTCTTTTCTGGGCCCTCCCGGCAGTGCCCCTGGCTCCTCCCCTGCATCAAGTGCCCCTACAGAGAGCAGCATTCCATGGGGGCACTCTTGTGGGCACCAAGTCCCGAGTCCTTCTGCTGAGTACATTTACACAGATAATAGGACTCGGCCCCGCCCTCCCAACTCCTGTGTCACTGGATTTGATTGACAGCAGCGGGAGCCAATGGTTACCAAAGACATGGAAAATAAATGTTCACTTATCTTTGTGAATAAGGTGAAAATGTGCTATCTTCAATCAATCATCCAACCAACCAATGTGCAAGTAAAATTCAACTTGTTTTCTTTGCATTTGAAAGGTGGGACAAAGTAGAGACACCTTTCCCTTGTTCACTAAACTAAGTGAACATGCATTTTGCTAAAGAAGCTTTCTCTACAAGGGTAAAATCATTCTCTAAAGCTGGGTATACACTACTGGAATTTTGAATAACAAGTCATATGAAAATTCATAACAAAATTGTCATTGAAAGTATTTCAAGATTTAATTTGCTGTTAACATTCTATTTTGGAATAAATGGACTTTACCATTCTTGCCAAACCAATCTATAAACCTTCTTTGAGGAGGTGAGTTGCCATCTAGATAAAGGAATGCCCGTAGACGTGGTGTATCTGGATTTTGCAAAAGCTTTTGGCACAGTTCCCCATAAACGTTTACTGTACAAAATAAGGTCCGTTGGCATAGACCATAGGGTGATTGCCTGGATTAAAAACTGGTAACAAGGGCGAGCTCAGAGGGTGGTGATAAATAGGGAGTACTCAGAATGGTCAGGGGTGGGTAGTGGGGTCCCCTAAGGTTCTGTGCTGGGACCAATCCTGTTTAATTTGTTCATAAACTACCTGGAGGATGGGGTAAGCAGTATCTCTGTATTTGTGGATGATACTAAGTTAAGCAGGGCAATAACTTTTCAGCAGAATGAGGAAACCTTGCAAAAGTATCTGAACAAACTAATGGGATAGGCAACTACATGGCAAATGAGGTTCAATGTAAAAAAATGTAAAATAATGCATTTGGGTGGCAAAAATAGAAATGCAATTTATACACTGGGGGGGGGGGGGAGAACCTCTAGGATGGAAAAGGACCTTGCCAAGCTGCTGCTAACAAAGCAAACAGAATATTGGCATGCATTAAAAAGGGGATTAACTTCAGAGATAAAACAATAATTCTCCCACTCTACAAGACTCACCTGGAGTATGCTGTCCAGTTTAGGGCACTAGTGCTCAGGAAGGATGTACTAGAAATGGAGAGAGTGCAAATAAACAAAGCTAATAAAGGGTCTGGAGGATATTAGTTACGAGGAAAGGTTGCGAGCACTGAACGTATTCTCTCTGGAGAAGAGACGCTTGAGAGGGGATATGATTTAAATTTACAAATACCATACTGGTGACCCCACAAGAGGGATAAAAGGGAGTTTAACAAGACACATGGCAACTCATTAAAATTTGAATAAAAGAGATTTAACCTTAAACTACGTATAGGCTTCTTCATTGTAAGAGCGGCAAGGATGTGGAATTCCCTTCCACAGGTGGTTGTCTCAGTGGGGGGCATCGATGGTTTCAAGAAACTATTAAATAAGCACTTGAACGACCATGACATACAGAGATATACAAGGTAATACTGACATATAATCACACACATAGGTTGGTGGGCTTGTGTCTTTTTTCAACCTAACCTACTATGTAACTATGTAACCAAATGAAAAACACACACTGTTAGAATTTGTACATTGAAGATAACATTTTCATCCTGCACCTTTGAATTTTTTATGTCATTGCAGTCAAAAATGAATGTTGATTTGACTGTACCAATGATTAGAAAAATGTCTTACAACATTCCTAGAATGAAAGATGTTAATAGAAATTCTATGAGTGTACAGTATACCCAGCTTAAGTATGTTGGCGATGGGTAAAACTGAGTTGAATGAAGATAAGTTAGTTAAGACATAGGGGGTAAGAAAAACAGGTAAGTGTGAATTCCTAAGGTGAAATGAAGCACACTATTATTACTTACATGATGTTCCAAAAATAATTTAGGTATTTTAATTTAGGCACTTGAGACTAATGCCCAGATGTAATAGAGCATGTACAGAAAATTGCAGGATCATACTAAACTTGAACATAAGCCACAAATGTCATAGTTTCCTAGAAAGGCCAAATGCTATTGTCATCTTGATGAGAAAATTGAATACAAATTTTCTGGTATTGTTTTCAACTAAAAGAGAGTGGTGGATTTTTTAAAATAGCATATAAAAGCTTCCTGTGTTTTCATTTATAAAATAAAGAGAAATGGCTGTGCAGAGCATCCAGTAATGGAAGAAGCAGATGTCTGTCCTGGTGTGGTAAAAATATTCTTGCTGTGAGACAATGACAGAACAGTACAAAAAATATGTTTGCTTTAAATGCTCTTTGAATGCAATTCTCACTGCTATCATCACTTTAAACAACTTTGATTAGATATGTGGACATAGGTTCTTTAGTGAGGAGAATTCTTCCAAAAGTAATTATGACATCACTTAATGGCGCCAGAAGATACAACTGTCCCTCTCTTGAGGCAATTGATTTAATGGCAATCATATAGTACATGAAAGTGGGGGGATTCTCGCGCCAAAATACAATGGGGGGGGGGGGGTGATAATGTGAACTTAACCTAAAGCTGCTCCCTAAATAATGCAGAGAACTGGATTATGAATGTGAACATGTGAAAAAAGGGGCGCTGACTGCTAATATATTGTACATATACTATGCAACATAAAAGTGAACAGTAAATTATGGAACAAAATAATTGTTTGGTGGCACGACAGTGAGAGCAAATAAATATCAAACAGGTGTGTACTAGATCCGTGCAAATAATTATGATACACAGTGAATGTTTGCACAAAGTCCATCAAATAATAAGAAGTGCATTGGTGTGTTGAAAATCAATGGTATTCTTAATAAGTGCTGTGTGTTGAATCATCCATATATAGAAATCCACCTTCACCAAATGTGCCACCGCAAGTGAGGATAGATGGCTCCTTACCCAATGTAGTTGACCTATTACTTAAAATAAGGTCAAAAAGAGCTCAAGTTGCAGCTGCTGGCCACGGTAGACTCGATAATAGACCCAGTAGATATTGGATTTCATATAATGAAAGAGAATGCTTCCATAGTGTAAAACCTTTTAATTTTTAAAAATGATCAAATAACAAACAGCCGAATGGCCTCTTACTTGATGTGGTGCCCGTGTGCCCGGCACTGAGGCTGTAGGCTGTGAATGTTAAATGATGAAGGGACGTGGAGAGAGAGATAAGGTATGCTGGTAAAGCCGGCGTGCGTTCCACCGCCGTCAGCTAGGAAACCAGGAAGCCGGAAGTAGCTAGTGTTTGCGTGCCCAGGTACCGCCTCGACGTACGTTTCGTTATGTCGTCATCAGGAAGCGTGAAATCCAATATCTACTGGGTCTATTATCGAGTCTACCGTGGCCAGCAGCTGCAACTTGAGCTCTTTTTGACCTTATTTTAAGTAATAGGTCAACTACATTGGGTAAGGAGCCATCTATCCTCACTTGCGGTGGCACATTTGGTGAAGGTGGATTTCTATATATGGATGATTCAACACACAGCACTTATTAAGAATACCATTGATTTTCAACACACCAATGCACTTCTTATTATTTGATGGACTTTGTGCAAACATTCACTGTGTATCATAATTATTTGCACGGATCTAGTACACACCTGTTTGATATTTATTTGCTCTCACTGTCGTGCCACCAAACAATTATTTTGTTCCATAATTTACTGTTCACTTTTATGTTGCATAGTATATGTACAATATATTAGCAGTCAGCGCCCCTTTTTTCACATGTTCACAATCATATAGTACAGTTCTAATAATAATAATTAAATCTTTTTGGACTGCTTTCATAGCATATTTTTAAATAACAGCTTTTTTGATCAATACATGCACTGACATTAAAGATTTATATAGGCAATTATTGAATTCATTTTGGTGTAAAATTCTTCTATGTTTATATTTTTCAAAAATATCACAGTGGCTTCTTTCCAAGTAGATTATATATATATATATATATATATATATATATATATATATATATATATATATATATATATATATATATATATATATATATATATTTATTTATTTATTTATATATTTAGCCCCCTACAGATCCAATATAACTATATACCCTAAATAAAGCAAATTTTTCATTTATTGGCCTATTAGCCACTTCCTTACTGGACACTTAAACCCCCCTCCTGCCCAGACCAATTTTCAGCTTTTAGGACTGATGCACTTTGAATGACAATTGCGTGGTCACTGTACCCAAATGAAATTTTATAATTTTTTCCCACAAATAGAGCTTTCATTTGGTGGTATTTGATCACCTCTGCTGTTTGTATTTTTTGCGCCATAAACAAAAAACGACCACCAATTTTTTAAAAAAACACAATATTTTTTACCTTTTGTTATAATAAATATCCCAATTTTTTTAACAATTTTTTTTTTCTCAGTTTATGTATTCTTCCACATGTTTTTGGTAAAATACAATAAGCGTATAGTAATTGGTTGCCTACAAAATAGGGGATAGAATTATGACATTTTTTTTTATTATCTTTTTTACTACTAATAGCGGCGATTTGTGATTTTTATTGGGTCTGTGACATTATGGTGGACACATCGGACACTTTTGACACATTTTTGGGACCATTCACATTTATACAGCGAGCAGTGCTATAAATATGCACTGATTATCGTATAGATGTGTCTGGCAGGGAAGGGGTTAACACTAGGGGGCGAGAAAAGGGTTAAATGTTTTCCTTAGGAGTGATTCTTACTGTGAAAGTAGTGGACTGACTGGGGGAGGGGACCGCCCGGTGTCCCTATGTACAAGGGACACATCATCGGTCTCCTCTCCCTGACATGATGTGGATGTCTGTTTACACACAGACATTCAGGTCCCTGGCTCTGTGACTGCCGATTGCGAGTACCTGGTGGACATCGCGACAGCCAGGCACGTGCATTGGCACCCGCATGACACAGCGGGCACAGCTTTTCCGCGATGCGTGCCCTCAGCGCCGCGCAACATGGAAGAAAACAGCAGGACGTCCAGGGACGTCCACCCGGCAGTTCAGGTCCACGCTGTGGCCGTCTTTCGGCCATAGCGTGGATCTGAAGTGGTTAATTTGTCCCATTTACAATGACAGTAAAATTATGTTTCCAGTACGAGGCATGCTGAAGTCATTCACAAATGAAATATAAACTTTTTTAGCATTTTGTGTTTTTCAAGTGCATCTAAACCCAACAATAAACATATAATATATCACAACTTACCAGTCATTAGATGTAGTGGCTATATGAAGTAGTTTTCTTATTTAGTTTTTTTTTGTTGTCTTTTACATGGTATATTGGCCAGTAACACACCTCCTGTCTTAAGCTGCCCAAACATTAGTCGTTCGGGCTGATTGAAAAAAATTGACCCAATTCCTCGATACACACATTCGAGGTGGATGGAGGAATCCCCTCTGCTGTCTTTGTATTCTGACAGGGTGGTTGAAATAAATTGGTAGAACAACTTCTGCATAAACCACAGTGCCCACACATGGATTGAAATTCAGCCAGTCCCTGTAGGACCGCAAAAATTCTGATCAACGTATGGGCAGAGCTTTAGAGTGGCTACATTCACTTTTCCTCTGTCTCTAAAGAGAAGCAGCATAGCCACCCATGGATAGCAGAATTGTCAGCCTGCAGAGAGGACAGTGTTAAATGCATTGGTGTGCACAGTCTATTGCATTAGGGTGTGCACCCCAGAGCACCAACACACATATACACGTGTGCAAAGCATATGCAAAGCAGAGATTGATGTCAGTGGGACAGTGGACATTGTCAGTAGTTTTTATTTAATTGTTTATTATTTGTTACCAAAATATTTAAAAAAAAATTCTTAAGAGCCCATTAAGTGCTTTGGTGAAATACCAAGGGTCTAACAGAGAGAAAAAGACTGAGCACAGAGCTTCCCCAGTCCTCTTCCCTGCAGCCTCAGCTGCACTGGACAGTGAACAAATGGGAAGTTATCTGTGCTGAGTGGCTTCCTGTTCATTCACAAACTGAAGCGTAGTAAACATTGTTTACTATGATTCAGTTAAGAATTAACACATTGGCGATCGGTACAGATCATTCACTGTGTTCATTCATTCATCATTCCTGAAACATTCGCCGCAGAAGTCGGTGGGACGGTAAAGGAGAGGAGGGAAGCTGGAAGCACTACAAGGGGTAGACAAGGGGGGGGCAGAAAGCAGAGGAATCGGCACTTTTAAACATTATATATTTTTTTAAGTATAGGCCCTAGAGAATAAAATGGTGGTCATTGCAGTTTTTGTTGTTACATGGTATTTGCGCAGCAGTTTTTCAAATGCAATATTTGGAGAAATTATTATTTATTTTTTATTGCAAAAAACACAATCCATATTACATTTTTGGTAAAATGTAAAAGATATTATGCCGAATAAATAGATAGCAAACATGTAACTCTTTAAAATTGTGCATGCGTGTGCAACAGTGACAAAAGACGTAAATTTTACTATCCATAAGCAATGCTTAAATACTCTTTACAGGTTATCACCCTAGATAACACCCACATGTGATGCTGAGCTTCCATGATTGAAAAAAACTGAAACCCAGTGAATGAAAGGAGTTTGTATGGGATATTTGAGCTGGGTTAAACGCTCCTCTCCAGACACTCCTTAGCGGTAATCCCGAGTTGGGCTCGGGGTGAATTTTCAGTACCAAAAGCGCCAACTCTGAGCCACACTCTGGATCGCATCGCAGGATCCAGGCAAAGTTACTTACCTTGCCCCCTGGATCCTGCGATGCCTCCCCGCTGTGTGTGTGAGGTGTGTCTCCCCGCTCGATTCACAGTGCCAAGCTCTGTTCCCTGCGAGCGTCGCCACACATGGGGACGTAGCACGGCGCCAAATTCAAAAAGTTAAAAACACATTACACATACATAACACTGTTATCTTACAGATTACATTACTGTATCAAATAATTTCACCTCCCTATTGTCCATAGTGTTTTGTCCAGGGCCCTGCATGTAGTTTTATATTATATATACTGTTCTTTCTACCTGGAAACTGTAGATTGTCCATAGCAACCAAAAAGTGTCCCTTTATGTCAAAAGTGGCTTTAGACCAGCTAGAAAACAGCATTACTTGCAGAATTGAGCGATAGTGATTTGATAGTGATTTGTGATTTGTCATCAAGCACTGAAAGTAATGACAGCGACAATTCTGCAACTGAGCAAATTTCAGTGTTTTTGATTTGATTACATTATTGTATAATTTTTATTATAATTATATTATTATTTGTTATTATTATTTATAATTATTTATTATATTATATTTTTTTATTTTGTGTTTCAAACTTTATCATATCAAGGATGTCTACTAGACTCTTGTTTGGACAGTTTTAAGTGAGTTATTCCTAAGAATTACAGGCCTACAATATAAAACGCCAAATTTCCATGCAAAACAATTGTACCGCTTTCAGCACCTAAAATCTGACATAATCATACCGCCAGGGAGGTTAACCTCTAAGGCCCTGTACACACGATCAGTCCAAACTGATGAAAACGGACTGAAGTTCAGTTTCATCGGTTCACAAACCGATCGTGTCAGAATGCGGGGACGTAAAACACAATGACGTGCAGAACAAAATGAAGTTCAATGCTTCCAAGCATGCGTCGACTTGATTCTGAGCATGTTTTGAACCAATGATTTTGCGTACTAACCATCGGTTTTGACCGATCGGTAGGTGTCCATCAGTCCGATTTTAAAGCACGTTCTAAATTTTTGGACTGAAAGACAACAGACTGATGGGCCATACACACGGTCGGTTTGGACCGATGAAACAGAACTTCAGTCCGTTTTCATCGGTTTGGACTGATCGTGTATACGCGGCCTAACTTGTTTACTAATGCCTAAATCCCATATCCTCAACCCTAACACCTAAACTAGTTTTCAAAGAGAGGTCTTAACATGTAACCTGTTTTAAATATATTAAAGTAGCGCTAATTACTATTTAACCTCTTTCTTACCGGACCATTATAAAATGACGTCAGCAGGAACCCTCCCTCGATCCGGGTGGATGTCATATGACGTCCTTTCCTCCCGGCAATCTAGGGCGCGCATGCCCACGGCACCGCTCATGTCCCAGAGTGCGTGCCCGGCGGCCGTAATGGCCGCTGGGCACCTGCGATTGCCGGTCATCACCTCTACTCAGAGGTGAGGAGACCGATGTGTGTTCCCAGTGCAGAGGAACACACATAGGTCTCCTCTCCTTGTGAGTCCCCTACCCCCTACAGTTAGAACACACTTTAGGGAACATATTAAATGCTTCAGCGCCCCCTAGTGTTAACCCCTTCCCTGCCAGTCACATTTACACAGTAATCAGCGCAGTTTTATAGCACTAATCGCTCTATACATGTAATTTGTCCCAAAAACTTGTCAAAAGTGTCCGATGTGTCTGCTGCAATGTCACAGTCACAATAAAATTTGCAGATCGCTACCATTACTAGTAAAAAAATAATAAGTAAAAATGCCATAAATCTATCACCAATCAATATAGGCTTATTGCAATTTTTTAACAAAAATATGTATAAGAATACGTATACGTCTAAACTGAGGGAAAAAAAAAATTGAAAAAATACATTAAAAAAATGTGATATTTATTGAATCAAAAAGTAAAAAATATTGTGTTTTTTTTTTAATTGTCGCTCTTCTTTTGTTTATAGCGCAAAGAAAAAAAAACGCAGAGCTGATCAAATACCACCAAACGAAAGCTCTATTTGTGCGGGAAAAAACTTATTTCATTTGGGTACAGTGTTGCAATTGTCATTGAAAGTGCAACAGTGCTGAAATCGAAAAATTGGTCTGGGCAGGAAGGGGGTGAAAATGCCCTGTATTGAAGGGGTTAACAAAGTGCTATGAGAATAAAGTTATCGCAAATGAATCTCAAATTAATGATAATGATAACATGCATCACAACAGTGTATGGTTAATAGACTTTATATTATTAACCATATACTGTTGTGATGCATGTTATCATTATCATTAATATGAGATTCATTTGCACTAACTTTGTTCACATAGCACTTTGTTAAACAGTAATTAGCGCTACTTCAATATATTTAAAACATTTTCTGGGTGCTGGATACACTACAGAAGTCAGCTGCTGTTTACGCCCTCATTATGGCACTTTATTATTAGTATTATATTTTTTTTGAACACTTTTGGTAGCGCATTACACTCTTGTTTACACATATTAACATGCAACCTAACCTTCTAACTCTTAGCTCTATTGTAGTGTATGGATTAAATAGCTCAGTTGTTGACATCCTATTTATAATTATTTGTTTTCTTGTAAATGTGATTAATCCTACTACTGTAAATCTCAGTCAATTTCAGAATGCTGCAGCATAAGGGGGCTCTGTATGTTATTGTTTATGGAAGCAGATAATATCAAAGCAAGCAGCTCATATGTTAAGCAAATAGAAAATATAGGGTCATTGAAAATGCTTCCCTAAGGATCCTTCAGAATGCCTAATGACTGCATGATCTACATGTTATCACTTTCTAAGCAGTATGGGCTTAAAGGGAAATAAATGAGATTTCCAAATGTTCTTGGTAAATACATTAAACTCCAAGCAGCAGTATTTTAACCATCTGACCTCTGTAACTAGTTGAACGCCATAAGAGACAGATTACGACATATTGTGAATAGCTGCATGTCCAGCCTTGTCTACTGTCTCGCCTCCTCAACATTTTACTGCCTTGCTTGCCTGACTCAGTGTCTATATTTTCCCATGTGTTAAACCAATTTCAGTCACAAACAAAAGCCTCCAGAGTTTGTTGGAGATTTTGTATTCAGAGTGTCACATGTAATGGTGTATACATTAAAGTGAAATCACTGAATTATTTTAACAACTGGAAATAAAACGCATGTTACTGCTTCCTGTATTGAGGTATGAATTTTCCAGGATTGGACAACAATAATAATTGTCCCACTGTGGGACAAGGACTGTAAAGTATGTTCCCTTAGCAAAATGTACACAATGTAATTAAAGGAGTAGTAAAGGATTTTTTTTTGCTGAGATGACTGTTTACAGGGTATAGAGACATAATAGTTAACTGATTCCTTTTAAAAATGATTAAAAATAGATAAAAATCATATCATATAATGTGCCTGCAGTTTAGTTTCGTTTTGAGACTAGTTTTAGTATGTTCTGTGTGTACAGAGACACACAAAACAAAAACAAACTAACACAGGGCAGTGTTTGTTTTTAAAATGAATCTGATTGGTTCTGAGGAGTTTTAGACACAAAGGACTTACGCTGGCGTATATCCACGTACGCCGCCGTAAGTCCGAATGTGAGCCGTCGTATCTATGCGCCTGATTCTCAGAATCAGTTACGCATAAATTTGGCCAAGATACGAGCGGCGTAAGTCTCCTACGCCGTCGTATCTTGGGTGCATATTTACGCTGGCCGCAAGGGGCACTTCCGTAGATTTACATGTCGAATATGTAAATTAGGCAGATATGCCGCTTCACGAATGTACTTGCACCCGCTACGCCGTTTGCGTTAGGCTTACGCCCGGAGTAAAGTTACCCCTGCTATATGAGGAGTAGCCAATGCAAAGTATGGACGTCGGAACAAGCGTATCTTTTTACATCGTTTACGTAAGTCGTACGGAATGGGGCTGTGCATAGGTTACGTTCATGTCACAGGCATTGAGCCGGCGTAACTTAGGAAAAAAATTCGAAGTGATACTGAGAATGCGCGCGCATGCGCCGTACGATCGACGCTTCATTTACATGGGGTCACGGCTCATTTCCATACAACACGCTCACCTCTTCCACATTTGAATTAGGCGGGCTTACGCCAGCCAAGTTACGCTACACCGTCGCAACTTAAGGAGCAAGTGCTTTGTGAATAATGCACTTGCCTGTCAAAGTTGCGGAGGCGTAGCGTAAATAGGATATGCTACGCCCGCACACAGATACGCTCTCCTACCTGAATCTGGCCCATAGTAATCACATCTTCTTGATCATGGACCACAATCTAAAGCTACCATGAGTTTTTTCATAAGGAGCCAGACAAGCAGGAAGTGTGGAGTTCAGCAAGGGATTACAGCAACTTCTAAGCAAAAACGGACATGGAGGACATAAAAGCAGGACTGCTATAAGGTAAAGCAAGCTATTTAGCATTAATTTTTTTTTTCAATTACTGATCCTTTAAGGCAGGGATCTTCAAACTACGGCCCTCCAGCTGTTACAGAACTACAAATCCCATGAGGCATTGCAAAACTCTGACATTCACAGACATGACTAGGCATGATGGGAATTGTAGTTCCTGAACACCTGGAGCGCCATAGTTTGAAGACCCCTGCTTTAAGGGAAGAGTATGTAGGTGCTGGGGTTGTAATTATTTATTATAAGTGAGTAAATCAAAGTCCTACATATTGCTAATGCTATAACAATACAGGCTGCAATATCTCTCAAAATACTGTTTTTATCCAGGGCCAGGGATATTTTCTGATACCTTTTAAAATCCTTATCCACAGTACAGGTAGCCTTTAATTATCTCTACTTTTGTAATCTACACATGTGGAGAAATCCCCAAATCATATACAATATCTACTGTTGTGGAACTTCTGGCTTAAAGTGGAGGTTCACCCTAAATCAACTATCTACCATTAGATCCAGCATACTGCTGACATCTGCAGTACGCTGTTTTTTTTTGCTGTAATTATCGTTTTATCATGCTTTTCTTATCGGGCTCCGAGCGGAAATTCCTGCGGGGAATAGGCGTTCCTAAGACAAGCAGAGTTGATTGACGTGCTGGTAAAGCGCGTCACGCCTTCCGAAAATACCCAAAGTGACACTCGGCTGTTTACGACGCTATACGGCGCCTGCGCCTGCCATGTAGAGCACACTGCGCAAGCGCAGTAAATTGCCGAGTGTCACTTCGGGTATTTTCAGAAGGCGTGACGCTCTTTACCAGCACGTCAATCAATACGCTTGTCTTAGGAATGCCTATTCCCCGCAGGAATCCCCACTCGGAGCCGGATAAGAAAAGCCGGATAAAACGATAAGTACAGCAAATAGAATTAAAAAAAACAGCATACTGCAGATGTCAGCAGTATGATGGATCTAATGGCAGATAGTTGATTTTCAGGGTGAACCTCCGCTTTAACTTACTTCACTTTGAAGAAAGTTTGGATTTTCAGTGATAGACTTTATAAGTTAAAGGGGTTGTAAAGGTTTGTTTTTTATTTTCTAAATAGGTTACTTTAAGCTAGTGCATTGTTACCTTTTCCTTCGATTTCCCTTCTAAATGTTTTTTTTCTTTGTCTGAATTTCTCACTTCCTGTTTCTCCTCAGTAAACCTTACACTATCATCCGAGTGGTGTTTAGTCAGCCAGTATAGCTTACTGAACACCTTACTGAGGAGGAACAGGAAGAGAGAAATTCAGACAAAGAAAACAAAGAAAAAAAACATTTAGAAGGGAAATCAAAGGAAAAGGTAAGTGAACCAACAATGCACTTGCTTAAATGAACCTTTACAACCCCTTTAACTTAAAGTTGTTGTAAACCCACTTTTTTGACTTTTACCTACAGGTAAGCCTATCATAAGGCTTACCTGTAAGTATAAAGAATATCTCCTAAACCTGTACGGTTTAGGAGATATTCCCCTCGCAATGCGCCGCTGAATGAAGCGGCGCATGCGCAGGGGATATCCACGGCGTAAGGACTGGCAGCCTCTGACCCACTGCCGATTTGAAATCACCCTCGCCGCACACATGGGAGTGACGTCATCGCCGCTCCAGCCAATCACAGCGCTGGAGCGGCGATACCCGGATAACACGCCGGAGCAAGATGACTTCTCGCTTGGCGTGGACCAGGTAAGTGTCCATACTAGCTGATTATGCCTTTTGCCTTGCAGGTTCACAAAAAAAAAATGTATATGCGGTTTACAACCGCTTTAAAATGGTAGTAAACCCTAGAAAAAAAACTGCAAGACAAAGGCATAATGAGCTAGTGTGCATAGCATACTAGCTCATTATGAATTACTTACCTTAAATCGAAGCCATAGCAGCCGTCCTCGTACCCCGCTCTGGCCGGCGACATCGCTCCTGGGGCTCCTGGGGTTACTTCCGGGTATCGCGGGCTCTGGCGCTGTGATTGGCTGGAGCCACGATGACGTCACTCCCGTGCATGTGCGCAGGAGCTGCCGGTAACAGCACACTCACTGAAGCAACGGCACGTGTGTGCCATTGCTTCAGTGTGCGTGTGTCGATGACATCGGCACATAAAATACAGGTGATATCTCCTAAACCGTGCAGGTTTAGGAGATACTCAGTGTATCAACAGGCAAGCCTTATTATAGGCTTACGTATAGCAAAAAGTGGTTGTAAAGGGTTTAAAACCACTTTAAGTTTTTAAAGATGGAAGCTTTTGGGACCTTTCTCCTATTCTCTTTTACTGTATATCCATTATAATAGCCACTTAATCTATAGGTCTAATTTATGAACCTAAAAGCCAAAAGAGTATTTTCCACAGGAAAGGTCATATGTTGCCTTAGATATCCACATAATGTGGCATCCACCTAGAGGCACGCAGTGCAAAAATAGCATTACCTATATGTTCTTTTGTTTTTTCAAGATAATTTTTTTAAATAAATACATTGAGATAGAAATGTAAGCATTTATCACAAAAATAAAAATGACCATGTGTTATTGTTTATCCCAGTTTGTTATTGGTCATTAAAGTTTCTCAAATAAATTAATTTCTAACAGATGTTCAATGCTCATGGCCAACCACTGACAGGTAGATCAATTAGATGGGATCTTTGGAAAAATGTCCCCTTTTCCCTGAGATCAGAGCCAGATCATTCACATGGCAAAATGGGCAGGGGTCAAGGAGCCAAGGGATCTTCAAGGTGCACATCTGAAACTTTCATTTGCCTGCAGTAAACAAGGGTGGTAGTGATATTGGTCAAAGCTGTACACCCACTTGAAACTCAACAAGGGAGAATGTACTTTAGTTCTTCTTTAATTAAACTCTGCCTAAGATGACCAACATTAACAGATGCTACCTGCAACATTCATCTCCTCTGCCTTCTTTTGTGCATTAACATAAACTTGATAGTCTGACAGAACTAACCCTATATGTTTACTCAGCACTCTGCAGGGCTTGCTAGATTTTCTTTGAGTCCGCGTACACACGATCGGTCAAAACCGATGAAAACGGACTGAAGGACCGTTTCATCAGTCCAAACCGATCGTGTGTGGGCCCCATCGGTCAGTTATCCTTTGGTCAAAAAAAAGAGAACTTGCTTTAAAATTTGACCGATAGACACCTGACCGATGGGTCAAAATCGATCGTTAGTATGCAAAAGCATCGGTTAAAAGGCCGCGCATGCTCAGAATCATGTCGACGCATGCTTGGAAGCATTGAACTTTATTTTTTTCAGGGCGTCGTTGTGTTAAAACACGTAAACGTCACCGCGTTCTAACACGATCGTTTTTTTAACCGATGGTGTGTAGGCACATCAGACCATCAGTCAGCTTCATCGGTTAACTGATTAAAATAGTCCTTCGGACCGTTCTCATCGGATGGACTGATCGTGTGTTTGCGGCCTTAGAGGTCAAATCATCACTAAAGCGGAGCTCCACCCGCATTTTTTTTTTTCAAAGTCGGCAGCTACTAACAGTGTAGCTGCTGACTTTGAATAAGGACACTTACCTGTCCTAGGCGCCCGCGCTGACGGCCCCCGCCCATGCCGAACCTCGATCCCGGCACCGCCATCCACAGTCAGGGAAACAGGCAGTGAAGCCGTGCGGCTTCACTGCCCGTTTCCTACTGCGCATGTGCGAGCGACGCGGCGCTTTGTGAATGGTCCGGCTGCTTTCTGGTATACACACAGTTCCCAGAATGCAGTGCGGCTAATTCACAAGAAGACACCGAGAAGAGGAGGAGGAAGAAAACCACACCGCGGATCATGAAGGCAGATGCGCATAGCAACAGCCTATTTAGGGTGAGTATTTTTCTTTTTTTTTCGATTTAAAAAAAAAAAAAAAAATCAGGGTGGAGTTCCGCTTAAATGCTTTTTCAACCTCTAATGTCTATGAGCATGTAACAGACATAGTTATTGAAACTGTTACCATTATTTATTATAAGAAAAGTGTTGTAATTTTACCAGTTACATTTTTTATTCTGATGCAACAACCTGAATTCGGGTTTTCCAGAAATTAATAAATAAAATAAAAAATAAATAATTTAATTATTTCTTGTTGTACTAACTCTTCTTTCTTGTTTTTTTTTTTTTTATTAATCTAAATAAGTAAATGAATTTATGTTTTAGAGAGGATAGGGAGTTGCAAGTATTTGATCTTTAATGTAAGGTAAAAAAAGAAAAAAAAAACATTAAATCTAAGCTTTAATCTGTAGCAACAGTTACCCTCAGTCTGTTGAATTCATGTAATAATTCCGTATGTGCCATCACGTACAAAATGTACCTTATAAATAATTGTGCATTAAATATTAGGACCATAATTGCAATGAGTCATAGTAGAATTGATTACCCTGGTATTTTTTTGCAACTGTTTCAAATTATGTAATTATGTTATTAATTTCAAAACATACATGTGGGAATAATATTACATTTAATTAGACCTGTCAGCCAATTTTCACTTATTTCCTATTTTCACATTGCAACCCGACCCGGTTAAATATCATGTCCCAGATAAAGGTGAAAGATCATTGTCAGGTTGATGTTATGTTACAGTACAGCACAAACCTCACAGGTAAAACACTTGGTGAATAATTCATTGCAGGTCTATCTGGATCCAGAATCACCCTTTAAACAGCAGAGCCACTGTTCTTTACATGGAAATTAAAGTTAAAATATTAATTTTTATAATGTTTTGTACTAAAATATCCTGTTTATGTACAATTAGATGCATTTTGAATAGTGATTAGAAATAATTCATTTTGTAATTTAATTGTCAAATTGTTTGCACTTGTGTGCAACAGATCAAAGCAGTATGCTAGCTGTGCAGTACAAATAAAAAAGTAGATTATATAATATCTTTACAGTTATAGTGCTTTCAACATGTAATGAATATTGCAGCCTTGTGTCTGGATTAGCAATGAGGTTCAGGTTTGCTGCTGTGTTGGAGTAAATCTTGCTTGTTTGCTTTTTGCCATAACAGCAAAAGTGTGGGTTCATTTGCCTGAGCGCTAAAAGCGAATCGACCACAACTGTGAACTGTTATCAGACGGCAAAGTAATGCCGCGTACACACGATCACTTTATGTGATAAAAAAAACAAAACAACGTTTTCTGTGAAGTAAAAAACAACGTTTTTGAAACTTCAATTTTCAAAGACGATGTTGCCTACACACCATCGTTTTTTTCACAATGCTCTAGCAAAGCGAGGTTACGTTCACCACTCTTTTCCATTGAAGCTCTCTTCATAACTAGCTTCTGGGCATGCGCGGGTTGAAAAACTTGTTTTCAACTATGTTTTTTGATACACACGGTGACTTTTTGTGAAACAAAAAACGACGTTTTGAAAAACGACACAAAAAATTTAAGCATGCTTCAATTTTTTTTGTTGTTTTTTACAAGACATAAAACAACGTTTTCCCCTACACACGGTCAATGAAATTGACGTTTTTAAAAACGTCATTTTTTTTCATCACATAAAGTGATCGTGTGTACGCGGCATAAGACTAATAAATTTACCTGGCCCATGTGTGTTAGAGTTGGAGTCATTTCAAGCAGAGATAGCTGTGTTAGTGCTACTGTACTTCATACAGAGCTATATACAGTGTTATATGTGTTCATTACAATGCAGTGTGGTGGGCTACAGAGAATGAAGTGACTCCCCACCCTCCTTCCCTTGTATTCACTGTGTGGTTCAGTGCTCCATCACTGTAAATTGCATTGCAGTTTGTTTCACCCATTGAGGGGTATTTACTAAAACTGAACATGTAACTGGAGCACGGGTAGCACAGTGGCTAAGTGGTTAGCCCTTCCACCTAGCAGCACAAGGGTTAGCGTTTTGATCCCAACCACAGCACTACCCGAACAGAGTTTGCATGGTCTCCCTTTGCCTGCATGGGTTTCCTCTGGGTTCTCCTGTTTTCTTCCAAATTCTAAAGACATGCCGGTAGATTAATTGGCTCCTTTCTAAATCGGCCCTACTATGTATGAATGTAAATTAGGGTTCCTTAGATTGTAATCTCCTTGAGGCCAATGACTGATGTGACTATATACAGCATGTATATAAAGCACGGCATACATTGACAGTGCTATATACAGTAAGTACCTGTAATAAATAAATAAAATCTGAAGCCAATCAATTTCCATTTTTTTTTTTTTGTCAAAGCTGAAGTTTCCTATTTGTTTTCTACTGTTATGTACATTACAACTTTGTATTCTTTTGTGAGTGTTTATAGAACATACATGCTTGAATTTGTTCAAATAAAAGCTTCTTCTGATTAAAAAACAAACAAAAAACAAACAAAAAAATAACAAGCTGAAGTTAGAAGATGATTGGCTAGTGGTGACTGGTGCTCAAAATTTTTGGGGGGTGCAAACAAATGAAAAAAAATAAAACAATTACATCCTCACTGTGCCCATCAAATGCAGCCACTGTGCCCATCAAATGCAGCCACTGGGCCCATCAAATGCAGCCATTCATGCAATGCATGCATCTATGTATTGTATCAGTGGCGGTGCGAGAGGGGCGGCGCTCCGCCACTGTGATTGGCTACTATTCACATCTTCACCAGATTCCGAGTGCTCCAGTTTTAGTAAATCTCCCCCTTTGTGTTCACAGTGAATTAACCCAACAGTCATTTTTACAGCAACTTTGTCTATGTCAGCAAAAACATCTGTTGCTGTTCAGCTGCTACTTGTAACCCTTTTCTATTTTTTGGCCATTATGTATTTGTTTTGTTTTATTCTTTCATTGTAAGTAAGGAAGAAATGACATTACTAGGCATCAGCTCTAACATTTACCTGTTGGGCCTCCTCCGGGAGCTGGAGGGAGATGGGGGTTGTTCTCTTGTCTCTCCTGACTCCCTCCCTTCCCCTATTTCCTTCTTTTCTCTCTCGCTCTCTTTTCTCCTTTACTTATTTTCTCTTTATCCTCTCAACTTCAGTTTTTCTATTCAGTTCATATTTTCTTTTTGAGCTTTCTACAGCTGAGTCGGTGCCTTTAAATTAATAACCCCCCTTTTCTCCCCACCCCCCTACTTTTTAAATTATTTTTTTGTTATTTACAGTACTTTGACTTGAATGTCTGGGGGTTTGCCCAGGGTTTGTCATCCCTACTGACTGAATCAAACCATTTCAGTTTTAACATGCTTTGTGAGAGCGCAGTATTAAAGAAGAAATACATCCAATGCTCATTTGGCTGTACTTCTCCTGTGGATCACAAGAGTGCAGTTTGTTCTCCACTCTTGTGACCCATTTTCAGCAGACAGCAGGCTGAAGCCCACTGTCTGCTGATGTCACAGAACTGGTCAAGGCTCAGGCAAGATCATGACAATGAAGTCAGACATGCCTGAATCGCTAACCTGGCTCAGCCTCTCAGCGAGCCGCTTAGAGCATGAGCAGCCACTCCCACCCCCTCCACAGCCCAGCTCTCTATTGAGTGTGGGTGGGGAGGGAGAGCAGACCAGCTTTCTGCTCAAGGAGCCCTGAACACCGAATGATCACTGTTTGATCGCTCGGTTCTCAGTGTTAGAGCCGGTGGGGGCCAGATGCAGCAAGTGGGTAAGTATGATTCTTAAAAAAAATCTAAAACATAGTTCTCTTTTAAATGTTTTCATTGTTCTTGTCTTATGGAAGTCTGGATGAAACAGTATGTTATGTATCAATGTTGTTTTCTGTTTTGCGTAAAAAAGACGTGAAAGAAATAACATAAGTTCATAAATCTTCATAAATTTCAAAGCCCCCACAATTATGATGGAATTTAATAGATTGAAATCCTTGTTGTGATATGTTAGAAAGTTCCTTGAAACACTGTGCTCTTTAATAGCTAGTTGAAATTTTGACTGGTGATTGTCCCACACTTAAAGCATCTCACATTGAAGGGCTTCAATAGTGGTTGAACCTGAAATCAGTACATTCTTCAAAGATGAGGCTCTACGGAATGTAATCATAGGTTTTGCACATGAGTTTTTTATTGAAGATGGGGGTCGATGGTAAGTCGGTGCCAATGTTTGAAGATGATATTCCCATATTCTTTTAATTAAAATCGATCACAAAATGAACACGCCACAGCAAAAATTGGGACAACAGCTAATGTTTCGCACTGTAGCTCCAGTGCTTAGTCATAGCGACTAAGCACTGAAGCTACAGTGCGAAAATGTTAGCTTTTGCTGTGGCGTGTTCATTTTGTGATCGATTTTAATTAAAGGAACATTTTTGGAGTGCGGCTGTTCAAGTTTCTTTCGTATTTTTGCATTGCTATTGCATTGCCAGCACCCATAGTTTGGTTTCGGTGAGGAGGCTCTTTGATCACTACTGAGTAGTTACTCTCTTCTTCTTTATTTTGTTTATAAAACTTTGTGATAAAAGTAGGATATTGTGGCTCATATCTATATTTCTCTGAAATTTTTGTAGACATCCCCCCTGTGTTTCTCGCGCTCTTAATTGCAGCCGTTTATTGTGTAATCCTGAGACCTCATTACCAAAGAGAGTGCTACAATTTACACCTGTGCAAAGGCTGAGATATATTTGAAAAGTGATCAGTTCTGATGTACTGATGGCCTCATTTAATGCAGCCCTAAAATGTCAGGACAGTGCAATTACCCCCCAAATTACCCCTTTTTAGAAAGTGGTCAGTCCAAAGTATTTAGTAAGAGGCATGTTGAGTTTTTTGAAGATGTAATTTTTTATCAATTTTTTTGGGGAAATTAAGACTTTTTTTTACAATTCTTTTTTTTTTACATATTGTCACCAGAGCAGTGCAGCATTATCACAAGACTAGTGTGGCAGTGATCAGGGACACTCATTAGTAACTGTATGTCAAAAAAAAAAATATTAAATACATGTTAATTGTATATTAATGTTTTAACTTTTTTTTTTTACAATTTTTTTCTTATCTAATACAGTGCACAAAGCTGTGCTGTATATTGTACTGTGTGGCTTAACTGGTCATATACACGGCGGTTTTGCATGGATGGCCAGCGGAATCCTTCAAATGTTTTATGCTATGTGAGGCCTTTGTTTTTTATGTGCCTGTTGATGACCTATTGGGAGATACCTTACATCTGATAACCAGGCTGTGTGCAGTGGAACTCCCCTGTGACCATCACCCAGCATCATAGATCGTATCAGGCTTATATTTCATGTCTTTTTGGTAAGAGGCTACATATGATTTCGGTGGAGGTTTCATCTATACCACACTTTTCCAAGTTGATTTGTTGGCACCTGTGGGATCACTGGATTATGAACTCCTTCATATGCTGATGGACTTATATATGTTGGAATTATTTACCTGTGCACATGCTTAATCAGCATTTCTATTCACTTATATGTATTATTTAGCGCAATCTCATTTTTGGTCACATTGTTTTCTGTGTAGTATAACACTTTATGATTGCAGCTTTATTTCTTTGTCACATTAATGAGCGCAATAACATTTTTTTCAATATATAGTATAGGGATTAGTCTACCAAAAGAAAGGGGCGGTAGGAGTAATCTCTCCACAAAACACCATGCTCAAACATATTGTAAAAATAAAACACAAAACTTAAAATAAAATACTACCGATAATCAGAACCACCCAAACTTCCCCTATCTGATGAAATGTTATTTAAGCACACTCAAATATATTGCTGTAACAAGGCCCAGATGGGGGCCTTGAAAATGGCGTGATGGGAATCACAAGATAACAGTTCAACATAAAGTGCAGATGTTTCCCTAACATCCCTAATCCCTAACCTTTAGGCTTGTGGCTGCGCCAGCATACATGCATAAAAAAGAGTTAATGAATGGTATCTTTAGGAAGGACTGCAAGTTCCAGCAATCCTCCTACATTGCAGAATGCTCCAGACACAGGCAGGTAGAGAACAGGAGCACTATCCTACATCTCGCTGGCTGTGTCTTTCCTCCCATACAGACTGTGTGTGTCTGGGCAGAGCCCCCTCCCTTTTATTTACAGCACAGGAGGAGAGAGGCAGAGGCAGAAAATGTGGGAAACAGGTTAAAAGGGTTGTAAAGGTAAAAAAAAAAATCCCTAAATAGCTTCCTTTACCTTAGTGCAGTCCTTCTTTACTTACCTCATCCTTCGATGTTGCTTTTAAATGTCCTTATTTCTTCTGAGAAATCCTCACTTCCTGTTCTTCTGTCTGTAACTCCACACAGTAATGCGAGGCATTTTCCCTGGTGTGGAGTGTCATGCTCGCCCCCTCTCTTGGACTACAGGAGAATCAGGATGCCCATTAACACACAGCTCCTTTCTCTATCTGCAACGTAGAGAGCGTCCTGACTCTCATGTAGTCCAAGGGAGGGGCGAGCATGACACTCCACACCAGGGAGAAAGCCTCGCATTACTGTGTGGAGTTACTTACAGAAGAACAGGAAGTGAGAAATTCTCAGAAGAAATAAGGGCAGTTAAAAGCAAAATCGAAGGATCAGGTAAGTGAAGGGGGACTGCACTAAAGTAAAGGAAGCTATTTAGGAACATTTTTTTTTACCTTTACAACCCCTTTAACTGGAGCAGCATTAACCACTACCTGTCTACAGAGTAGTGTAAAATTGGTCAATAGCAAGACAATTTTAACGATCAATCCAGGTTCAAATTTATTATAGACAAAGAACACAGGTCAGGGTTTTACCACAATAATTACAAAACTGCAGTTGTTACAGCAGTGTAAAATTGGCCATTTTAATTAGACAGGACTGATGTGAATGTACAATATATATGCAAAGCAATATACAAGTACCTGTAATAAATAAATGTGTGTGCATGCATATGTATTAGAGCCTTTCACAAATGAGCATGCTACAAAAGAATACAAGCCAAAGCAGGATTCAAATACTCCTCAGCTTGTTGATGCATTTACAATTCCACATGAAAGATCTTGCCATGTATGTCCAGCCTAGGGTGTGAAATATCAGAAAGGACACCATATTCTCATATGTGGGCCCAGAGTGAGGAAATAAACCTCCATGCTTGTGCACCTGTAGTTCACACTCTTTACATTCTTTGTTTTATGAAAAAGATAACAGCAAGCAGGTCTAATAGTATGGGGCCAAAGCCTGCCCTCGGCTCCCTCTATCCCTGTAGAAATCTCATAGGCTATGATGGTGGTAGCACCAACACCAATAGATACATAAAAACTCCTAAAACATCGTCCACAAAAAAATAGCTTTCAAAATATTTATTGCTTGCTCTTTCACATGTGAATGCCTATACCAAGCCATGGTTCATTTGAACCCCACTTGACTCCTTAACTTTTCACACAAATAGCAGGTTTATAGCTACTGTAAATCTATTAAGCCACAATTTGCACATAATAAAATGGAACAGCAAGCAGTTAAACAAGAGCTCATTGCTAAGCTACGGAACGTTTACCAGGAAAAGACATTGAGACCGCTGGTGCTGCTGCTGTTACTGCTGCTGTATTTGAAGAAATTCAATCATGCTGACTGAGAAAGCCTGGAGAGAGCTTGCTGTTCCTACTTCCATTCACAATTGCCCTGTAGACCATTTAATCATGTGTAGATGAAACAAAGGTAGCGCTGTGGACTGCAGGAAGTGAAGGCATGCACTTATCAAATGCTTCCTATATATGAAGCAGAAGCAGGGGCTCATCCCCAGCTCTCTCTCTTGAGCATCCATGCTGTCAAAGGTGGGTACTGAGAGGCAATTGACATCTCCTGTTGTCAAAAAAAGAGGTGTTCTCTGAATACTTTATCACCGCAAAGCACATGAAGTCACTAGTTATCCTACTATGGCATAGCTGTGTCTGGTTTTGTCCAGACAGTTATATATATTAAGTTTGGGAGTATATTGCCCACAGTGGAGTAAAGCTACATTAGTAATATTAAAAGAGCCTGAAAATCTAGACCAATGAAATCCCCAACAAGTCAAACCAAATGAAAATGTATATAATGTTTTCTTGCTCCTTAAATTTATTTTCCATGTGTGTATACTGTATGTGTGCATTTACTTAGCATAAATATATACATCATTGAGACTCCTTGTGCCAAGTCCTGTGAGTGTCTGCTATTTCTTCTAATGTACTCTATATAAATATATATATATGACCCCCTTCCTTCCCTTTCCTTGTCTGCTGTAATGATATGTGCCATTGATACACCTTGCAATAAACGTGTATTTGCGAAATAAAGATTTTATATAAATAGCATAACTAAACACAATTATTTTTTCAGGGGGTACTCCATGGAAAAAAAAAATTACATGGGCCAATGAACCCACATAGTACCATGCTATGTCATTACTATGTTATCAATGTATGTGCAATAAATTGTATTATTTATGTTTTACATAATGGCTACAAATTGTGTTATTGTGCTACATATATGGTTCTTGTCTACTATTTTCTATCCACCAGACATACTTTGATGTGTTCCCTCCTTGGCTGCTTGATTCATACAAAGTCCCACATGTTCTTCCCTTTTCCAATTCAATAGGGATGGAGGCTATTGTTTATCTATGAACATAGTCTCATTTAAAGTCCCACTTAGTTTAGTCTAGGCTCTAGCAATTATCAAATATTTAGGGATGGAATCATGCACCAATAGTGGTATTCTTGTTCTTTGGTATCATCCACTGTTAGTTTTAATCCAACTGTCCAATACTAAGAATAAATCAATATTCTACTATAATAAAATACTATTCTACAATTGTCATCATATATGCACCCCTTCAGTGCAGTCCCCCTGTTCTGGATGTGCTGTGTTGTGACGGCTGGCTCGGTTGTTTTTGTTATCTATCCCGGGAGCTGCGATGCGCCTCGGTGGCCCTCCCTTCCCCTCCCCTTAACTGTGCGGGGGGTTGGGGGGTTGGGCAGCTATCCGTCAGTGCATCGATGTCACACATCCAGCGGCACATGCACTGCTTCACCTTATGGTGGCGTGAGTGCGCCGCCGCTGTGTTTTCGTTCTTGGCGTCCTACACGAGGAGGTGTAATGCTGGCTGGCGAGCGGTTTTCATCTGCCTGGCCGCTGGTGTCTTCTCTCTCCCACTGGCCACCAGTGTGGCATTGGTGGCGTACCCCTGGGTAAACCTGGAGCATCACTCCCTATAGCCCTACACGTTACTCCTCTCCTTCCCCTTTATGGACACTATGCACTTTAAGGAATCTTTTGACCAACTAACATCACAGTGGTAATTACTTTTTAATTTTGTTTTTTATTACCATTTCTAATTTTTACAATACTTGTTTTTAGCACTGGTCTAGCTAGACCTACCTTCTTGTCCATATCTTGGGTGTTAATATACTATATCATCCCTTCACCACCTTATTACTCAGTCTACCCCTGACATAAGGCTTTCACTATAATTACCTTCTTTGGTCTCTGTTACCAACTCTATCACTTGCACCAAAGCTATTTTCACTTTCCTGTACACTTTACCCACCAATTACTGTCCATCTATCTCATTATCATTTTTTAGATGTCCACAATGTTACAGCCCTCACATTTAAGTAAATATAAATGCGTTTTGCCCCGCTGAGGAAGTTGCAAAACGTAACGCGTACGGGGGTTCAGGAGTCTGAAGACACGTCGCTTGCTGCTGTCCTTTTGGAACATTTACTTGTCCATACATATCCTGTATGTTTACTAGCCTGTGCTTTTACTACCTTTTAAATAAATGCTTGAGTTTAGCGGAGAGCTCTTAGATCTGTGATTCCTTTTTTCATGTTTGGGTCTGTATGCACCGCTGACCTTTGAGGATCCGAATTGCTACCCTGCTTCCTGGTCTCCTATGCTGAGATACCTGCTCATTTGACCATCTAGTAAAATAGTGGTCTACATGCGAAGGTGAGAGTATGCATCCTTACTGGTGGAGGAATCACTTTAAGTTTTTGGCTTCTCATCGTCACGTGGTGGAGAATTTTAAGATTTGGCTATTTGGATTTCTCTTACATATTTCTGTGGACTTTATTTAATCAATTTAGTATAATTATTCTTCCTATATATTGTTTGTTTCACACATAAATAAAAAAAAAAAAAAAAAAATATATATATATATATATATATATATATATATATATATATATATATTCATTTGAATATATTCCTATGGGTTTTGCGTTGCACTGTTTTTTATTTTATATATATATATATATATCTATGTCTCATTTAAAGTCCCATTTAGTTTAGGCTCTAGAAATTATCAGACATGGGACAAACCCTAACTGAGAATGTAGCCTGGCTGGCCAGAAAGGTAGTAGACAGCCCAATGTCCTCAACATGGGGAGGGTGCCCTGTCAATGTGAAGTCCCAATGTTGATGACGACAAGGGACGTTTACCCACAACCCTGTCCTAATGGTTGTGGGGGTCTGTGGATGGGATCCGCTTTAAAAATAAGGGGAATCCAAATATTCCCCCCCCCTCCCCACTATGTGAATTAGCAAGGGGTAAAAACACGATCTACAGACACATCCATTTCCGATGAAGACTTGCACTGAATGCCATATTTGGTCAGTAAGGTCAGCCACCATTCCCAATTGTTCTGTTTATATTTGGTCATTAGCCAGGAATACCTAGCTGACAGTTCAATGGCCATGCAGGGACCCATCACTAGTTGGTAGAAAGCCAGCAGTTACCTAACAACCAGTCTGAGCAGGTAGTTGTCATAATTAAAGAAGAACTATAGGCAAAACTTCTTTTGCCCAATTTTGATAGAGTAAGGGAGGGCCATTACCCCTGTCAGTTTATTTTTTGTCATATGCATCCCATTGAGGAGAATTTGTGTCACTTCCTGTCCCATAGCCAAAACAGGAAGTGAGAGGAATCCCAGTGTCTACATTGGGAGATTTTCCCTCTATTACTTTTCTGGGGACAACTCCAATATTGGGATTTTCTTTTAATTTCACCTTCAATGAAAATGGAAAACAAGACTAATGGAGAGGTTGAATTTCCCTGAGGCCGCGTACATGCGATCGAATATATCTGCTAAAAATGGTCCGACAGACCGTTTCAGCAGACATATCCGATCGTGTGTACGGGCTAGCGGACATGTTTTCCCAGCGGACAAATTTCAAAGCATGCTTTGAAATTTGTCCGCCGGAGACATGTCCATCAGATATGTCTGCTGGTTAGTACACTCACCAGCGGACAGAAATCTCCGCGCATGCGTCGAATGGATTCAACGCATTCGTGGAAGTATTTTACTTCCTGGAGTGGTGACGTGGCGGCGTCAACGTCACCGCCACGTCACCGCGTCCTCAGCCTGAGGGGATTTTTGTCCGATGGTGTGTACACGCCATCGGACCAAAATCCAATGAGACATGTCCGCTGGAAACGGTCCGTCGGACATGTTTGAGCGGACATGTCTCATCGTGTGTACGCGGTCTAACGGTGGCACAGACTGCAATAACAACAGGGGTCCATTTCTGCTCTGTCAAATACTAAAAAATAAGTTTTGCCTTTAGTTGTAATGCACCTGGAGATTTGGCTTGATGCTTGGACAAACACCCCATTTAGAAAAAGGTAATATTATTGCTCTGTCAGAAAAATTATTGACCAATCATAAATAATAGAATAAATATAACAAGTCGCAACATCCTGTGAGATATACACAGCATGAATCAATTATTCAAAAATAAGTTGTGCTAAACAATCAAATAATACATACAAATAGTGCAAATCAAATAAAGTCCATCCAGTGAAGTGACATCAAAAGTGACAATGTATCACAGTACACCAAGAAATGAGTGATGTTCAGAAAGATGACTTCCACCTCTAAGGCCGCGTACACACGATCGGTCCTACCCGATGAGAATGGTCCGACGGACCGTTTTTATCGGTTCACAGACTGATGGTCTGATGGTCTGATGTGCGTACACACCATCAGTTCAAAAACCGATCGTGTCAGTACGCGGTGACGTAAAACACAACGATGTGCTGAAAAAAATGAAGTTCAATGCTTCCAAGCATGCGTCGAATTGATTCTGAGCATGTGCGGGTTTTTGGACCGATGCTTTTGCGTACTAACCATCGGTTTGGACCGATGGTCAGGTGTCTATCGGTCCGATTTTAAAGCAAGTTTTAAAACTTTGGTCCGACGGACGATGGACTGATGGCCCGTACACACGGTCGGTTTGGACCGATAAAACTGGACTTAAGTCCATTTTCATCGGTTTGGACCGATCATCTGTACGCAGCCTTAAAGAATGGCCGCTTACCGACTCCCTAGACTCCAGGTGAAATCTTACTTCATGAACTTCCACCGCCTCAATTAGGCATGATCATATAGGGACCCCAAAGAGAAATAAAAGCTTCCACAGCATAAAATCTTTGTGGTATTTATTGTAAAAGTTGTAGTACACTTACATATGGCAAGTAGTTATTGGCATAAAAAACAAGCCGGCCGGCTTGAACTTGAAGCCTGTCTCTCCAGGGCCCTTATGAGAGAGTTATCGAGACTAGAAATGTCATGGATATACAGTATAGAATCCGGTCTTATAGTTTAAATGTGGGTGTGGATGTTAATGGTTTCATTGACAATTCTTAAATGTAACTCTTTGGTGTGCTTGTCTGCTTTATGTGCTAAGTATTGTAAACTTGGTCTGACCTTTATATTTGTAGATTACATTTTTTCTATTCATTCATAATATTTTTTTTAGAATTGATTATTATATTTTTTATTAACTTTTTCAAAACGCCAGTTTTTTTTTTATATGTTCATTAGTTTAATTTTTGTTATTATTTTAATTTTTATTAATATATATAAAAAAAAATAATCAATTACATTTATTTTTCATATCCAATCCTACATCAAGTAAAGTCAAATGTTCTTGAATGCTTCCACTAGAGGCCGCTATGCTTTTTTAAATAGGTGTCCCATGTCAAACTTTTTGATCTCCTTCCGGTTTTTTAAGAGAGGTGTATGCTTTTATCTAAATACCTTTATTACATTTTTCCCAAAGGTTAATAATCCAGACCTGAGTTGACTTGCTACAACCATTCAACAGTCAATTAATGTTGGTTCTAATTAGGGCACTTAGAAGGTAGTTTTATTACTACCTTCATTGTCATCATATTACATAGAGCCATATTAAAGGTGTTGCAAAGATACCATTTTTTGTTTCCTTTTTTTTTTTTTGTTTACAAACTTTTATTATTGAGAATAAATGGTGGTACAAATCCATATAATGAATATAATGAATGCATATACAAAAAGATGGATAAAACAAACGAGAAGTCAGTCTGTGAACATACATTAATACAGCTTTTACAGGTTACAGGCCACAGTCATATATATGGTTTAACAGGGAAATTGAAGATGGGGGTAATGGTGTCTCAGGTAGAAATCCAACAATAACAACTAGCCTATTGCTGTCATAGGGAGATTAGATAGGGTTAAAGTATAGGGGGGAGTGGTCGAACCAAGGAGACCATTTATTGTTATATATATGATTGGTATTCTGTAAGGTATGAAAGATTTTTTCCATCAAACTTATGCTGTTGATTCTCGATTTGAGTGGTGCTAATGGTAACAATGGTGATTTCCAGTGGAAAGCTATTAACCAGTGTATGGCAACACATATTGTGTGAATCAATCTCATGTGAGAGGTGGATAGGCCCGTAATTGGAGAAAAAAGGAGGCAATGGTGTTATCAGAGATTTTGGAAGCAAATTTTTCTAGCTGTGACCAAATACCCTTAACTTTGTCACAATACCAAAAAATGTGAGGGAACGAGTCTAAGGAGTTGCAATCTCTAAAGCAGGATGGGGAAGCCATAGGGAAGATAGAGTGAAGTTTGATTGGTGTATATTACCATCTTGCAAAAAGCTTCAGGGCAGGCTCTTTAATGGAGATGGACTTAGTACACTTGTGTAAATTATTTATGCAATTGTCCCAATTAATCGTAGAATATGTGAAGTTTTCTTCTTGTTCCCATTTAAGCATGTACAGAAGTTTATTTAAGTCTGTGTTATTAATTAGGTTAGAGTAAAGTTCTGAAATTAAACCACGTTTTCTGGGAGATTTAAGGCATAGATTTTCAAAAAGGGTGGGGGGTTGGGTGTTCAATGTTTGGAAGTGTGTATCGAAGAACTGCTTGATATGAAGGAAGTTGTCATACTCTAAATCCGGGACCCGGTATTTCAATTTCAGTGAGGAGAAAGGGATAAAGTTGGTGCCTTCTATAAAATTGAAAAGTGAGGTCAGGTTATTGTTTATCCACCATGTGAGATCTACTGGATTTTGTGCATTTGGACTGAATTTAGGGTCGCCTAGGAATGAGGCGTTAGGTGGAGACTTGAAGATGAGATTATACTTATGGTTGTGTAGCTTCCATAGTTGGTATGAATGTGTAACTATCTGATTTCGAGATTCCAGGGAAGGGATGGGGATTTTGTTACCCCAAAGTATACCTGAGATAGAGTATGGCAATACAGAGGTCCTCTCAAACTCAAGCCATGGGATCATTGAATTAGGAATATGCCATTGAGCTATTTGGGACCATCTAGCTGATAAATAATAAAGCCACAAGTCTGGGAGGCCGAGGCCACCACGTTTTTGAGATTTATATAAAATCAGTCTTGATAAACGTGGATGGGAGTCTGCCCATACAAATTTATTAATGTCGGATTGAAATTTGGTGATAAGTATTTTGTTAATTCTAATGGGGAGCGCTCTAAATAGGTATATTATTTTAGGGAGTAATGTCATCTTGATTGCAGTGATTCTACCCAAAAACTATATCTTAAAGGACTTCCACATTCTAAGTGTCGCTCTTAATTTTTGCATCAGTGGAATGTAGTTCTTGGTAACTAAATCATTTAGGTTGGGGGTGAGAAGGATGCCTTAGTATGGGAGGGAGTCCGGCGAGTAAGAGAAATTAAAGGAGGAACGTAAGGACTCTAGCGCAGAAGAGGGGATGTTTATCGGCATACCTATTGACTTGGAGACATTGACTGTAAGACCAGATAAGGAAGCAAAAATGTTAAGGGTTTGTAAAAGGCTGGGTAAAGTAGTTTCAGGTTGTGATAAAAAAGAGTAACATATCGTCAGCATAAATACTCAATTTGGCAGTGGATAGTGGTTCTATTGCTAATGCGAATAGTAATGGTGAAAGGGGGCAACCCTGTCTAGTACCCCTCCCTATACCAAAGAATTCTGAATTGCAACCTGGTAAACGTATTCTAGTAGAGGGATTATGGTAGAGTGCGTGGAAGGCATGTAAAAATTCACCATCAAATCCGAATTTGTGAAGTACTGTGTCTAGGTATGTCCAGGAGACGCTGTCGAAAGCTTTTTTGATATCCAGGCTGAGCATCAGGAGCGATTTGGCGTTTACATTAGCGTCCTGAATGATGTTAGTGACCAGTCTGATGTTGTCAGTAATTTGCCTGCCTGGAATGAAGCTGGATTGATATAGGGAAATTAAAGTGGGAATAATTATGGAGAGTCTGTTTGCAAGGAGTCTACTAAAGATCTTGAGGTCGTTGTTTATAACTGAAATTGGTCTATAATTTTGGGGTGATGTGTGGTCTTTATTAGGCTTTGGGATGAGGGACATATTAGCGAGTAACATCTCGTTTGGGAACTGATCTCCCTTTAGGATGCAGTTAAATAATTTCGCTAGGTGTGGGACTAAAAGCTGGGAGTATTGTTTGTAGTATAGAGAGGAAAAGCCATCTGGACCTGGGGCTGAATTTTTCTTTAGTGTTTTGATAATTTGAGTTAATTCTTCTTCCAAGCATGGTGAGTTAAGACTCTCTAACTGCGTTTGTTTAAGTTTTGGAAGGGAGAGACTATTCAACCAAGAGATTGAGAAGGAAGGAGGGAAGGATTTTGGTGCAGAAAGAAGATCAAAATAAAATTTAGTGAATATTGAAAGGACTTCCTGGGGGTGTGTGACTAATTGGTTTGTGTTATTTTTAGGTTTATAGATATGGGAGGGTTTTATTGATTGGTTGAGTTTCCGTGCAAACATTGTGGGGTAGGAATTGCTCGATAAGAGAAATCTAGCCTATGACCAGTGAAGAGCTTTTTCTGCTTTAGCGGACAATAAAGTGTCCAATTCGTTACGTTTAATTGATATCAGTTTGAAAATGTCTGGGTCATGTGTATTTGTGTGCTCTCTGTGTAGTTGGTGGAGATCTTTTGTGAGGGAGTTAATTTTTTACAATTTAATCTTGTTACATTGTGCAGCCCTTCTAATTAGGAGACCCCTCATCACAGCTTTATGAGCCGACCAGAGGGTAGAGGATGGCATTTCTGGGGATGCGTTGATTGAAAAATATTCTGATATTTCAGAAGCTATCTCTTGTTGGTGACACGGATCAGTTAGTAGGGATTTGTTTAATCTCCACGAAAAGGGGATGGAGGTAAGGCCAATAAATTTGGTGGTCAGAGTAACTATGTGGTGGTCGGACCAAGTGCAAGGATATATACTGGAGTCTAGGGAATTTGCAAGGATAATTGTGGTGCAAAATATATGGTCAATTCGTGAGTAAGAGTCATGTGGATGTGAATAAAATGTATAGTCTCTTGCACCTATATTCAATGCTCTCCATGTGTCTGTCAGTTGCATATCATGTAGGAGAGAGGTAGTTGTCTTAGAAAAGGATTTGGAAGTTTGGGTTTGTTTACTTCTGTCTAGGTTTGGTTGGGGCACTGAGTTAAAGTCTCCGCCTAATATAATATGTGGGGAATGAAATTGTTGCAATTTAAGGAAGAATTGGGTGAAGAATGTGGATTGAGTTTCATTGGGAGCATAAACGTTTGCGATTGTGATATCTCTACCAGAGAGGATACCTTTAATAATAATGAATCTGCTCTCTTGGTCCTTATAGACTTGTTGTACGTCTATAGGGAATGAGTGGTGAAAAAATATAGCGACTCCTTTCGTTTTGGTAGGATAAGAAGTGTAGAATGATTGGTTGAATGCTTTGTGGAAAAATGTAGGGTGGGAGTCCTTCATGAAGTGTGTCTCCTGTAGTATTACAATCTTAGCGTCCAGTCTTTTATAATGTAGAAAGGCCTTTTTCCTTTTGTTTGGTGAGTTAAATCCCTGTACGTTATGAGATATTATTTTAATAGTCATGATGTATTATCATGTATAAGGAGGATCCACAGGAGGAGAGATAAATGGGAGTTTCTGTAGTATATGTAGGAACATTTTTTGTGTAGTATGAGACTGAATAGGGTCTGTGCAGCATAAAGTATACTGTTGAACGATGACTTACTTTTTGTAATGGATGTATTGAGGATAAATGAGAAAAATGTACCACATCTATAATAAAACACAAAACATAACTAAACGGAACAGTGTTCCAACAAAACCAATTTATCAAAAAAAAATAACATTTGGGGTTGGGGGGAAAAATGGTTCCCACCATTTTTTTTTCCTAAATAGCTTCCTTTACCTTAGTGCAGTCCTCCTTCACTTACCTCATCCTTCAAGTTTTCCTTCAAGTTTTCTTTTAAATGTCCTTATTTCTTCTGAGAAATCCTCACTTCCTGTTCTTTTGTCTGTAACTCCACGCAGTAATGCAAGGCTTTCTCCCTGGTGTGGAGTGTCCTGCTCGTCCCCCTCCCTTGGACTACGGGAGAGTCAGGACGCCCACTAACACACAGCTCCTTTCTCTATCTGATACGTAGAGAGCTTCCTGACTCTCCTGCTCGCCCACTCCCCCCTCAAGGGAGGGGGCGAGCACAACACTCCACGCCAGGGAAAAAGCCTCATATTACTGTGTGGAGTTACAGACAGAAGAACAGGAAGTGAGGATTTCTCAGAAGAAATAAGGACATTTACAGGCTAAATTGAAGGATGAGTTAAATGAAGGAGGACTGCACTAAGGCAAAGGAAGCTATTTAGTTTTTTTTTTACCTTTACAACCCCTTTAAATTTGTGGAAAAAAAAAACAATATGGTGTGGGGTTGTTTTTCAGGGGTTGGGCTTGGCCCCTTAGTTCCAATGAATGGAACTCTTAAGTTGTCAGCATACCAAGACATTTTGGACAATTTCATGCTTCCAACTTTCTGGGAACAGTTTGGGGATGGCCCCTACTTGTTCCAACTGACTGTGCACCAGTGCACAAAGCAACGTCCATAAATACATGGATGAGCAAGTTTGGGGTGGAGAAACTTGAATGACTTGCACAGCTTCCTGACCTCAAACCAATAGAACACCTTTTGGATGAATTAGAGCAGGGACTGCAAACCAGGCATTCTCATCCACATCAGTGTCTGACCTCACAAATACACTTCTGGAAGAATGGTCAAACATTCCCATAGACACACTCCTAAACCTTGTGAACAGCCTTCCCAGAAGAAGGCTCAATATTGAACCCTACGGACTAAGAGCGGAAAGCCATTAAAGCTCAGGCATCCCAATACTTTTGTTAATATAGTAGATATATATATATATATATATATATATATATATATATACATATGTATATATGTATGTATATGTGTGTGTGTGTGTGTGTGTGTGTATGTATATATCAGGAAGAAGTGTTTATTGTCTTATGATATCTTAGTTTATTAATGCTTTTGTTAACATTTATTGAAGGCATTTTTTATTTCCAAAACACTTACTGCTAGCTAATATGCTCCAATTAAGTTCAATTCATTGAATCAACAGTTTTTAGTTACCTGTTCCTTCAGGTAGAACAGTGGCTGATATTGGTGCCCTTTCCCAGGCTTCTGCACGGAGACCTTTGCAGCCTGAAAACAGAAGAGACACCTGTTTTCTGAGCGCAGGGGGCTAGCACCTGAAATCCTAGGAATGGGCCATCTATTGAAAAGCAGGCTCTCGATAAGGCAGTCACTGTGATAGGCGGCGGAAATTTGATAATGAAAGAAGATGCCAAATAGATTAATCTGGTGAGATTTGCCAAAACACAGAGTTTGCTGCAAGATTATCCACACTCGCAATAGGGAGCCCTTTGTTTTATGAAAGTTCCACTTATCATTGTAAGCTTTATCTCAATAAGAAACATAATGGTTTACTTGTTTACATGCAGAAGAGATATATTGAGAGCAGGACGGAGGAGTCGTGAACTCCCCTTTTTTTAGTTGAAATATTTCCAGCATGCAAGTTATTAGTCCGGGGAGAACAAGCTCTTGGACACATAGAACATTTAAATATGCCTGTCTTGCTGCGGCCAATAATAATGTTATTTCATCCAGTGAGAAAATGTTTTACTTCCTGTAAAAATACTTTTGGATAAAAATGACCAGTACATTGGTCATGTTCCCGATTTGATATCTGGGCATATGCTTACTTTTTTTGCATCCTTCTTGCTAAGTGTTGTGTTTACTCAACTATTTCTTACAAAGGGGAAATGCTATAGGCTTATTTGAATTTCTTGGCTCTAATAAATATTTTCTGTTTGTGTCTTTACATTTGCAGGCTTTATGTATAGAGAATTTATGCCTTTTTTTTTGTTTGCATACACTTGTGAATATCATCAGCTTAAAGAGGAAGTAAACCCTGATGGGTTTTACTTCCTCTTTGTTTCCCTGCAAAAGTAAAGCTTAATGGGCTATTTTGCACTGCATAGTAGCCCATTATGTGACCCGCGATGTCACTGTCTTCCTCGCTGGCAGCGAGTGTCCATTCTTCACCCCTCTTCCTTCCGGGGCCGCAAACTCCGACTCTGTGACTGGCCGGAGTCGTGTGGCGCCTGTCACGGCATGATCCAGTTTGAAACGTCACAGTGTGCCCTTTTAAGTTAGCGTCTGTGCAGAAGAGGCCTTTGTTCGCAGACATTGAAAATATCTCCTAAACCGTGAAGGTTTAGGAGATATTTCAAACACCTACAGGTAAGCCTTAATCTAGGCTTACCTGTAGGTGAAAGTTGCCCCTGAGGGTTTACAACGTTTTAAAGTGTTATTAAACCCATCACAGTAAAATGAGTCTGTATATGCAGTAATGCATGCTTGTTATACTCAATGTGGAACCTAAGTGGTTAATTACCTGCATTGTTTAAAAAGACTGTTTGATCCTGTATTCTCTCATCCTTCCCTTCTTCTACAGTCCCCAAACTATCTCCTGATAAAACGGAGCCCTGGGGAAAAGCTGCACATGCTCAGTTTGATGTGTATTCCTAAAGAGTTTTTCTTTCTTCGGGAGGGTGCATGTGATCAGAACAGGGCCAATCAGAAGTCACAAGACTGCTTTACACTGATGAGAAAAGGTATTTAACAGTTTATAATTACTATAAACGATTACATTCCATGGTATTAGGGAAACCGGATATAGTGCATGCAGGATCCTGGGTTTAGTAACACTTTAAAATAGCGTTCCGGTATGCGCAAGGGCAATCTAAACTGGTAACCTAAACACAAATATTGCTCTATGAATTTTTTTTTTATTTGTAGCCATGTGTGACCATTTCTTTCTATTTTAAAGCTGTGAATGATGAGAAAGGACAAAACACAATCTAGCTTCCACTGACAGTTAGTGAAGGGCCAGTCACAACTGGGTACGGTACAGGGAAGGTTCAGTTAACATTAATGAAGTTTCATTGCCAAACCCAAACCCCATTGAAGTCAACCAGAGACGTATGTTAAAAAACAGTAACGCCCATTTTCTAGGCTAAAAGGCAAGATATTGTCAAACAAATCACATGGGGGCTGGGCACTGCCCTGGGGGATTAAATGAAAAAAGTTTAGAAAAAAAAATTGCATTTGGCAAAGAGCAGTGATTTTAGTAATGCTTGAAATTAAGTATTAAAAATGTGAAAATCCTTTAAATAACATGCCCAGGGAATGCTGACCCTGCCTGTGATTTGTTGCATATGTGTAATGTATACAACTTTTTGCAGCAACATGGATATTTACAAAGGATGTAGCCTTAATTGCCAGAAAAATTACAGCTCCTGGGTGCTTACTTCTGTTCATAAACTGAGTGGATGGGGATTCCTTTCATCTATACCAGACCCCAATTCTGTGTGGCTGTGTGTCAGTGCTCAGCTTTTAATTTCTTTCAGCCGATGGTGTGCATTAGGCATCCTGATCTACTTAAATTTACCTCACTGGATCATGTGATTGAGAATGGATGCACACCATGGGATTTTTTTTTAAATAGGAACTTGATGGTTTCAGGAAAGAAAATTGCTCCATCTATGGCGGGCTTAACACCCATGTTCCCCCAAATGGGATATAACTGCTTTCCAAATGTTCCCTTTTACCACTTCAGCCCTGGAAGGTTTTACCCACTTCCTGACCAGGTAATTTTTTGCAATACGGCGCTGCATTGTTTCAGCTGACAATTGTGTAGTCGTGCAACCATGTATCCAAATAAAATTGATGTCCTTTTTTTTCCTTCAAATAGAGCTTTATTTTGGTGGTATTTGATCACCTGTGCCGTTTTTATTTTTTGCGCTATAAACAAAAAAATGCCAACAATTTTGAAAAAATAAATACATATTTTTAACGTTCTTCTATAATACATATCCCCCCAAAAAAATTAATTTCTTAATCAATTTAGGCCAATATGTATTTTGCTACATATTGTTGGTAAAAAAAATCCCAATAAGTATATATTGATTAATGTGCGCAAAGGTTATGATTTAGGGCCTTTTATTTATTTTTTACTGGTAATGGCAGTGATCTTTTAACCTCCCTGGTGGTATGATTCTTTCTGATTTTAGGTGCTGAAAGCGGTACTATTATTTTGCAAGGAAATTTGGCATTTTATACTGTAGGCTTGTAATTCTTAGGAATAACTCACTTAATTCTGACCAAACACGAGTCTAGTAGGCATCCCGGGTATGACATTTTTTTAAAAACAAAATTATAAATTATAATGTAATAAATAATTATAAATAACTATAACAAATAATAATGTAATTATAATAAAAAATATTCAATAATGTAATCAACTCAAAAACACTGAAATTTGCTCAGTTGCAGAATTGTCGCTGTCATTATTTTTTTTTATGATGAATTTCCCCACATATCGCTATCGCTCAATTCTACAAGTGATTATAATTTATTATCGCTGTTTTCTAAAAACATTTTTGACATAAAGGGACACTTTTGGTTGCTATGGACAATCTACAGTTATTATATAAAAGTACATGCAGGACACTGGACAGACCACTAGGGACAAAGGGGGTGTGTATTTTTTACATACAGTACTGTAATCTATAGATTACAGTATACTGTATGCATTGTGTTTGTTTACTTTTTTGAATTTGGCGCCGTTCTCCGCCCCCGTGCGTCGTAACCTCGCAGGGAACGGAGATTGACGGCGCACGGGGACACTGTGTGAATCGAGCGAGCACCCGCTCGCTCACACAGCGTGGATGCATCGCTGGATCCAGGAACAAGGTAAGCCAGCACGCGCTGCAGGCTCCGCATAGCTACCCTGAGCGTGACTCAGGGTTACCGATCCTAGCAAAAAAAAACACCCCTAGTCACGCTCAGGAATACCGCCAGGGGGGTTAATGGCAGCAGGACTGTGACATTGCGGCAGACAAATCTAACACTAAGCCCAGGTTCACACTGAGCTGCTACAATGAAGCCATCTGAGTTCAGCTGATTTAACTCCTGCACCTCAGCCCCGATTTTGGCGGCAATTTCACATACAGATTTCAATGGAAGTCGCACCCCAGTACGGTGATCAGTGTTAAAAAAAAATGCACTGATCCCTGTATACATGACACTGGCAGGGAAGGGGTTAACACTAGGGGGAGATCAAGGGGTTAAATGTATTACCTGGAAGGTGTTTCTAACTGTGGGGGGAGTGGATTCACCAGAGGTAAAGAGAGATCGTGATTCAGCTTAGCTGAAACAAGATCTCACACTTTTCCTCCCTGGCAGATCAGCGGCAGTGTCGGCCCGCCCATATGGGCGCACGGGCGCCGCCCCCTCTCTCGCAGTCACAAAAAAAAAAAAACGGGCCCTTTAAGAACTTTTATTCGGCTAAAATGTCATTTTGACATTTTAGCCGAAGTTCTGGCGGCCGTCTATAGAGGGCGCTGCAGCGCTGCAGCGCCACTCCCTCTCGCAAATAACACACTTCAATGCATTGAACGTGTGTTGTTGCCAGCTGCCTGGTCTATTCCTATAACCGGACATAGGGCGCCGGTTTCCTGAATAGCGGCAGCTGGTTGGCTGAGGGGAACTGCCTATCAAAGCCAGTGGCTCTGATAGGCTTTTCCAGTACCGCCCTCCGGCTCCCGGAAGTCTATGCTCGGAGCGCAGGCAATCTGCGGTCCTTGCATTAGACTGACAGCCGTTTCAGCCAATCAGGTTCCCGGATTCTGGTTATCAGGAACCTGATTGGCTGAAGCTTCTCCACGGCGGCAGAAGACATCGAGGGAGGACATGGAAGCGTCAGGTAAGTGTTTTTTTTTAACAGGGAAAGGGGCATCATGGGGCACAGTGGCAGCATGGGGCACAGTGGCAGCATGGGGCACAGTAGTGACAAAGGGCACAGAGGCGACAATGAGCACAGTGGCATGGGGCACAGTGGTGACAATTAAACAGCACAGTGGTGACACTTGATGACACAGTGACTCCATATGATGGCATGGCACAGTGGTGACAACTGATGGCACAGTGACTGCATTTGATGGCATGGCACAGTGGTGACAACTGATGGCACAGTGACTCCATATGATGGCATGGCACAGTGACTGCATTTGACGGCATGGCACAATGGTGACAATTGATGGCACAGTGACTGCATTTGATGGCATGGCACAGTGGTGACAATTGATGGCACAGTGGTGGCGTTTGATGGCATGGCACAGTGGTGACAATTGACGGCACAGTGACTGCATTTGATGGCATGGCACAGTGGTGACAATTGATGGCACAGTGGCTGTGTTTGATGGCATGGCACAGTGGTGACAATTGATGGCACAGTGGTGGCGTTTGATGGCATGGCACAGTGGTGACAATTGATGGCACAGTGGTGGCGTTTGATGGCATGGCACAGTGGTGACAATTGATGGCACAGTGGCTGCATTTGGTGGCATGGCACAGTGGTGACAATTGATGGCACAGTTGCTGTGTTGCATGGCATGGCACAGTGGTGACAATTGATGGCACAGTGGTGGCGTTTGATGGCATGGCACAGTGGTGACAATTGATGGCACAGTGGTGGCGTTTGATGGCATGGCACATTGGTGACAATTGATGGCACAGTGGCTGCATTTGGTGGCATGGCACAGTGGTGACAATTGATGGCACAGTTGCTGTGTTGCATGGCACAGTGGTGACAATTGATGGCACAGTGGCTGTGTTTGATGGCATGGCACAGTGGTGACAAATGATGGCACAGTGGTGGCGTTTGATGGCATGGCACAGTGGTGACAATTGATGGCACAGTGGTGGCGTTTGATTGCATGGCACAGTGGTGACAATTGATGGCACAGTGGTGGCGTTTGATGGCATGGCACAATGGTGACAATTGATGACACAGTGGCTGTGTTGCATGGCACAGTGGTGACAATTGATGGCACAGTTGCTGTGTTGCATGGCACAGTGGTGACAATTGATGGCACAGTGGCTGTGTTTGATGGCATGGCACAGTGGTGACAATTGATGGCACAGTGGTGGCGTTTGATGGCATGGCACAGTGGTGACAATTGATGGCACAGTGGTGGCGTTTGATTGCATGGCACAGTGGTGACAATTGATGGCACAGTGGTGGCGTTTGATGGCATGGCACAGTGGTGACAATTAATGACACAGTGGCTGTGTTGCATGGCACAGTGGTGACAATTGATGGCACAGTTGCTGTGTTGCATGGCACAGTGGTGACAATTGATGGCACAGTGGCTGCATTTGGTGGCATGGCACAGTGGTGACAATTGATGGCACAGTTGCTGTGTTTGATGGCATGGCACAGTGGTGACAATTGATGGCACAGTTGCTGTGTTTGATGGCATGGCACAGTGGTGACAATTGATGGCACGGTGGCTGCATTTGGTGGCATGGCACAGTGGTGACAATTGATGGCACAGTGACTGCGTTTGATGGCATGGCACAGTGGTGACAATTGATGGCACAGTGGCTGTGTTTGATGGCATGGCACAGTGGTGACAATTGATGGCACAGTGGCTGCATGTGATGGGCACAGTGAGGCTGCAATGTTTTTTTTTTCGTTTGCGCCCCCCCAACAATTTTGAGCACCAGCCGCCACTGATCAGCGGTGTGCTTTGTTTACATCAGCATAACCCTGCTACGTCTCTCCTGTGATTGTGTTCAGTATATTACAGTTTTGGTTTTGGGTTTAATGCCACTATCAGCTTTCAAATGTCAAAGTCAAGTGAACATATCAAGATAAAAACTGTAATAATAACTCTAAATGTGTGTGCATCAAAAAATACACTATACTTTCCCATTGAGGGGTATTTGATGAGGACAAGGGCCTCCTCCCAACAACCCTGGCTGGTGAATGTGGGGGTCTGACGGTGGTGGGGTTATCAAAATCAGGAATCCTCTTTAATAATAGGGGGCCCTGATGCTGTTCTCCCCATGTGAATGAGTAAAGGGTACAAATAAAGACACTCGGTTGTTTGAAAAGTCCTTTATTGAAAAAATGTAATTCTCATAAGGCAATAATGTAACCTTTCTAATACCCGCCCATGTGCTTACATAGCCAGGGATGTAAGTGAATGGGCTGGGTGATGTCAGTGGTTGATTGGAACGAGGAAAGCACCTTCTGTATAGCTAGACATGGTCATGTTAAAGTGGTTGTAAACCCTCAGGGAGAACTTATACCTACAGGTACGCCTAGATTAAGGCTTACCTGTAAGTGCTTGCAATATCTCTGAGACCTACACGGTTTCTGAGATATTTGCAATTTCCCACCGAGTGACGCCTTCAACGGGGCATGCGCCGTCTTAAAAGTGCATGCTGTGCCGTTTCAAGCCGGGGTCATGCCGTTACAGTTCGCTCCCGCATGCGCGGTAATGACGTCTTGTGACTCCGGCCAGTCACAGAGCTGGAGTTCACGGTCCCCGGAACAAGAGGGGTGAAGAATGGATGCTCACTGCCATGGAGGAAGACAGTGAACTCGCGGGCTTCTCCTGCAGGTAAGTGTCACATAATAGGCTACTATGCAACGCATAGAAGCCCATCATGCTTTACCTTTGCAGGAAGACATAGAGGAAGTAAACCCCATCAGGGTTTACTTCCTCTTTAATGTCAATACAAACATCCGAATATCCAATGTTCATTCCACTTACATTTGGATCGAACATTGAGCTGACAGGTATCAAAATATAATAATTACTTGTTTTGAACTTTTTTTTTTACATTTCTTAAGTTACACATTTTGGGAAGAAATAATAAAAGCACATATGGTGTTTTTGCCGAAAAAAATGGGCATTTATAATTTTTTTCCAAAGAGCCTGTAAAGTATTGCACATGTGTTCAGTTAATCACTGGTGCTATGTTAGACTCCTGCAGATAAGCCCTTACCTCTGTAAGGGCTGTCAGCTTGTAAGCTGCAGGGCTTTTGAATGAACTATGAGAACCCCCAAGCCATCCACCACAGTGTAAGAGGGGACTTGTAGTTTTCTCATTCACAGATCTCATGCACACATTGTTGATGGGATCCATAAAGTTTACAGTAAGTACTGCTGTTAACAATGGCCACTAGAAGTCATTCTATTAACATAAATGAGATAAAAACAGTGGTAAGATACATGCACGAAAACAGTATGATAAAGTCACACAACTACCAGGAATTGTGGGAAAGGATGGTTAATATTGCTGAACCCATTGGCCCGGATTCACATACATCGGCGCATCTTTATGCCGCCGTAGCGTATCTTCTTTACGCTACGCCGGCACAACGCATAGAGGGAAGCATGGAGTTCACAAACCAAATGCTCCCAACATTGTGCCGGCTTAGCGTATAGTCGTAGGCATAAGGCAGCATAAGTGGAAGTGGGCTGGAAGTGGGCGTGATACATTTTATTGAAGTGTGCCCAATGCAAATGATGGGCTGAGCTGCAGAAAAGTACTTAAAATGAACTGCGCATGCATCGTACCTTGGACGTATCCCAGTGCGCATGCTCACAATCACGTCGAAACAACTGGCTAAGATACGTCGAATCACTGCCTACGACGTGAACGTAACCTACGCCAAGCCCTATTCACGTACTACGTAAACAACCTAAAATTCAACGGCGTTCGGTCCCTGGTCCATACCTTTGCATGAGTTGCGCCTCCAATATGGGGAATAACTTTAGGCCGGACGTAACCCTTACACAAATCGCTTAAAACATGCACCAGGCGCAAGTACGTTCGTGAATCGGCGTATCTCCCTCATTTGCATATTTGCATTGAAAATCAATGGGAGTGCCAAATGCGTCCAGCATAACTATGCGCCCACTATACACTGGCGTAGGCAAGTTACGTCGCTCGGATGAAGTCAGTTTTTAGGTGTATCTTAGTTCTGTGGGCACGGCGCACAGATACGACGACACATATTTACACTTACGGGGCGTATCTCAAGATACGTCGGCGTAAGTGCTTTGTGAATCCGGGCCATTGCTTTTTATGGACATTTTAACTGCTACTAGATAAAAGATTGACAAAATACTCAAGAAATTAGTAAATATCATTACATACATAAATGTATAGTCAAAAGTTATACTAATCAGTTATAATAATTTTCAGTTGTCTGTTAATTTATTCATTGTTATATAGACTAAAAATACACAATGTTGCATTTAAAAATATATATATCAAATATATTATAATAAAATACCTATTAATAAATTATAAACTACTGTATAATGGACAGTTAACAGCATACAAGTATAGTATATTAGTTGGGCATGTTTTTTTTTGTACAGTATATGTACCTGATGTAAAGGCAGAAATTACAATAATGATTAACTGAGGAATTGTTCTCCTCACTACATTCGAAAACATTAAGTCGCCAGAGGACATGTGAAGGTGTGATATCTTCGATGTAACTGCTGTTTGAATGTTTTATTTTAGGCAATTTTCTAGAAGGACACTGTAGAGTTAATTTTGTTTTATGTCTGCAGCTGCAGTTCACTCCATCCCAGAATCCTTACAATCCTGATTCCTTCCTAATTTCCATTTAAGAGCCTTTAGATTTTAGTATCCTATTCCCAATGTGAAGCCCATCTGGTTCTTATCCACACATTTTTTTGCGTTATTGGCACTGCAATGAAGATTAAATGGACCATAGCTTAAGAGTGTTAAGATACAGAAACTTCATCAAGGTTTAAAAACAATAATTGTATTAGTATCAAAATGCGCTATGTATTAGCTAACCAAAATAGACCATTCTTTTTTTGGCTCTACAGTACCTCTTTATTGGGTTCATAAAAACCATAGAAAAGAAAATTTGAAAAAAAAGTGGAGTTGTTGCCAATAGAAACAAATCAGATTTCCTCTTCAGTTTCAAGGGAAAATTACACAAGAACTTTGATTGGCTGCTATGGATATCTCAACCCTTTATTCCCATTTTCTCTTATGAACTGTACTTTGAAAATAACTAAAACATATTTTCAAGGAACATAATTTTAAGTCATATAAAAATATTCTACACTCTAACCTGTATAAAGTGAGTAGCACTTACAGGGAATATGTTCCTATTATGCTCAGAACTAAAGAAAAAAAACGTTTTAAACAATTTTTCAAGTGAACATGAAATATTTCATATTAATTTCATATTTATTTTTCCAGCCAGCAGGTGGAGCTTTAGGCTCATGATGACAATGGGCCCCAGTACAGAAAAACCTTGGATTGCGAGTATAATTCGTTCCAGAAGCATGCTTGTAATCTAAAGCACTTGTGTATCAAAGCACATTTCCACATAAGAAATAATGGAGACTCAAATGATTCGTTTCACAGCCATTTATTCATAAGTCCTTCAGTTTATAGTCCATATACAATGTGTTTTGCTCGTCGAGTTTCTCGGTCGTGTGTACGGGGCCTAAGGGTAGCAATATGTTGCTAAATGTTGTACCTTTATTAAATTTAACCATATTGCTACACTTAGAGGTGCCTCTCTTCTCTTTTATAGTCAGTTGTGATATGACGTTGCTTATATATCACGACATCGCTTGTATATCAAGTCAAACATTTTTTTTTCCATTTTTCTTGTCTTGCAGAACACTCCCAAACCAAGTTACTCTCAAACCAAAGTTTTACTGTAGTTTAAAATACACTGTCAACAAAGAAGTCTGGCTTAAATATTCCCAATGTTTACAATACTCCTTCTGAATTATTTTCAGCACATGGGGTACAACAAAATGGCTGAGGACAACTAAAGTGATAATTGTTGCTATTTTGTTGTAGCCCATGTCCTTAAAGCGGTTGTAAACCGCAAAAAAAAATATATTTTTTTTTTAGACCTGCAAGGGAAAAGCCATAATGAGCTAATATGCACCGCATATTAGCTCATTATGAAATACTTACCTCGGAACGAGGTGTAGGGAACTTACCTGGTGCACGCCGAGCGAGATGTCATCTTGACTCGGCGTATCTTCCGGGTATCGCCGCTCCAGCGCTGTGATTGGCTGGAGCGGCGATGACGTCACTCCCGCGCGTGCGCGCGGGAGATTTAAATCCGGCCAGGACGGCGGTGGCCGGTCCTTTGGCCGTAGATTCCCCCCTGCGCATGCGCCGCTGCAATCAGCGGGGGTAATATCTCCTAAACCGTATAGGTTTAGGAGATATTCTTTATACCTACAGGTAAGCCTTATTATAGGCTTACCTGTAGGTAAAAGTCGAAAAAGTGGGTTTACAACCACTTTAAAATAAGTCTGGGCACAGAAAGATACACATTTAGAAATATTTCTGCCACGTTTACATGTATGGCATCTGCAGTAAACAACATTTTTACAATGGAACAGTGTATTTTAAACTACTGGCCCCCCAGTGTGCATCAGTCTGTATGAAGTTGGCTTTTAATGAAGGCAAACTGCATCTGCGAAAATCTTTCATTAGAAAACCCATAATATTCTGTAATCCCATTGTTATGAGTGATCCCCCTATATACACCTGTGCTCATAAGTTTACATACCCTGACAGAATTTATGATTTAATGGCCATTTTTCAGAGAATATGAATGAGTGAGTGAGTGAATAACTTGTATATCGCTACAAATGCAAACTGAATCGCCTCAAGGCGCTTGGCATCCATTCTATTTAGCCTTCAGAATAGGTGTTTTTTTTTCTGAAGGCCTGGTGATCCACTTCCGTTCGGATGTTAGTTGGTAATGCGTTCAACAGTCGAGGTCTTTGGACTACAAATCTTCGTTCTCCTTTGGTCTTGTAGTGGGCTTTGGGGATTTGTAATAGTTTTTGGTTAGTTAATCGAAGAACACGATTGGGGTTTTGGTATTTTATTTTCTCACCTAAATATTGGGGGGCGCTTCCGTGTACACATTTGTGCGTCAGGCATAATGCCTTAAATGTAACTCGGTCCTTTACAGCCAGCCAATGGAGGGATCTCAGGGACGGAGTGATTGATTCCCATGTTTTTTTTTCCTGTTACCAGTCATGCTGCGGTGTTCTGGACAACTTGGAGGTGGGCATTTTGGGAGTCCCAGGTAGAGGGAATTTGCATAATCTAGCCTAGAGTTAATAATTGTTCCTACCACTACTGCTGTGTCTTCTTTCGGAATGAAGGGAACGAGTCTTCGTAGCAGATGTAGAAGATGGTGAGATCCGCTAACTACTGATCCTATTTGTGCATCCATTGTCATGTCAGAGTCAAAAATGACTCAGAGGCTTTAGACTTTGGTGCTTGGGGTGATGGTTTGTCCCAAGATGGGCGGTGGCATCCATGTCGTCCTGGCAAGTCTCTTTCAGTTTGCATGGAGTAGAAGGAGTTCTGTTTTTGATCCATTGAGTTTGAGGTGACACTCCGTCATCCAGTTGTCTATCAGAGTGAAACCCAATTGTAGTGGGTCCAGAAGTTTGTGGGTATCTAAATGGTGTTGTAGTTGTTGCACTACTGCTTTCTCAATAACCTTGGAAAAGATGTTAAGGCCGGTTATAGGTCGACGGTTGTTTGGGTCTTTTGGGTCGTGGTTGATAACACAAAAACATTATTTTCACTCATGGTCAGTGTTTGGCTGAAGCCATTTATTATCAATCAACTGTGTTGAACTTTTTAAATCATAATGGCAAAAGAAACTACCCAAATGACCCTGATCAAAAGTTTACATACCCCAGTTTTTAACATCAATGACAGCTTGAAGTCTTGTTGACTCCTCTCCAAATGTAGCGTTTATGGTTGTGGGCAAAAAGTAAAATTTTGGTTTCATCACTCCAAATTATTTTGTGCTAGAAGGTTTGAGGATTATCTCTGCACTGTTTGGCATATTGTAAGCGGGATACTTTGTGGCATTTGCAGAGTAATGGCTTTCTTCTGGCGACTCGACCATGCAGCCCATCTTTCTTTAAGTGCCTCCTTATTGTGCAGCTTAAAACAGCCACACCACATGTTTTCAGAGAGTCCTGTATTTTACCTGAAGTTATTTGTGGGTTTTTCTTTGCATCCCAAACAATTTTCCTGGCAGCTGTGGCTGAAATCTTAGTTGGTCTACCTGACCATGGTTTGGTTTCAACAGAACCCCTCATTATCCACTTCTTGATTAGAGCTTGAACACTGCTGATTGGCATTCTCAATTCCTTGGATATCTTTTTATATGCCTTTCCTGTTTTATATAGTTCAACTACCTTTTCCCGCAGATCCTTTGACAATTCTTTTGCTTTCCCTATGATTCAGAATCCAGAAACGTCAGTGCAGCACTGAATGAAAGATGTAATGGTCTGTAAGGAGTCCAGAAACTCATTGACCTTTTATACACACACACTAATTATAAGCAAACAGATCACAGGTGAGGATGGTTACCATCAAATGCAGCCACTGTGCCATCATTTGCCATTATTGTGCCCATCAAATGCAGCCACTTGTGCCCATCATATGCAGCCAGTTGTGCCCATCATATGCAGCCAGTTGTGCCCCATCAAATGCAGCCACTTGTGCCCATCATATGCAGCCACTTGTGTCTATCATATGTAGCCATTTGTACCCATCATATGTAGCCACCTGTGCCCATCATATGCAAAAACATGTGCTTATCAAATACAGCCACTTGTGCACATTTAATGCAGCCACTTCTGCTCATCAAATGCCGCCATTGTGACCCCTGCCCACCTGCTGTCTGCCCGGCACTTACCCTATCTTCGTGGTGGGTCAGGCAGCAGATGATTGCGGGAAGCTTTGGGATGGCTCCTGTGTCCTCCTGGTTGATCACAGATCAGGATGATATACGAGATATAGCGGGGTAGTTATGTGAACATATGTTTAATGTGATGAAGGTGCCTGAGCCTTGATGCAGCCCCTCTTGGTCCATTAACCACTTAAGGACCGCCTAACGCCGATATACGTCGGCAGAATGGCACAGCTGGGCACAATCACGTACCTGTACCTGATTGTTAAATGCCCAGCCGTGGGTCGCGGGCGCGTGCCGTGGCTACCCGGTCCGAAGCTCAGTGATCACGGGACCCACGGACCCTATCGCCGCTGGAGTCCTGCGATCGGCCACAGGAGCTCAAGAACGGGGAGCGGTGTGTGTAAACACACCTTCCCTGTTCTTCACAGTGGCGCTGTCATTGATCGTCTGTTCCCTGATATAGGGAAAGGCGATCAATGACATCACACGTCCAGCCCCGCCCCCTACAGTTAGAAACACATATGAGGTCACAGTTAACCCCTAGTGGTTAACTCCCAAACTGCAATTGTAATTTTCACAGTAAACAATGCATTTTAATTGCACTTTTTGCTGTGAAAATGACATTGGTCCCAAAAAACTGTCAAAATTGTCCGATGTATCTGCCACAATGTCGCAGTCACCAAAAAAATTGCTGATTATTAAAAATGCAATAAAACTATCCCCTACTTTGTAAATGCTATAATATCAAAAATAGGTAGAAGAATACGTATCGGTCTAAACTGAGGAATTTTTTATATATATATATATATATACTGTATTTTTGGGGGATATTTATTATAGCAAAAAGTAAAAAATATTGCATTTTTTTCAAAATTCTAAATAGCGCAGAAAATAAAAACCGCAGAGGTGATTAAATACCACCTAAAGAGAGCTCTATTTGTGGGGAAAAAAGGACGCCAATTTTGTTTGGGAGCCACGTCGCACGACCGCGCAATTGTCAGTTAAAGTGACACAGTGCCGAATATCAAAAAGGGGCCTGGTCCTTAACCTGCATATTGGTCCGGGTCTTTAGTGGTTAATTGTGCAGTTAGAGGTCAATGAACTGCCCCTTCTTCCTGTGGTAACCCATTTCCAAGCTTTTCTGCGTTAGGATGCTATCCTCTCTGGTACAATTAATGGATCAAGAGGGGCTGCATCAAGGCTGCAATTGAAAACTGGTATAAATTGTCTGAAATAGAAAATAACATTATTATATTATCAGTATTATCAGCAAAGGAGTATTATCAGCAAAAGTGCCCTAAAGTGCTAATACAAGGTCACAAGTGACCTTCAAGACTTTTTCATGGTATAAATGGCAAGGTTGGTATGTACTGATATCTTTGCTATAGAACAAGTGAACTCATGACATAGCAGTACTCCCACTAAAAAAAAATATCTGTACATTTACTTGCCTTGGGACTACCTTTGCGCCAGTTTGTCAACGCAGTTGTCATAACACTTTTTCCTTCTTTTTTTTTTTTTTTTTACCAAAACATATTTTAGAGTATTAAAAAGCTCAATTTAAGTATAGTGTTGTTGCAAATTGCAGGTTTTGATCTTAACTAGATAAAAGCATTAATTTTAGCATTGAAACTGAACTCCTGTTTCATTTAGCAGACAGATTCTTTAGTCAAGAATTCCATGTGTCATGATGTAGGTTGGTGTAAGATGGATTTGTGGGCAGATTATGGATCTTATCCAATACCATCACGCATTACCAAGCTACCAAAATGTCAGGTTTCTGTAGGATTTGTTTATTTAGTGTTAGCACACATATGTGAAAATAATTAGATGGATTGCCTAAGTATCAAATTCAATAAAACAGTAAGCAGCAAAAAAGCTAACACAACAAATCTGAATTGACTAAAGAAGATTTTTTTAGAAAAAGAAGTCCTGATAATATACTAAATATAAAGTGACTGGAAAGAGCACATAGGTTGTAGGTTTGGAGTAGAACATTTTTCAGGCTTTAAAAAAATCAGCACAAGGGACATTACTTACAATCAATGCGACATGTCCCTTGTGCTACTTTCAGTGAAGAGGTTCTTTGAAGACTACTGAGCGGTAATTTTTCTCTCTCCCTTTGTGCTACCAGCTGCAGATTTAGTTAAAATCTTCCATCCTCTGATTGCCCGTCTACCCTAATCCAGGGGACCTGTCATATGCACTCATATATACGTCAACACAATGGCATGGGCAGACAAATGTGCGTACCTGTACGTCCCTTTAAATTTGCCGTCCAGCGGGAATGTGGGCACCGCCGGAAGCTCGCGCGCAGCCGGAAGCGCATGCGTGTGGCCGTCGCGTTCCTCTTAAGTGCGCCCGCGGCTCCCGGGAACTCGATTTTCCCAAGCGGCCAACGATTGCGGTCAGCAAAGGCAGACCAGGGGGATGCCTTTGTAAAGAAGGCATTCCCCTGTTCTGCCTAGTGATACGTCAGTGATCTACTGATCCCTGTGATCGGAAACAATGATCTGTGACATGTCACTGGAAGCTCCTCCCCCTAACAGTTAGAATCACTCCCTAGGACACACTCAACCCCTTCAGTGCCACCTAGTGGTTAACCCCTTAACTGCCAGTGCCATTTTCACAGTAATCGTTGTAAAAATGACAATGGTCCCAAAATTTTTCAAAAGTGTCCGATGTGTCCACCATAAAGTCGCAGTCATGATAAAAATCGCAGATTGCCGCCATTACTAGTAAAAAAATAATGCCATAAAATTATTTTCTATTTTGTAGACGCTATAACTTTTGCGCAAACAAATCAATATACGCTTATTGCAATTTGTTTTACCAAAAATATAAAGAAGAATACATATCGGCCTAAACTGAGAACATTTTTGCTTTTTTTTAAAAAAATGGGATATTTATTATAGCAAAAAGTACAAAATATTGCATTTTTTTCAAAATTGTCACTCTATTTTTGTTTATAGGACAAAAAATAAGAACCGCAGAGGTGACCAAATACCACCAAAAGAAAGCTCTATTTGTGGGGAAAAAAAGACATCAATTTTGTTTGGGAGCTACGTCGCACAATCATGAAATTGTCAGTTAAAGAGACACAGTGCCGAATCGCAAAAAAGTGGCCCGGTCTTTGGCCAGCCAAATGGTCTAGGGCTTAAATGGTTAAGGGTGCTAGCAATGCCAGCCTTTTCTGCCCCCCTCCATTCATAGAAGCTCTGCTATAGCTCCTATAAATGAAAAACGATGAATAAATGGGGGAGGAAAACCCTTTATTCAGCCTTCTGTCCTCCACCCATAGATGACGTTTCTTTCACAGAAGCTATTGCATAGGTTATATGAATAGTGGAGGTGGGCAGAATAGATAACATAGTAAGCACTTGGGGTGGTGGGAATTCAGAAGATGGAAGATTTCAATTAAATCTGTGGCCAGCAGCTCAATAGTCGTATCCCTTAAGTCTGGGTTCACACTTATGCGAATTGGATGCAGTTTGAATTTCAGGTCTGAATTCAACACAAAATTTACGCTGAAATCAGACCTAAAACAGTTAATGGAGATGAACCGGACTCCTGCTGTGAGCCTCTGCATGTTCTAGTGTGAACCCAGCCTAAAAGCGGAACTTTAGTCAGACAATTAAGTCTTGATAGATCACTTCAGTAGATGTAGAAGGACAAACTCTACTAAAAGGGAAACACAAAGCAGTTAAACTTACAAGGATAGCGCATTATCTTATCTCCCTGATATTTTAATTTCTCTTTTCTCCCTCAGCAGTGCCAGCCTGAGAACTTCAGCACTGTAGATCTTCTGCAACCTTTCCCTCTAGCTGAGCCAAGACATACATGTAAATGCATACATTTTAATTGCAGAAAATGGCATATGCATTTGAGAGGAGGGGGAAGATTCTTTAATAAGGAATTGCCTGCTCTGGACTTCAACAAAATTGAGGACTCTGGCTAGAATAAACAGGAGCAATGTTGGAGCCAATTTACAGTATACAATACATTTGGTAGCATAACTATTAATGTGGAATGTACTGTATGTTTTCTTGTTAAAGAAAATTATTGTTATCAAACTGTTAGGGGTAAATTTCCCCTTTAAGGGTAACGCCACTTTTGTGGGGAAAAAAATAGCAAATAAACAAATAAAAATATAACGTATACAATTGCGATACAAGTCATATTGTAATTGAATGTTATTAAATATTACCTTTCCTTTTCAATCTGCAGTCACTGTGATTTTCTATAAATGCATTGCAATATGGCTACATGGAGTTTTTCTGTACACAGAATGTGTACTGACCACTCCCCAGAGACATCATTTCCTTTCTGCTTGTGTGATTGGCTCACCAATTTTCCCAGAAGTCTGCCAAAGATACAAGTCAGATTTCAGGCATTCACTGCAACAAAAATGTCATTTTTGGTGAGATATTCCCAATAGGAACATGTCTATAGGAGATTTCCTAATTAGTGTTCTGCAGCTGCCCCAGCTGACTGATAATTACGAAACCACTCCCATTAGACCCACATTACACATAAGCACAGACAAACACACTTGGTTTTCTTCAGAATAACAAAAGGTAGGAATCTGCAACAAAGTTTGTTATAATCCTTGCATGTAAATAGATCACCCAGAGGGGAATGTTTTTTTTCTCAGCAAAAGTAGAGTTACACTAATGTCCCTTGTGTTGATTTAAAAAATATATATTTTAACTAAACTTTAAATATAAAACATACTTGTTTTATATACTGTAAATATGTTGACATTTACTGTACATACCTAACATTAAAAGCTTAGGTTTGCTACTGTAGTTATCATTAATAGACAGTTTGTTGCTTTCATGTATGGGTTTGGCTCCCTCTAGTGCATGCTGGACTCTATGAGTGTTTTTTTCTTCCTGTGAGAATGACCAGAGCAATGCATTATGGAACATGTAGTCTGGGACAAGGAAGTGACACTGTTGGTCAGGCCAATCTGAACCAAAGGACACAGAATGCAGTGTGCACAGAAAAGCCCGCTGGGAGAGGAAATAAAAAGGCGAGGGTGGCTTGATTTCTCTCTCTCTGGACACCATTCTGTACCTGCCAGCAGGAAGTCTGTGTGACAGGGAGTGAGAGTCTGCAGCCTATACAGCGGAGAGCCGGATTGTCAGCCTCAGAGGGACTTCAGAGGACTGCACTGCTATTCCAGCAAAGGGACTGGCCTGCGCTCCGGATCATCGGGATACACCTGTATTCCAGTCCACCAGGAGTTGCAGCACGGCACGGAAGTGCCATTTCCACAGGACACAGACACCAGGAAGTGAACCCTCTATCCATCTGATGTTCATAGTGGTGAGCAGGGAAAGCCTGTCCTGATTGTGATAACAGTATTAGTAGTTATTTTACAGACTGGCTGTTAATACCTGTAGTTCCACGGATGTGAATCTACTTCTTCACAGACATCATATAACAGGCGCTTGGGGCCTATTCTTCACCATTGCGCCCAGAAGTCAGTACTGTACTGTATAAATTCCATATTACAATTAAAGAGGAACATACATGTGGTATTAATTCTTCACACAAATCACCAATTAGTCCATCTTGATCTTTTCCTTTTGTCTTCTCCTTACTTTGGATTACAAATTACACTGCAGTATATACTACAGGCTAGCTGAAGATATTCGGAATTGAAAGAACATTTATCATCTCCTCTTTGTTAAGCGCCACTGCTTTGCATCTTATTTGCTAAATCATTGAACTACAACCTAGGGGGAGCCAATTTGTAGGATATTACTCAAGTTACATTGTGTTATTTGTATGCCTATGTCTATTAGACATGTGCATTAGTTTTCGTCCGAATGCATTTTCGTCCGAATTTTGGGTATTTTCGTTATCGTTTTACCAACCAAAAACAAATGCGCAGAATACGAAATCCGGAAGATCCGACATAAAAAATGCTTTATTTTCGTTTTCGTCGCTACAACACTTCGATATAGATAGGAGATTCAACATGACGCTGACAATAGCAATCTGTGTCTATCGAATCTGCGGTCGCATGTCACCGACACGTCAGCGCGCTGTCTGCTGGCGGGGATTTTGGTTTGCTCGTGTGTACACGCGAGCAAACCAAAATGCCAGCAGACAGATCTGTTCAAATCGGTCGGTCCGACCGATTTGAACAGACACATTTGATAGCGTGTACGAGGCCTAAAGAACAGTAAACCGGCCCTTTCTTTAGAAAGTTTGGAGACTCCTGTTCTAGCGTATGCACTAATCACTCAAACATATTTTTCCAAGTTTATTACCAAAGCTTGGTTTAGACATAAAGTTGCCAGATTAGGCATAAGTATACAACCAAATCTGTTAAAGGTTTGACTACTTAACCCTAAATCAAGTCACACAGCCCAATCTTAGCATACCCCAAAACACTACATGATCACACAATTCTACAGATTTTAGCAGGTTCTGGTGATAAACGGAATACCTTTAAAGACAGCAGTGAAACAAACCTTGGGAGAAAATGTATTTGTGTTATATTTTTTGTTTGGTAAACTTTTTTTCTTTTAACCAGCCTTTGACTATTAACCATCATATGTGACACATGGGGTATATCTTTGCAAATGGATGTAGCCAACTAATGCATGACCAGCTTCATTTTGTTCTGTATAGGGCATACTGGCTGGTGGGTGTTGTGTAAGGGCATTGTGATGGATTAGAATACATTACACTGCTTACTTTTTTTTCTTTAACTTTATTGAAATGTCACAAACGGTCATTGCTTAAAACTCTTTGACTGCACCAAAACAATACAACCTGTCCTTATTTTTTCAGCATACACCAATGCAGCACATTGATGGTATGAATAGAATATAGAATATATAGAATATATTGAATAGAATATAAAGTAAATTACCTTGCTAATGCAAACAAACAGAGATAAAGGCTCTGCACTCTGATAGCATCATATGGATCCTAATTTATTAAAGTAAACAATCACTACGAAGTCCTCACCTTTGGGATCTCAACACTAAAAATATGAGTAAACCCTTTCAGGTGAAACATGTTAAAGGGGAGGTCCCAAAGGCAGAGACTTCATAGTAATTGTTTTCATCAATAAATCGGGATCTATATGATTCTAATAGTTTGTGCATATGTTGGAGTGTGGACAGCCGAGATCAGAGCAGTAGCAGCTTGGCTTGGAGTAGAGGAGACTGTTTTTATCTACATACCTAGTCAATGCATGGGAATTGCAAATGACGTAACACTGGCCAACATAGTCCAATGGGGCTGGTGTGAATAAACCCTTAGTGATTGGTTTAACCACTTGCCAACCGCGTTATAGCTGAATGATGACTACAGTGCGGTCGGCTAGTTCTGGGACACAATCATATGATGGCGTTGCGTGATCGTGCTGGTCTTTGTTTATTTAGCAAAAGATAAAATACCCAGTGGTGATTAAATATCACCAAAATAAAGCTCTATTTGTGTGAAAAGAATTATAACAATTTTGTTTGGGTACAGTATTGCATGACCGCGCAATTGTCTTTCAAATTAAGACAGCGCTGAAAGCTGAAAATTGACCTGGGCAGGAAGGGGGTAAAACTGCCCAGCAGGCAAGTAGCCTGTTTGTATTTATGTAAAGAAGGTCTAAACCCAATCATTAAAATATCAAATATGTGTTAATATGATAATATATTTCCAAAGAATGTTTTAAATATTTTAAAATATGCAGCTTTCATTAAAATAATATGTGCTGGTTCACTGTTGTCAGTCAGTCAATCAGAAAGCCAATCCTGAGGCCTCGTACACACGACTGTTTTCCTTGTCAAAATCCATCAAGAAACTTGCTAGCAGAGCATTTTTGCTGAGAAAAGCGGTCGTGTGTATGTTTTTCGTCGAGAAAAATGTCTTGGATCTCGACGAGAAAAAAAGAGAACATTTTCTCAATTTTCTCATCGGGAGTCTCAATTTCCTCGCCGTGTTTCTCGTCGGGCTGGTTTACGATGAGAAACACGTTTGTGTGTATGCTTAGAAACCCGCGCATGCTCAGAATAAAGTATGAGACGGGAGCGCACCTTCGGTAAAAGTAGCATTCGTAATGGAGATAGCACATTCGTCACGCTGTAACAGACTGAAAAGCGCGAATCGTCTCTCACCAAACTTTTACTTAACACGCAGTAACATGAGATTAGCAAAAGCAGACTCAAGGGTGGCGCCAGTGGAATCAAACTTCCCCTTTATACGTGTTGTACGTCACCACTTTTGAGAACGACAAGATTTTGTCTTGACAATGTGTTTGCAAAGAAAGCTTGACAAGATTCTCGACAAGCCTGACAAGAAACTCGTCGAGGAAAACGATGTTTCTTTTACGACGAGATTCTCGGTCATGTGTACGAGGCCTGAGAAGTGATGTACAGCTGACACAGGAGGGAGTAAACAGCAAGTAGACAGGAAGAGGCTGAAAGAGGGTGGAAAAGGGAAGCAGCGCTGAGATGGAGAAAATAAAAAAAATAAAAAAATAAAAAAAAGGGATAACAGTATTTTATAAAAAAAATAAATAAACCATGGCAATTTTTATAATACACAGTACCTTAACAAGCTAAATGTTAAATTTTTACTACACTAAATTAATACTACCACTTTCATACTTCCACACTAATTGAATTTTTTGTACTTTAGTTATTTGCAGAGCTAAATTCTAAGAAATGTCAAAAATGGAAGGGTTTTTGATATGCAAAAAAAAATCTAAATTCCACAACCTTATTGCAAATATTGGTTTCATGATATGTGCCACAAATCTTGTTTAATATAATTTTAAGTTGGCCAAGTCAGGGCATTTGAGAAAACTGTGATGTAGTGCCAACAAATACTTAGTGAAACTTGCCTACGTTCGAATGATTTATACCGTGAGGAAAAAAAACAAAACTGAGCTAAAAGCACACAAACATATCAACAACTTGTATTTTACACCGGATATCTTACAAAGGGATCTGTATCATGAGCAATACCTCTGGACGTCGGCACAACTTTTGTTTTACATTATTGAATCAACTGGAAGAGTGTTATCTTCTTTTATATACATTGCATGTTCTGATTTAAAATTTCAAAATGCTTTCTCATGTCAATGACAATCTTAATAAAGGCCAATTAGTTCCACAAGGTACTTTGTGATGCACAGGCCCCCAGCTTGATTGCGGTGAATGGTGGGTATTTCCTGTCTTTAAACCCACATATGGATTGAGTAAGCAGTGGCAGAAGGACTACTGTTTTTCTTCATTACATCTTCTTCTCTTCATTTTTTCTATTTTTTGCCTAGCTAAGTCTCTTGTTTTTTCTGGCTCTGTAGAGAAAACACTGAGCCTACTCTCTGGCCTGTGGTTTGCAGAAGGCTATGCCAAAACAGGCCCCTCAACTGCTGGTTTCAAGGTTTATTTTCATCAGCGCCCATATCATCTGTGCAATTACACCCACTATTGATGTGATTCCATTTAAACTGGATTTCAAGTTACTATATACCTTATTAGAGGTTACTTTGTACGACAGGGAGACCTCTCCAGGCTGCTATTAGAGATTTGCCTAATTTCTGAAAGATATGGCTTCTGTGGTTTTGAAAAATGTTCATCTGCCCTTCAAAAATTAAATGAAGGCACCCACAGACATTAAAGTCTTTTTGGAATAGCAATGTCAACACATTTCTTTGATTATTGAAATAATACAGCAGAAGCAAATTTTCGACATAAGTCAGCCAGACATTTTGGAAAAATTTGAACAAATACCCTATATTTCTCATTGTGAGCACAACACCCTATTCACAGTTCCTAAAGTGTGTGTACAATGTACCATATATACTTGAGTATAAGCCAACCCGAATATAAGAAGCTGAGGCACCTAATTTTACCACAAAAAAATGGGAAAACGTTTTGACTCGTGTATAAGCCTAGGGTAGGAAATGCAGCAGCTACTGTAAGCGGAAAAAAAGGGTCAACAATGCCCATCTGCAGCCTCACTGAGCCCATCTGCAGCTTCACTGAGCCCAGTTGCAGCCTCACTGTGCCCATCTGCAGCCTCACTGAGCCCATCTGCAGCTTCACTGAGCCCATTTGCAACCCCTTTAAATACAAATGCAAAAAGTGCAACATCTGACTGTTTGCATATGCCAATTAGACAGAAAAAATAAATTTTGATGGTCAAACAGAGATATGTATTTGATATACGCTATAATATCAGTTCTACATTCAGCAAATCAAGGCAATTTATGTTCACTTCTTGTCTGAACTCAATGGCCCAGATTCACAGAGCAATTACGCCTGTCTAACTGGTGTTAGACAGGAGTAATTTCAAATTTTGCGCGCCGTATCACTAGTTTGAATCCTCAAACCATGATACGGCGGCTTCGGGCTTCGATCCGAGAGGCTTACGTCTTCGTAAGCCTTCGGATCTACGCTGCGATATACGCTGGGAGGAGTTCACGTCGTTTTGATGCGTCGGGATATGCAAATGTGTTTTTACGGCGATCCACGAAGGTACGAGTGTCCCTCGCAATCGCCTACGTCATTTTTTGGCTGTGTAATGTTAGAGGAGCTTTTTGCTGGTCTAACAGTGCATAACCCATGTAAAGTATGGCCGTCGTTCCCGCGTCGATTTGAAAATATTTTTTTTTTTTTAACGTAACTCGTTCGGGAATAGGAATGTACGTAAACGACGCTACTACGACGTGACGACGTGTTTTCGCGCAATGCACGGCGGGAAATTTGCGAACGGAGCATGCGCAGTTCGATTGCCGCGGGAACGCGCCTATTTTAAATGCTTCACGCCCCCTACTCGCGCAGATGGATTGCGACGGGAGAAATACACTAGGCCGCCGTCGTTTACTGGACAAAATCTACCTGAATTCCACGTAGAGCCAGGTAAAATACGGCAGCGTAGTGTATTTCTGATACTCTACGAGAATCTAATTCTCTGTGAATCTGGGCCGATGTTTTTGCTGCAGTCATTATTGTCTTGCTTCTAGCTGTGTGTCTTTCTTCAAGAAATGTATTTTTATATTCATCCATTACAGATGTTTAGCTTATGCAGCTTTAGGCAAAGGCATCAGGTCATCAAAGCCTTAAGGCTATAACAAGCTGATTCCGTCTAAGACATGTGTGCCACATAGAAAATGCAGATAGGCCATTCTCAGTCCATGGGCTGTTCTGTGTGCACTTCAGTTTACGGACTACATATTTGTTCCAGGTTTAAAAATATGTTTCATACTTTTCTACTTATCACATGTATTTTATGGAAAAAAAAATACACTTTGTATTTTATCTTCTGTTATGATTAAAAATACCCCCTATAATTAATTGCAATTACATACTAATATTGCTATCACTACTGTTTTGACTACAGATGGTCCAAGCTACTTGTGCACAACATACTCTATTTCTGCCATACTTGACTACCGTATGCTCAGATTACATAAATAACACTTGCTATCTGGTCCTGTGTTTTTCTCACAAGCTCTTGTTAAACCTCAGATACCCAGAGAGATCTGTGTGGCTTCAAATATGGGAATTAGCTGCATTGTTGACATTGCATAAGCATATGGCTGGTAAGTTTGTGCTGTCTTATCAGTCTGGCATTTTTAATAATGATTGGGCAATTGAATTATACAGCTAGAAAGACTTTTTCCATTCAGGTCTGCTAAAAAAATAAATAATTAAAATACATTGTACATCAAATATTCAAAATATCCTGTCCTCCATGGGTGGCACTACCAATATCGCAGCCCCAATGGACTACATAGGGATATTTTGCAAGGGAGATGTGGCACAAGACTCCATTATACCCCATCTTCCAGTAAAAAAGATAAAAATTGCACTGCCATTCTAAGATCTCCTCATCTATGAAGACTATCCAGGCTTTTCACTTCTAATGTGCATATATTAAACGCTTGCCGACTGTCTCACGCACGGGCACGGGCAGGCAAAGCAACGTGTATATATATTGCTTTGAGCCTGCCCCCTAGCGGACGCTTGCATGCCCGCCATGGTCTCCACGATTGTGCCTGTGGGACCCGCGGACTCATTACCTGCCAGTGTCCCGCGATTGGGGGACACTGGCCTCTCCCTGTTCTGCCTAGTAACACAACACTGATCGTCTGCTCCCTCTCATTGGGAGCAGCGATCAGTGACGTGCCACAGTAAGCCATGCCCCCTAACAGATAGAATCACTCCCTAGGACGCACTTAACCCCTTCCCCGCCCCCTACTGGTTAACCCCTTCACTACCAATCACATTTACACAGTAATCAGTGCATTTTTATAGCACTGATCGCTGTATAAATGTGAATGGTCCCAAAATAGCGTCAAAAGTGTCTGATGTGTCCGCCATTATGTCGCAGTCACGATAAAAATCGCTAATCGCCACCATAATAAAAAAGCCTTAAAACTACCCCCTATTTTGTAGACGCTATAACTTTTGCGCAAACCAATAAATATGCACTTAATGCGATTTTTTTTACCAAAAATATATAGAAGAATATGTATTGGCCTAAACTGAGGAAAAAAATTGTTTTTTTTATATATATATATTTTTGGGGATATTTATTATAGCAAAAAGTTAAAAATATAGCTTTTTTTTAAAGTCGACACTCTATTTTTGTTTATAGTGCAAAAAATAGGTGATCAAATACCACCAAAAGAAAGCTCTATTTGTGGGAAAAAAAGGATGTCAATTTTGTTTGGGAGCCACGTCGCACGACCACGCAATTGTCAGTTAAAGCGACGCAGTGCCGAACTGCAAAAAGTGGCCTGGTCATTTGGCAGCCAAATGGTCTGGAGCGGAAGTGGTTATAAACAGTTGGTACAACAGAAATGGTTATGCTGTCTCTAATATATACATGTGATGCATGTACAGAGTTTGTACATGGTTTAGAGATAAAGATATCTGAGATTGGAGCAATATCTATAAAATAAACATAATTAAAATCCATGGGGTCCTGTCACAAAATGAAAATGGGCCCCTATCCAATGTCATAATGTCATTGTTATACTATTAAAGGGGAGCTCCAGTCTACCCAAATAAAATTAAGAGTCAGCAGCTACAAATACTGTAGCTGCTAGACATGTGCAGAACGAAAAAAAAAATTGTTTTGTTTCGATTTGTTTTTTACTTAAATTTGTTTAGTTTAAATTGTTTAATCCATTAAAATTAATTTTCAAAATGTGTTTTGTTTATTCATATTCCAATCTATTTGAATATTCAAATTCGAATTTGGATCGGTTTGAAACTATTCGAATCAATTTCAAAAAGATTTTGAATTAGAATAGTTGTTGAATTCGAAAAAGTTTTTGAATTCGAATACATTTCGAATTAAAATAGTTTTCCAATTTCCAAAGATAATAAAAAAAAAATTAAAAATAAAGGAATAGAATAGAAAAGAATATAACAGATAATAAAATTATCTAATATATTAGCGTAAAACAGAACAAAATAGCCTAGAAAATAAAATAACAGAATAGAATAGAATAAAAAGGAATAGAATAAAATAATGTAATTGAATAAAAAGATTATAACCAACTTCTGAAATTCAAATAAAATAGAATAGAAAATAATATATTTTTTAATAGAATAGAAAATAATAGAGTGGAATAGAATAGTAAATAACACAATAGTATAGAAAAAATGCAGAATGGAATAGAATATAACCATCTTCCTATGGTAATCTATACGTTTATATTCTATTCAACTATTCAAGTTAATTCTATTTGAATTTTGGGAAATGGTTATATTATTTCTATTCTATTCTATTGTTTTTCTAATTGTATTCTTTTTCTATTTGTCTACTCTATTCTTTTCTATTCTACTATTTTATTTTATAGTCTATTCAATTATTTTCTATTGAAATTTATTGTATTCGAAATTCGAATATTGGAAGATAGTTATATTCTTTGTTCTCTATTCTGTTGTTTTTTCTATACTATACTATTCTGTCATTTTCTATTCTATTCTTTTCAAATTTGAATTGATTCCATTTGAATTTTAGGAAATGGTTATATTCTCTCTTTTCAATTCTATTATATTATATTGTTTTTATTATTTTTTTCTTTTCTATTCTATTATAGTCTATTATATTCTAGTATTTAGTTCTATTCTATGTTATTCTTTTCTATAATTTTCTTATGTATTCAAATTAAAAAAATATCTATTTCAAATTTCAAATTTCAGAAGATGGTTATAATCTTTATATGTTATTTTATTCTATTTGTTTCTATTATATTCTTGTCTATTCTGGTCTATTCTGTTCTTTTATTTTCTATTCTATTTCGTTCTGTTTTACTCTATTATATTATATTCTTTTATTTTCTGTTATATTCTTTTCTATTCTATTATTCTTTTTTTCTATTATATTTCTTTGGAAATTCGAAAACCAGTTGAATTTAAAAACTATTTAAAAACGATTGTTTTAGAATATGCTGTTTTCTTTGCTAGCTTAGTGATTTAATTCCAAAAGGAATATCTAATCATGTGCAAGAAATAATAAAAAAATAAAAAATAGACTGGATGATGTAAATGAGTGGAGCTTCACCTCATTTGTTAAGCTTTGGGGATAACGCCCTTGCAAAATGCAACTTTTCATGCAAAATGAACAGTTTATTTGCCTTTAGTAAATCTATCCCATTGACTGAAATGAAAATATAAATCTGGGACCCACACTATTTCTTCACATTGGTAATATGTATCATATACACCATAGGTGGCAAACACAAGGCCCGCGGGCCGAATCAGGCCCTCCAGGCCATTTCATGTGGCCCTCGCACCTCCCCTGCAGCTGCAGGAGAGCTCCAGCCCTCCTCTGGTCCTACTCCAGACCTCTACTTTCTGCTTTCAAGCAATGCATACAGCTTCTTCCCGGCAGCAGCATAAGGAAAGGGGGGTGTACTGTGATGTAAGGGAGAGTGGGGGACTCAACTTCTGATGGTGGGGTGGCTCTTGACATTTAATGTAAAGGGGAGGAGATGCGCTGGACATCTAATCTTACAGATACAACCGGCCCTTTTGAGAGCAATCATAATGCTGATGCGGCCCACGATGAAATTGAGTTTGACACAAAGGTCTTACAAAAGAGGCAACATGTGATATGGCTATTGCTGCCTCTGCTGTTGACAGAGAACATTTGTTATTGTTATGGAATTTGTAATCCCCTAACTTTGTCTCTGATAGTGTAGCTATAATCCATGCATGACAAGGGGTGACAGCTGGATTTTTTTTTACCAAAATATACACAATATTAAACACATAGATTTGTACTTTTTGTACAATTAAAAATATTGTATACTGTGAGATCTAAACAATAAATCTAAACAAGCAGACGAAACATGTGCAGAACGAAACAAGATTAGTTATGCTACTAATACTAATTAGTTGATTCATTACATTTTGTATCCTTTTCATTAAACTTCATCTTGTTTTCATAAATTTTCAAATGAATTACAAAATTTTGTAATGATTCGAATTCGGATCAGTCAAATAACGATCCACTTATTCTAATTCTGTTTGAAGTATAACTGGCTGTTAACCACTTGCCGACCGCTGCATGCCGATGTACATCGTCAACACGGCACGGGGCAGGCATATTGGCGTACAGGTACGTCCCTTTAAATTTGCCGCCCACAATTTTCTGAACAAGGCATTCCCCTATTTTGCCTAGTGGCACTGTAACTAATGACAATTCCCCGTGATCGGGAATGGTCATAAGGGACGTGTCACATGTAGCCATGCCCCTAACAGTAAGAATCACTCCCTAGTACTGACTTAAAGCGGTATTTCACCCTAAATATAAGATCTCCCATGCGATCCAGCATACTGGCGTCAGCGCCAGTATGCTGGGTTTTTTTTTTTTTAATCGCACACTTACTGTATTATGGTGGAATTCCTTTTTTGTCCCCCGTGGTGGACGGCGCCAGTATAGCGCGTCACATCTTCCGAAAATACCCGATATGGACTCGGGTAATCTCGGCGAAAATGCGGCGCCTGCGCACAGACCTAGGAGCTGACTGCGCAGGCGCCGTATTTCTCCGAGTCCTACGGCTATGGCGCGTCACGCCCTCCGAAATAGGACTCGGAGAAATACGGCGCCTGCGCAGTCAGCTCCTAGGTCTGTGCGCAGGCGCCGCATTTTCGCCGAGATTACCCGAGTCCATATCGGGTATTTTAGGAAGATGTGACGAGCAATACTAGAGCCGTCCACCGCAGGGGACAAAAAAGGAATTCCACCATAATACTGTAAGTGTGCGATTAAAAAAAAAAAAAAACAGCATACTGGCGCTGACGCCAGTATGCTGGATCGCATGGGAGATCTTATATTTAGGGTGAACCTCCGCTTTAACCCCTGCAGCACTACCTAGTGGTTAACCCCTTCACTGCCAATGTAATTTTTACAGTAATCAAGGCATTTTTATAGCACTGATCGCTGTGAAAATAACAATGGTCCCAAAATGGTGACAAAAGTGTCTGATGCGTCCGGTCATGATAAAAATTGCTGATCGCCGCCATAACTAGTAAAAGAAAAATATTAATAAAAATGCCATAAAAAGTCCCCTATTTTGTAGAAGCTATAACTTTTGCGCAAACCAATTAATAAATGCTTATTGCGATTTTATTTTACCCAAAATATCTAGAAGAATATGTGTTGGCCTAAAATGTGGAAAAAAAAAGTTTCATATATTTTTGGGATATTTATTGTAACAAAATATTTTTTTTTTTTTCAAAATTGACGCTTTTTTTTGTTTATAGCACAAAAAATAAAAGCCACAGAGGTGATCAAATACCACCAAAACAAAGCTCTATTTGGGGGGAAAAAAGGATTTTGTTTGTGAGCCACGTCGCACGGCCGCACAATTGTCAGTTAAACCGATGCATTGTCGAATTGAAAAAAGTTGCCTGGTCTTCGACCACCAAAATGGTTTGGGGATTAAGTGGTTAACCACTTAAAGACCGCCTCCTGCACATATACGTCAGCAGAATGGCACGGCTGGGCACAAGCACGTACAGGTACTTCCTCTTTAAGTGCCCAGCCGTGGGTCGCGGGCGCGCACCAGCAGCGTGTGCCCACGACCCGGTCCGAAGCTCAGTGACCGCGGCCGCAGGACCCGCGGACCCGATCGCCACTGGAGTCTGGGGATTGGTCCCCGGAGCTGAAGAACGGGGAGAGCTGTGTGTAAACACAGCTTCCCCAATCTTCACTGTGGCGCCGTCATCGATCGTGTGTTCCCTAATATAGGGAAACACAATCAATGATGTCACACCTACAGCCACACACCCCTACAGTTAGAAACACAGATGAGGTCACACTTAACCCCTCCAGCGCCCCCTTGTGGTTAACTCACAAACTGCAATTGTCATTTTCACAGTAAACAATGCATTTTTTGGTGTGAAAATGACAATGGTCCCAAAAATGTGTCCAAATTGTCCGAAGTGTCCGCCATAATGTTGCAGTCATGAAAAAAAATCGCTGATCGCCGCCATTAGTAGTAAAAAAAAATTGATAAACGCTTATTGCAATTTTTTTACCAAAAATAGGTAGAAGAATACGTATCGGCCTAAACTGAGGAAAAAAATTTTTTTTTATATGTTTTTGAGTGATATTTATTATAGCAAAAAGTTAAAAATATAGCATTTTTTTCAAAATTGTCGCTCTATTTTTGTTTATAGCGCAAAAAATAAAAAACGCAGAGGCGATCAAATACCACCAAAAGCTCTATTTGTGGGAAAAAAAGGACGCCAATTTTGTTTGGGAGCCACGTCGCAGGACCGCGCAATTGTCAGTTAAAGCGACGCAGTGGCGAATCGCAAAAACTGACCAGGTCCTTTACCTAAAGGTCCTAAAGGTCCGGGTCTTAAGTGGTTAAGCAGCAGGCCTGGGAAGCCGACCATCGCATCCTTAACAACCGATGAACAATAAGCTGTCGGCGGGCTTCCCCACTGCCAGCTGAGATGTAAACAAAAGAATGCCGGCAATAGAAAATTACGGGGGGAAAACAGCATTTGGTCCCCCCACTAATCCATATCAGGCCCTTAGGCTGGATTCACACCAATGCACTTTTAGTGTTTTTTGCATTTTGAAGATTTGAACCACAGAATGTGTTTCATAGGAAACCATGTTAAATTGTCTGTAAGGCAAATCTGCAAAATGCAAAAAGCACTAAAAAGGCATAGGTCTGAATCCAGCCTCAGTGTTTGGATATTTATGAGGACAAGGGCCTTTTCACCACAACCCTGAGTGGTGGTTTTGGGGGTCTTCAGGTGGGGGGCCTATCGGAATCTGGAAGCCCCCTTTGACAAAGGGGCCCTCAGATCCCCCCCATGTGAATGAGTATGGGGTACACAGTACACCAGTGGTGTAGCCTGGGGGATAGGCGGGCGTGGCACACATTTAGGGGGGCGAAACCTCCTCTCCAAGCTCCGATAGTGGCCCAGAGGACAGGCAGATTGGCGGCCCGGAGAACCAGCGGAAGGTGCATGCAGCCAGGGACTGCTACCCTGCTCTCCCCTCCACTCCAAGCTCTGACAGCGGCCCGGGACAGGCGGAACGGGGGCCCCCAAAGACCGCTGGGAGGTGCACATAGCCAGGGACTGCCACCCTGCTCTCCACTCCAAGCTCCAACAACAGGCCGGAATACAGGTGGACCGCCCCCTCCCCCGAGGACGGCGGGGCTTGCATGAATGCAGCCAGGGACTGCTACCCCGGGACAGTCTTCTGCGGTCTAAGAAGGATCTGCTGGAAGGAGCAGAGTGCCCCCATCACCCAGAAGCCCAGAAGGAGAAGGGTCCTGCCTGCTGCTGGCAAGTGTTAAGGTACCATGCAGCATACACACCAATACATAGACTGTAACAGGGGGTGCAGAAGGGACTGCAGCCAAGGCCCCTCTCTCATCCCCAATCCACTCTCTCTCATCCCCAATGCTGGCCTCTTTCCCAATCCCTTCTCTCTCATCCCCAGTCCCTTCTCTTTCATCCCCAATCTCCCCTCTCTTATCCCCCAATCCCCTCTCTATCATCCCCCAATGCCCACTCTCTCATTCCCAATCCCCTCTCTCTCATTCCCAATCCCCCTCTCTCTCATCCCCAATCCCCCCTCCCTCTCTCTCCCCCCCCCTCTCTTACATCCCCAATCCCCTCTCTCTCATCCCAATCCCCCCTCTCTCATCCCCAATTCATCCCCAATTCCCTCTCTCTCCCCAATCCCCCTCTCTCTCCCCCCAATCCCCTCTCTCTCATTCCCCAATCCCTCTCTCTCTCATCCCCAATCCCCTCTCTCTCCCCAGCTCTCTCATCCCCCTCAATCTCCCTCTCTCTCATCCCCAATCTCTCTCTCATCCCCAATCTTTCTCTCATCCCCAATTCCCCTCTCTCTCATCCCCAACCCCCTCTCTCTCTCTCTCATCCCCAATCCCCTTTCTCTTTGTCATCCCAAATCCCCTTTCTCTCTCTCTCTCTCATCCCCAATCCCCTCTCTCTCTCCCTCCCCTCTCTCTTTCATCCCCAATCCACCTCTCTCTCTCTCTCTCTCTCTCTCTCTCTCATCCCCAATCCCCATCCCTCCCCTCTCTCTCATCCCCAATCCTCTCTCTCTCTCTCATTCCCAATCCCCCTCTCTCTCTTTCTCATCTCTCTCTCATCCCCAATCCCCCTCTCTCTCATCCCCAATCCCCTCTCTCTCATCCCCCAATCCCCCTCTCTCTCATCCCCCAGTCCCCCTCTCTCTCATCCCCAATCCCCTCTCTATCTCATCCCCAATCCCCCCTCTCTACCCCGGGACAGTCCTCTGCGGTCTAAGAAGGATCTGCTGGAAGGAGCAGAGCGCCCCCATCACCCAGAAGCCCAGAAGGAGAAGGGTCCTGCCTGCTGCTGGCAAGTGTTAAGGTACCATGCAGCATACACACCAATACACAGACTCTGACAGGGGTTGCACAGAAGGGAATGCAGCCAAGGCCCCTCTCTCATCCCCAATCTCTCTCATCCCCAATCCCCTCTCTCTCATCCCCAATCCCCTCTCTCTCATCCCCAATCCCCTCTCTCTCATTCCCAATCCCTTCTCTCTCATCCCCAGTCCCTTCTCTCTCATCCCAAATTCCCCTTTCTCTCATCCCCAATCCCCCTCTCTCTCATCCCCAATCTCCCTCTATCTCTCTCTCTACCCCTCTCTCATCCCCAATCCCCCTCTCTCACATCCCCAATCCCCTCTCTCTCATCCCCAATCCCACTCTCTCTCATCCCAAATCCCCCTCTCTCTCATCCCCAATCCCCCCTCTCTCATCCCCAATCCCCTTTCTCTCTTCCCCCCAATCCCCTCTCTCTCATTCCCAATCCCCTTTCTCTTTCTCATCCCCAATCCCCTTCATCTCTCTCTCTCTCTCTTTCTCTCTCTCTCTCTCTCTCATCCCTAATCCCCCCTCTCTCTCTCATTCCCAATCCCTTCTCTCTCCCTCTCATCCCCAATCCTCTCTCTCTCTCTCTCTCATCCCCAATCCTCTCTCTCTCTCATCCCCAATGCCCCCTCTCTCTCACCCCCAATTCTCTCTCTCTCATCCCCAATCCCCTCTCTCTCTCTCTCTCTCTCTCACATCCCCAATCCACCTCTCTCTCTCTCTCATCCCCAATCCCCTTTCTCTCTCTCATCCCCAATCCCCGCTCTCTCATCCCCAATCCCCCTCTCTCTCATCCCCAATCCCCTCTCTCTCATCCCCCAATCCCCCTCTCTCTCATCCCCAATCCCCTCTCTATCTCATCCCCAATCCCCCCTCTCTCTCTCTCTCTCATCCCCAATCCTCTCTCTCTCTCTCTCTCTCTCTCTCTCTATCTCTCTCATCCCCAATCCCCTCTCTCTCTCTCTCTCTCATCCCCAACCCCCCTCTCTCTCTCTCTCTCTCTCATCCCCAATCCCCCCTCTCGCTCACCCGCAATCTCCTCTCTCTCTCTCTGATCCCCAATATCCTCTCTCATCCCCAATCACCTCTCTCTCATCCCCAACTGGTGGCGAGTAACCCCTGAGGCCTGGCTAGTGGCTCAAGACTTGAAATTTTGATCCCTGAGTATAGTGGTCAGTGTAGTGGACAGTATAGTGTAGTGGATAGTATAGTGGTCAGTGCAGTGTAGTGGACAGTGTAGTATAGTAGTCAGTGTAGTAGTCAGTGTAGTATTGTGGTCGGTGTAGTATTGTGGTCAGTGTAGTATAGTGGTTAGTGTAGTATAGTGGTCAGTATAGTTGTCAGTGTAGTGAACAGTATAGTGGTCAGTGTAGTAGTCAGTGTAGTATTGTGGTCAGTGTAGTGGACAGTAGAGTGTAATGGTCAGTAAAGAAATCAGGTTGGTCAGTGTATTTGAAGGACTTGGGGAGTGCTAAAAGTTTGCAGGTTTGGGGGGGGGGCTCAAATTACTTGCCTTGCCCCGGGTGCTGACAACCCACGCTCTGCAGTACCCCTACCCATTCACCAAAGTGCACAAAGTGAGTAAAGTAGTTTACAAGTTGAGTGCTTGTTCAATTAAAAGTTTTAACAAAAAATCTAGGAGCTGGTTCGTTTTTATGCAGGGCTGCACCAGATTTTGCACTCTCAAGTTTTAGTAAATAAACCCCAATGTGTTAAAGTCTACATGTACACTATATTGTCAAATGTATTGGAATGCCTGTCTTTACACACACATGAACTTTAATGGCATCCCAGTGTTAGTTTGTAGGTTTCAATATTGAGTTGGCCCACCCTTTGCAGCTATAACAGCTTCAACTCTTCTGAGAAGGCTGTCCACAAGGTTTAGGACTATGTCTATGGGAATGTTTGACCATTCTTCCAGAAGCGCATTTGTGATCCCAGGCACTGATGTTGGACGAGAAGACCTGGCTCGCAGGCTCGCAGTCTTCGCTCAAATTAATCTAAAAAGGTGTTCTATTGCGCAATTGTCTTTCAAAGTGCATCAGCGCTGAAAGCTAACAATTCATCTGGGCAGGAGGGGGGTTTAGGTGCCCAATAAGGAAGTGGTTAAAGTTCATAAGTGTGTAAAGGCAGGCATCCCAATACTTTGGACAATATAGTGTATATGTAATCCAGGTGGTGTTCAGATCCCATAGAAAAACCCTGGAAACTCTATGACCTCTGCCTAGCTGCCAAGCACAGAGGTTGTGGGCCACATTCCTCTGTGTACATTAGAGCAATGCATGGTGCTGCAAAGATCAGTGTAGCTACTTCCTGTCCACCCTACATCTTCCTTTTTGTGATGTCACTTCCCTTTGATTTAGGCCCTCCTACGTGCCTATGTAGCATTTTAGCCCATAGAGGATAGGATGAAAAAGACTAATCAAGATGGTGGGTAGCAGTCTAAGAATCCAATATAAAGAAGAATATAAAGTAAATATTGTAAATAACACTTCCTATCACACAAAGTAGAAAAGTGGAACAATGCTCTTCATATTTACATTCTATTACGCTCTGTTTTTATAAAACTGTAGTCTTGCTTTAAGTTTGGCAACTTGTGGGTGATGGTAATTTTCACCTGTAAGTGGTCTGTTAGTCATCTCTAATGCCGCGTACACACGACCGTTATCCATGTCATTAAAAAAAAAGACATTTTTCTCTACGTGATTTGTCGTCATTCCTCTCAAACCTGCCTTGCATACACACGTTCGTAAAAAAAATGCTCTAGCAAAGCGCGGTGACATACAACGCGTACGAAGGCACTATAAAGGGGAAGTTCAATTCGAATGGCGCCCCCCTTTGGGCTGCTTTTGCTAATTTCCCCCTCTCATAACTTGCTTCTGAGCATGCACGTTTTTTCCCCCCTCATTAAAGCGTACACACGACCGCTTTTCACGGCGTGAAAAACAACAAGAAAAAATAGAGCAGGTTCTAAAAGAAATGTGGGCATTTTTCTCGTTGAGAAAAATGTTCTGGAGCATACACACATGTGCAATTTAAAAAATTTAATTTTTCTCGTCATGAAAAACCGTTGTGTGTACACGGCATTAGGCCGAGTCGATTTATAACAATATGTTTTTTTCTGCAAATCATGTTGACAAGACTGAAAGCATGCTTGACACAAAGGTTCATATTTATTATAGGCAGCTCAAGAATGTTTTAAGTAAACTATTGGCCTTCTTATGATAGGAAACACACAGAAGTGCTGCAAGTCTACAAATTGTAGATTCTACAGTACAGAACCATTCTACAATGAACTGACTCCAGGATAACGTATTTTAATAATGTCTAAGATTACATTTATAGGTGAAGCCTGAATTATATTGTTAATGCTCAGGTCAAAGTAAAAGCAAGTACAAACCTGGAATAGATTCCAAGTGACTCTGTGAAAGACAAGGTTATCAAAACTCTGGGTGAGAGATTGTAATCTTACATGTGCTCCCAGATATCATGAAGCTAAAGAAAATACTGCAGACCTAAAGGCAATTTAGCATATTAGATAAAATAAAGAGATGGTGCCATAATGGAATGCATTTATTTATATAGGAATTAGTTAGAAGAACTTTTATACCACATCCTTACATCTTACATAATTGTTCCTTCTTAAAATTGTACCTAAAGTGATAGCGGACATGGACATGTTTATATTTTAGTGCGAGTGCAATTTCTCTGTAATATTTTGTATTCACCATAATTTTCATTTTGGATCCCAGCTGTCGTGTTTTTGAGTCATAAACTACAGATGTCTAATTCAGAAATCTGAGTATTCTTAGTGGAATTGTAGTATTAGGCCGCGTACACACGACCGAGGAACTCGACGGGCGAAACACATCGTTTTCCCTGTCGAGTTCCTTGTTCGGCTGTCGAGGAACTCGTCGAGCCAAATTTTCCCATTCCCGTCGAGGAAAAAGAAGACATGCTCTCTTTTTGGCTCAACGAGTTCCTAGACAGTTTTCTAGGCGAAAAGTGTACACACGACCGGTTTTCTCGGCAGAATACGTCTCCCATCAAGTTTCTTGATGGATTCTGCCAAAAAAACGCTTGTGTGTATGTGGCCATACACTTAAAATGGTTAGCTTATAGTCCTGTTTACACCTTGCTTTTGCTTGCTGCATTGGTGGGGCTTCGATGAGACATTGGTGGGGCTTCGGTGGGACTTCGATGAACCTTTGGTGGGGCTTCAATGAGGCTTTGAGGGGCTTTGATGAGGCTTCGATGAGCCTTTGGATGTGGCTTTGATGAGCCTTTGGTGGGGCTTCGATGAGGCTTTGGTGAGGCTTTGTGGGGCTTCGGTAGGGCTATAGTGGGGCTTCAAGAGAGCTTTGCCATAGACTTTTATGGAGGCTTTGAAGACACTTAGAAGCACAACTAAAGCATCTTGAAGCAAAGTAAAGCAAAATCAAGGTGTAAACAGGACTGTAAGCTAACCATTTTATTTAGTGACAGGAGCTTTGACTAGAATTTAGAGAGCTTTAACAAAGCGTGTTCGAAGCCTTATTTTTGAAGGAAGTATAAACTAGCTCTTAGTGCTTCCAGTGTGGACAGGTACAATATTAGCTGTTAGCCAGTCATGGAAACTCCTCCTGTTAAAAGTAATTGATTAAAGAGATCAGGTAATGGTCAAACAATTATACTTTGAAGTTCTCTGGGATGAATATCATCAGAGCCCATTGTTTAATTTATGTTAATCTCAAAGCAATTAGTTTTCTATTAAAATAATAAGATGTTATCCTTACTTGTTCTGTACAGTGGTATTGAACAGAACAGTCTCTTATCTTCTCTACTTGAGTTCCCCGCCAGCGCTGTCTGCTACTCCTTTGCTGCAGGTGCCCGCCTCAGCAAGCCATATAAGTGCACACCTGAGCTGGGCTGTGTGCGTCCATAGACACACATAGTGTGGCTTGGCCATGCCAACCAACACTCCCTTCTCCTTATATGATCCCTCAACTTGTTTCTGGAATTTTTTTTCCTGAGAAGTCTGAACAGAAGTAATTGTTTAAATGGTTAGTTACATCCAGCTTTTCTCAACAAAAGTGTTGAACCCAGTTTTCATTTTTGTAATCCCATGGTATTTTTCCTTTTCCTCACTCATACACTTAAGAAAGGTTTTGTCTTGTTTCCTAATGGGTTTGGCCATTTACCTCTCTTTCTGTGGTTTGGCAGCACTGCTAATGAGTTTGGCTGCCTCTATACACTTCTCTATCAGCTCTACTTTCTAATTCCGTATATCTCCTATATGCTGATTTTATTTTCTCCTTTACTATATTACTTTCTTCAGTGGTGAATCATATTGTTTTTTTTGGTTTTTTTTGTTTACTCTTACTAGTGGTAGACTTCTCCCATTTCAGCAAAATGTGTCCTTTTGAAATCTAAACCTTTTGTTTTACATATGATTTTTCAGTTCTTGTTTTAGTATTAAACCAAAAGATCATCATAACCCATATTTTCTCCCGTCTCAGCATCAGACAATCGATCCCCATTTGTCATTGCTAGATCTAGATATAATATTATCTCCCTGGTTTGGGCTTTTTCCAACTACTTCAAAGAAACCCCATTCAGTGCCTCCATTATATCTTTGCTTCTGCTTGTAAGCACAGTATAAAAATTCCAGTTAATTTCAGGCATGTTGAATTCACCCATAATTAAGCACTGGCCGACCAGCCGCCGCAGTTTTACTGCAGCAGCATGGCTCAGCTGGACGAAACAACGTTATGTTTCATTGTTTAGCTCTGTGGCCACCAGGGGCGCACACAGGCCCGCTGCTCACCCCTTGAGCCGATGCGTGTGTGCAAACACACAGATCCCGGTTCTTTCAGGGGAGAAATGACTGATTGTCTGTTAATACAAAGTATGAATCTGTCATTTACCCTAATAAGTCCCATCCCCTTTCAGTTAGAACACAGAGAGGGAACACAGTTAACCCCTTGATCAACCCCTAGTGTTAATCCCTTCCCTGACAGTGACATTTTTACAGTAATCAGTGCATTTTTATAGCACTAATCACTGTATAAATGACAATGGTCCCAAAAATGTGTCAAAAGTGTCCAATCTATCGCGACAATTACTACTAAAAAACATTAATAATAATATTAATAATCCCATAATTCTACAGGCATACCCCACTTATAAGTACACAATGGTGTTTATTTACTAAAGCGGGAAAGCGTAAAATCAGACTTACTTCTGCATAAAAACCAATGAGCTTCCAGGTTTTATTACAAAGGCTTAATTGAACAAGCTTGGGTTAGAAGCTCATTGGTTTCTATGCAGAATTGAGCCTGATTTTGCTCTTTTCAGCTTTAGTAAATATGTACTTAAAAGTGGGGTATGCCTGTATCCCCTATTTTGTAGATGCTATGACTTTTGCGCAAACCAATCAATATACACGTTTTTTTTTACCAAATATATGTAGAAGAGAACATATCAGGCCTAAACTGAGGAAAAAAAATTTGGGGAAAAAAAAATTGGGATATTTATTATAGCAAAAAGTTAAGAATATTGGGGGCTATTTACGAAAGGCAAATCCACTTTGCACTACTAGTGCACTTTCAAGTGCAGTCACTGTAGGTCTGAGGGGGACATGCAAGGAAAGCAAAAAACAGCATTTTTGCTTGCACATGATTGGATGCTAATATCAGCAGAGCTTCCCCTCAAATCCACAGTGATCTACAGCGACTACACTTTCAAGTGCACTTGCAGTGCAGAGTGGATTTCCCTTTAGTAAATCTACCCCATTGTTTCAGCCCATTCAACAGACAGTGAGTAACTGTGAATTGCAGTTTACTAAATATGTGCAAAGTTAGAATACAAAATGTAAAATAGTTTCAAGATGACAATCATGTGCATACACTGCAGAATAATGAAAAATATATACAGGGTGGCAAAGAATGTGAACACACTGCAGAGTTTGATTATGAGAGGTACACAAACATGAATTTTTCACAGCAATATCTCTGAGATTAAATTAGGGTAACACGTGACTGCATAGCACAGTAAATATAGTGCCCAGAGGCGATTCAGTTCGCATGTGCCGCGCTATACAAGTTTTCATTCATTCATTCATTCATTCATATAAAACAACTTCAAGAGAGTCAATCTGAGATTCAGCAATTCAGTAAAACAGTTCAGAACACAGCTAATTATGATTATTCTTATAAACAGTGTCCTTCACAGTGAAGTTCAGGGTAGCTCCAGAGACACAGGTAAACAAATGGAGCAATCCATGGCCAAAGGGTGAAGGTCCACCCCACTAGAACTGGAGTATACTGACAGCCTAGTAGCAATGGAGGGTAGAGACTCCTCATGGTATCTGGGTGAAGAAGTTGCATGATATTTAGGTGACAGTGAAGGGCCTCACCTGGATGCAAATCATTTGCCCAGCTACCCCTGCCTCATTAGGAGTGGCCTCTCTGAGCTTCTGAGAGAGGGAAGATGAGAAATGTATATTTCCCGGGCATAGGGACCCAGGGAGTTGTGGGAAATGGATTTAAAATACCTGCACCTGTATCTGAAGGCATGGTGATTGGATGTTAATGTCTACAGTCTATGAGTAGCTTAAAGCTGGAAAGAAACTTTTTTTTGGACCTTGTAAAATCCTTATAGAAGGGGGGTGATTTACTAAAGGCAAACAGGCTGTTTACTTTGCAACAGAATTTTTTCACTTTTCTTGGAAAATTTCCTTTAGCTCAGAGAGTGAGGTGAGGCTTTGCTTCCATTGTCTAGTCATGTGCATGCAAAATTTTTTTTTTTTTACTTCGACCGTGATTGGATTTTCATTGAAAAGCCAGGGGAAAATTCACTTAGGCCTCGTACACACGACCGAGGAACTCGTCGGAAAAGACACATTGTTTACCTCGACGAGTTCCTTGTTAGGCTTGTCGAGAAACTTGACAAGCTGTCTTTGCGTACACACAGTCAAGACCAAATCTCCTCGTTCTCAAATGCGGTGACTTCAACACATACGACGGCAGGGGAAGTTCGATTCCACTGGCACAACCCTTGGGGCTGCTTTTGCTAATCTCATGTTACTGTGTGTTAGGTAAAAGTTTGGTGAGAGACATTTGCACTTTTCAGTCTGTTACAGCGTGACAAATGTGCCATTTCCATTACAAATGCTACTTTTACCGAAGGTGCGCGGGTTTTTAAGCATACACACTTTTGACGTGTTTTTGACGTGTTTCTCGTCAAAAACTAGCCCGACGAGGAACACGACGAGCAAATTAAGACTCCCGTCGAGGAAAAAGAGAACTCGCTCTCTTTTTTCCTCGTCGAGTTCCTCGGCAGTTTTCTCGATGAAAAGCATACACACGACCGTTTTCCTCGGCAAAAAAGCTCTCCCACCAAGTTTCTTGATGGATTTTGTCAAGTTTCTTGGTCGTGTGTACGAGGCTTTACAAAGTGAAAATTCCCTTTCAAAGTAAACAGAATAGTTTCATTTAGTAAATCAACCCCATACGTTTTTTATGTGGGTCCGTTTGTGTACATTGGATGCTTTCTGGATCCGTCCAATCTGCAGTTAGTACAAAACAGCAAATTACATTATTGCACATAAATGATGGCCCGGCTCAGGTGGGAGTGGTGGTCCACTTCACCAAGGGTATTGCTTCAGGCTTTGCTGCCCACTAGGACAGGGGGTGTCGTTGATATTTCCAGAAATAAAAGAGGGTGCACCAGACTAGTGCCTTATCACACATATTTATTGAAGATAAAAATAATAAAAACTACCCACGAGCATGAGCTAAAGGTACTGTTAAATTAGGCTGCTATTGAAAACCAACTGGTGAATTGGAGCTAAGCATACAAAAATAAACATATATACATCCAAAAAAAAGAGGGGCTTGGACCCCTAGTGAACCCCCTGACAATAATATGCTTGGATATATACTACTACTATAGTGCTAGCATTGGTGCATCTAAGTACACTATATACTGTATATCCAAGCATATTACCGACACAGTGTACACTAAGGGTCCAAGCCCCCCTTTTATGTACATATGTTTATTTTTATGTGCTTATCTCTGATTCGCCAGTTGGTATAAGCCTAATTTACCACTCCCATCTAAGGGGGGTGCCCCAGGTTCTCATGATGTGCGTATTATGGCATGTATGTATGTATAAATTCAGCAGAAGAATCCTTTGCCACTAGGCTCTGAGGAAGAAGGTCAATCCTTCAAAACGTGTCAGCCAGCAGTGGCCCCTGCGTGGTTCCACCCAGGATCTGGACACTGTACATTCCAGGGCTTTTCAAGCTTCAGAAGATTTGCTGTTTTACCACTTTCCACTGGACATCATCATCAAAACAAGCCGCAGTGCGAACCCTGGGGGGTGCACAATGCAGCGATTGGTGGTGCAGTGTATCACTCAGACACACCGCCTCTCCTCTATGACGTAGGCTCTTTACAATGTGATCAGCTGTGTCCAATCACAGCCGATTACAGTGTAAATAGGAAGTTCCAGTTATCAGCATTCCTCTATTAACTGCTGACAGGGCGTAAGTATAGGAAGGGCAAATAAGCAGTTCTCCTGACAAGGGGGGTCTGTACTAACAATCAGTGCAGTGATTATCAGTGCAGCCCAATGAGCTATGCCTGGCAGTGCCCACAAGTGATACCCACCTGTGTCCAACAGTGATAGTCAGTGATGGTCACCAATGCCCACCAGTGATGCCAATAAGTGCCCATTGTTGATGCCAATCAGGACCATCAGTGCTGCCTGTCAGTGCCCATCAGCGATGCCTGTCAGTGCCTCCCCATCAGTCCCACCTATCAGTGCAATCTGTCAGTGTTTATCAGTGCCGCCCATTAGTGTCCATCAGTGCTGCCCATCAGTGCCGTCCATCAGTGCAACTTATCAGTGCCGCCTATCATTGTGAACCAGTTCCCGTAAAGGCTGCCCATCAGTGCCAATCATCAGTGCCACTTATCAGTGCCCATCAGTGCTGCCTATCATTGCCCACCAGTTCCCATAAAGGTTGCCCATCAGTGCTGCCTATCAGTGCTCATCAGTGCCACCTATCAGTGCTCATATGTGCTGCATATCAGTGCCACCTATCAGTGCCCATCAGGGCTGCATATTATTGCCTCCCCATCAGTGCCACCTCATCATTGCTCATCAGTGAAACCTATCAGTGCCTATAAGTGCAGCCTTATTAGCGCACATCAGTGAAGGAGAAAAATTACTTATTTACAACATTTTGTAACAGAAACAAAATGTTCACGATTTTTTAATGTGCTTAGCAAAAAATTAAAAGCTCAGTGGTGATTAAATACCACTAAAAGAACGCTCTATCTGTCTAAAAACAATTATATAAATGTTGTTTGGGTACAGCATTGCATGACTGCGCAATTGTCATTCAAAATGCGACAGCACTGAAATTGGTGTGGGCAGGAAATGGGTGAAAGTGCCCTGTATTGAAATGGTTACGTGTACTTTTATCTCAAACTTATGAGTAGTTTTATTCTTTTGGTAGTTCCAAAAGGTCACCGAAATTCTTAATTTCCCAATCTTTAACCTCTGCTTTGCTGAATCTACAGCAAGTGGAGATTTTGCAATATTTTCCCATTATCGTTTTACAACACTTATACATAACGTACCAATAATGGAAACTCAGACCATAGACACTTTTAATCAAACTGGACAAAAAGACCAACAGAAAAAGAAAGTATGGGAGAGAAAAGGAGATTTTACCGCAGCATCAACTTTGCACTTTTACATAACATTTGTAGGCATTACCTAAGTCACATGGTTAGATAGGGACAGGCCAAATACTACAACATGCATTACCGGGACAGTAATTCCACAACTGCTCATGTGACCCTAGATTCAATATTTTTTAGTCTATTTTTTCCACTAAGAAATTGACTACAATGGTGAGGTAAGGTGATATTGTAACATTACAACGAACATGAAGACACAAAACTGAAATATTGATCCAAGAATTCACAGAAGAAAGGAATCCAAGCAATCCTCTGCTTTGTTTAACTGTGGAAAAATGTTCCTTGCTTGTTTATATAGGAGCCCTAGCAAGATGATACAGCCTTTACATGCACTTTTCAAACATACATGGATGGAAGTGTTATTTGTATTGTTAAATTTACATTAAGCTCACCTCAATTGCATCATCTTCAAAATAGACTTAGGGATAATGGCATTTAAAGAGGAAATTGCAATCATCTTCAGAAGGCTGCACTATAATGGAGAAATGTAATTAATTTATCCTGGTAGTCTTCCATAATGGACACACTTTATCATAGCTACAGATGGAGCTGGAAAGGATTAACCATGTTCTTTATCTCAGCAGATCTACTTCAGAGCTCAACACAGTTTTACTGTATGGGTGTTCTATATGATGCAAGGTTCTGTTGTAATTCATGGCCACTGGAATTACATACACATGACATATATTTAGCCTTTTCTTGCATTATATTTATGTGACTGAAATAATATTACAATATGTCAAAACATACATTTTATTCATGCTAAAAAGTTGAAGTCTGTATCAGTTATGGTATATAATATTGTATTTTCTTTACAGTATCAGAAAGCACAGAAAGTAATTTAACCACTTCAATACAGGGCACTTTCACCTCCTTCCTGTCCAAGCCATTTTTCAGCTTACATCGCTGTCACATTTTGAATGACAATTGCGCAGTCATGCAACACTGTACCCAAATAAAATAAAAAATATTTTCCTCACAAATAGAGCTTTCTTTTGTTGTTATTTGATCATCTTTGCGGTTTTTATTTTTTTGCGCTATAAACAAAAGAAGAGTGACAATTTTGAAAAAAAACAATATTTTTTACTTTTTGCTATAATAAATATCCCCCAAAATATATAAAAAATAATATTTTTTTCCTCAGTTTTGGCAGATACGTATTCTTCTACATATTTTTGGCAAAGAAAACCAGCAATAAGTGTATATTGATTGTTTCGCGCAAAAGTTATAGTGGGTACAAAATATGGGATAGATTCATAGCATTTTTATTTATTTTTTACTAGTAATGGCGGCAATTAGTGATAATGTGGCGGACATATCAGACACTTTTGACACTATTTTGGGACCATTCACATTTATACAGCGAACAGTGCTATAAATATGCACTGATTACTGTGTAAATGTGACTGGCAGGGAAGGGGTTAACACTAGGGGGTGCTCAATGGGTTAAATGTGTTCCCTATTGAGTGATTCTAACTGTAGGGGGAGGGGACTGACTGGGGGAGGTGACCGATCGGTGTCCCTATCGGTCTCCTCTCCCTGACAGGACGTGGATCTGTGTGTTTACACACACAGATCCACGGTCCTGCTCAGTTACTGAGCAATCGTGGGTGCCCGGCGGACATCGCAGCTGCCAGGCACGCGCACCGGGTCCCCAGTGACGTGGCGGGTGAGTGCACGCCCCCTAGTGGCTTGGGAAGGTGAAGCCGTCATATGATGTCCCAGGGGGGCGTGGCTTGGACATGAGACTGTGAGGACGTGTCTCGTGTGAGCTCCGGCGTCGGCACTATTTCTACTGCCTTTTATTGCACTATCCCCGGCAAACATCTTCATGGCAAGCATGGGACGGAAAACAGGAAAGACCCTGCCTAAAAAGGGGACCTCTAACAACTCTATTCGGCGATTCCTGGCGGCGGAGTCGGAAGATTTTCCTGACTCGGATGGCCTGGGCCGCTCGCCTCGTGGTTCAGGAGGAGGGTCCGCCCCCGCTTGCAGCCTGAACGCAGAGCTCTCTCTCCGGTGTCTTTTATTGGCTCGGACAGTGGAAGAGGAACGGCAGGTCGATCGATCTCTTTGAGTGGTGCGGAGCTGCCTACTACAGCGGACCTGGCCTCTATGCTCTTGAGCTTGGAGCGTACAATTAAGAAGGAGGTGTCGGGTGTACGCACGGATCTTGCGCAGGTTCTAGAACGCGTGGAGGACTCGGAGCTCCGTCTAGAAAGACACGCGGCAGCCATTAGAGACCTGCAAACATCTACCCGGCAGCTGGCGATCGCCCACAGAATGGCGTTATACAAAATAGAGGACCAAGGGAACCGGAACCGCCGGAACAACATTCGTATTAGGAGGTTGCCGGAGGCAACGGACAATGAGGACTTGATACACTCCGTACGTGACATATTCAACGGCCTGCTGGGTAAGCCGGCGGATCACCCCTTGTTACTGGACAGGGTTCATCGCGCATTGCGCCCTCGCAACCTGTCCTCGGATGTTCCTCGGGACGTCATCTGCAGAGTCCATTACTTTGAGGAAAAGGAGCTGATCATGAAAAAGGCGAGGGAAGCGGCCTCGCTGGATTTTGATGGAGCAGTCCTCTCTTTCTTCCCTGACCTGGCCAGGGAAACTCTGGAGCGCCGGCGAGCATTGAAACCTCTCACTGAAAAGCTCAAGGAGGCAGCCATCACCTATAGATGGGGCTTTCCATCGGCCCTTATTGCTTCCAGGGATGGGAAAACGATTTCCCTGAGGATCTGGAGGTCTTTTGTATGGATCTCAATATTGTCCCCCCTGAATTACCGGGTTGGGAAGATCGCATCCCAGCTCTCTCTGCCCCCCCCCCCCGAGGGCTCCTGGCGAAAGGTCTCTAAGAAAAGGCGCTCGGTGTCTATGGGTGCTTGGTCTCAGGCTGATTGATCGGCCCTCTTGCGGTCTCTTTTTCGCTCCCGGATCGGACTCTGTCCCGTGTTGCCGCACCGCAAGTATTTGTTGGTCTACTGTTTGATGATGAGCTCTGTTTGTTTTGCCCGTGCCCTGTTTCGGGTCTTTCGGACTATATGTTTCCTGTATGTTTTTAATAACTTTGCTGCATGCTCCTCATCTGAATAATGTTTTTTGTTTGCCTACGTTTTTAGTACTTAGGTGTGGTTTCTATGTTGCTGTCCCCTGGTATGCTCCCATGCTTTTAGCTTTTGGCAATTAGCCTCTAGCTTTGCGGGGTTGGCTTGGGGATTACTGCATGGTAAACTCGCACTATGGTGCCGGCGCTGGGCTCGGTGTCTGCTGTATGACTTGTGTGGTCATGCGCGGCCGAGTACTGGTGATGGCCCCCCACTCTGTCCCGGGATGTTGCGGGGGTCAGCGTAGCGGGGAGGTCGGCGCCTTGGGCTCTGTCCGCTCCGTGGGGCTGGGTCCCGTGATGTTCCGGGCTAAGCACTGCACTAGTCTGCATGCAATCGTTGGGTATTGTTTTGTCCTCTGGCTCTCTGCCTTGTTCTTTCTCTTTCCTTCTGCTGCCTTCCCTTCTTTATGCCTCTTCCCCTGCTTAGCCTTCTGGTCTTTCTTTCTGCCTCTCTGCTCTTACCCTTTCTTCCTCCTGACCTCCCCCTACTTCTTTCACCCCCCCCCCCTCCCCATCCTTGGAACCGATCTGACAGGTATTAGTGGTAAGGATGATGCTCTGATTGTAACCAATGGCCCCTCTTAATCTGCTTTCTTGGAATGTCCGGGGTCTCCACACTCCTGGTAAGCGCCACTCACTATTCAGAGAACTTAAGAGACTTCGTGGAGATGTGGTGTTTTTACAAGAAACCCATCTCACGCACGCTACAGGGGTTAAGCTGTTTGATCCTCTTTTCCCTACTTGGTTCTATTCCCTTTCTGATGTTGCAAAGGCGAAGGGTGTGGCCATTGGTTTCAAGAGGGGCTCATCATTTATTCTGGAAGACAGTCTCGTTGATCCATATGGTAGATTTTTGTTTTTAAAGGGCAGTCTGGGCAACCTCTCATGTACATTTGCTAACTTCTACGCCCCGAACCAGGGTCAGACGAGCTTCCTCTCCATCACGCTTCAGAAGCTGCAGGATTTTGCAAAGGGATGCATTGTGCTGGCGGGCGACCTCAATGTACCTCTGGATCCGCGCTTAGATACCTCACAAGGTGTCTCCTGCATTCCTTATAGGAGGTTGGCGTTCCTTCGCAGGCGGCTTCTGGAGGTGCAGTTGATGGACGCCTGGAGGATACTGCACCCTCAGGAGAAGGATTTCACCCATTTTTCTCATTTACATCAGTCTCATTCAAGAATAGATTATTTCTTTATTAGCCATCATTATTTAGATTTGGTTTCGGAGGCAAGCATTGCCATCTCCACTATTTCAGATCATGCCCCCCTTAGCCTACGGCTGCGAGTGCCATCACTGCCAGCTCGGTTGGCTAATTTGAGGTTAAATGACTCTCTGTTGTCGGATGAGATTGATGTTAGGGAACTAGGGGTTAGCCTTGCAAATTATTTCAGGGATAATGTAGCTCCTGACGTGTCTCCGGGTGTACTATGGGAAGTCCACAAGGCTCACATCTGTGGCAAGTTTATAGAGTTGGGCTCCAGGAAAAAGAGGGAAAGGATGATTCAGCAGACCCGCCTAATAGAGGAAATCGGTTCTCTTGAAAAAACGCATAAGTTGTCTAGCTCCCCCTCTATTTATCACTCCCTTACGCAGAAAAGGGAGGAATTGAAGGCTCTCTTTCACGCCGAGCACACGTCTCGGATGCGATTGGTATCCCAACGCTACTATGAATGGGGTGACAGGCCTAGCCGTCTTTTGGCCCGTTCGCTTCACCAAAAAAAAACTGCCTCCTTCCTAAAATTAAATCCTCCTCCGATAATCTTGTTTATAAAACCACTGAGATCGCGAAGGAATTCCGTGAGTTTTATCAGCGACTTTATTGTGTTAATGGGACGGTTGCGCCGGGAGTGGATGGGTCTACCCCTATACGTGAATATTTGGCTCAGGCCAAGCTCCCTAAATTACCCACTCATGCGATGAGTTCCCTAGAAGTGGATTTTACGACCTCGGAATTTGCATTTGCACTCAAGTCCATGGCTGGAGGTAAAGCCCCTGGTCCAGATGGACTGTCGGTTTCCTATTTTCGTACCTTCGCAGACACTTTGCTTCCATTTTTGGCATCTTATGCTAATTCGGCCTCGGGTACCGCGGGCTTCCGCCAGGAAACTATTCACGCACATATAACGGTCCTCCCCAAGCCTGGGAAGGATCCGAGCTTATGTAGCAGCTACCGTCCAATTTCTCTACTGAACCTGGACGCCAAGTTGTACGCTAAGGCGATCGCCCTCAGGCTTTTGCCCTTTCTTACAGGTCTGGTCTCATTAGAGGGGGTCTCCCCAGCCCACCCTTTTGCTTTCCACGGATGCGGAAAAGGCTTTTGATAGGGTGGATTGGGGGTACCTGATGCATACCCTGTCCCATTTCGGTCTCGGCCCTAATATGCTCGCTCGAATTTCGGCTCTTTACCAATCTCCCACTGCTCAATTACGCATTAATGGTACCTTAAGCGATCCATTTACCCTTTATAATGGCACCAGACAGGGCTGCCCCTTATCATCCATCCTATTTGCCCTATCCCTGGAGCCTTTCCTATCAACGAATCGCCATAATCCTGACATTAGTGGGGTGACTGTGGGTTCTAGAGAACATAAATACGCAGCATATGCGGATGACATCTTATTTTACGTACAACGCCCCCTTATCTCTCTCCCTAACCTTATGGTAGCTTTTGCCAAATTCGGTGAATTGTCGAATTTTAAAATTAACCTATCCAAGTCTGAGATTTTGAATGTCTCCGTCCGCTCTGGTATGGCGTCGACGTTGAGATCATCCTTTCCCTTTAGTTGGCAGTCTCATTCCCTGAAGTACTTAGGTGTTCACCTTACTGCAAACCCTGCATCCCTGTTTCGGAAAAATTATATCCCGCTGTTAAATTCTATCAAGGCCGACCTACAGAAATGGACGCAGCTGGCCCACTCCTGGTTGGGGCGTGTTAGCGTGGTAAAAATGAACGTCTTGCCCAGACTGCTTTTTCTTTTTCAGATGATTCCCTATAGAATTCCCCCTGGGTTTTTTAAATTGGTAACCTCATTGCTTTGTAAATATGTGTGGAACCGGAAATGTCCTAGGATAGCTTTCTCAACACTGACCCAACCTAAATGCGCCGGAGGCCTCACACTCCAGGATATTAAACGTTATTATTCAGCTATTGTGTTGACCCGCATTTCTGATTGGAAGTACCATAAAACAACGAAACTGTGGGTGCAGTTCGAGAGTGACATGTGTTTCTGACATATTCCCACTTATATGGATCCCACATAAATTCCGGAACCTTTCGCCTTCTACATCCCCGCTTACTAGATCTACTTTGGCTTTCTGGGACTCTTTGTGTAAGCGACAGCACTGGGCTTATAATTCCCCCCTAATGCATTTATCGGGACATGCTTACTTTCCTCCAGGTAATATGGATCACTCTTTCAGTAATTGGTTGGCGACTCCTCCGTTGTTGCTCCACCACGTGATTACTCCCAATAGGATTAAACCTCTCACTGACCTCATACCGACTTCACCCGTAACTTTTTTGGATCAATGGAAACACCACCAGTTGCTGCTATTTATTAAATCACTTCCCCAGCCTCTACGTTTAGGCTCGGATCTGACTCCAGTGGAACATCTACTTGCTGGCTCCCAAACGCCAGAGAGGCCTATATCTGGTTTCTACTGTGCCCTATCGTCCCTTCCCCCTATTGTTCAGTCATCGTTTCTCTCACAATGGGAAAAGGATTTACAGTCTTCAATATCTGACACTCAACGCTCTACCATTCTCCAGTTGGCACATGTGTCGGCTATTTCATCGTCAACTGCGGAAATTAACTATAAGCTGCTGACCCGGTGGCACTACACACCCATGATCCTTCACAGAGCCTTTCCTACTGTCTCTAATTTGTGTTGGAGGGGCTGTGGTCAACCTGGCACGCACGCCCACGTGTGGTGGTCCTGCCCCCTTATACAGCCTTACTGGGGTGAGGTCTTATGTTTGGTAGAGGAGATTCAGGGAGTTGCAGTTCCTTGTGACCCTTGGGCTGTCCTACTACATTGTACAAGCGAACCGATAGGATCATATAAGAAAAGTGTAACTCCCCACCTCTTGAACGCGGCTAAATCTCTTATCCCGAAATTGTGGAAGACCCAGTGAGTTCCTACTATCCGGGACTGGCTGATCTGAGTAGATTTATTTTACCATATGGAAACCGGTACTCTTAAATTACGTAACAAATCCGATTTGGCTGACAAAATATGGTCCTGTTGGTTCGCTTTTAAGTTCACATCTAGGTATGTTGATCTTATGTCTGACAAGGCACATTGACCTTTATGTATTGTTTCACTCCGCTACGATGTATGCTTATGTATGTTTATGTGGCTCGGATCGGTTCCTCCCCCCCCTCCTCTTTCTATTCCTTTTTCTCTTCCCCTCTCACCCCTTTCTGTGTTCTTTACACACCTTTTTCTGGATGCATTGCAGGTCTGTTAAGGTCCTCTGATGCATGTATATCATTGTTGCCCTTTGTCCGCGGCGGGTCCGCCCGGTCAATACTGTAGGCATAGGTGGCATGGGGAGTTTAAGTTTAGGACCCTTTTGGAATCCTCGCAGGGCTTGTTATTTACAGGACCGGGAGTGGCAACTCTCTTGTTTCTGTCCTCTTAGCTCTTAGTTTCCTGTTGTACTTTGGGTCTTCGGGTGTCCTGCATTTCATTTTGTACCCTGCCTGGATTACTGTATGTTCAGTCTTGCCTTTGTCTTTTGATGGGCTTTTTCATGTTTGATGATTGTGTATACACCACCTGTAATCTGTCTTCTCGTGTTCTTTACAATAAACATTTATTGAACAAAAAATATGATGTCCCAGAACGAGAGGCTTATCATCCCGCTGTCATATGACGTGGGCGGTAAACTAGTGGTTAAAGATATTTAATATATGTATATATATATATATATATATATATATATATATATATATATATATATATATATATATATATATATATATATTTCAGGTACTGGGAAAGACAGTAATAATATTCAGGACAAATGAGCTTCATGATGACATCACTAAGCTGTGCTATGCAAGATCTGAATGGAGAGTGGATGTACATCATAACTACACCATGCAGAGATATATGTGGGTGTAAAGCACGCTGCCTTAGAGGGTTTGAGTTTAACCCACAAGCACAGAAGTTCCACCAGTTGTCATTTATGAGTATCTCTGTTTTTGTATGTGCTTGTTAATCACCCATATACATAAAAATAAGTTGCACACATACTGTCCACTATTTAGGAGTGCACGTTTAGGCCTCATACCCATGCTGGGTCGTGTTTACCCACATAGGGATGCACAGGTGTTCCAGACTTCCCCATGCAGGAATTCCCATCGATGTTAATTGGGATATCAATGTTCCCAATAAGACATCCATGTCCTCGATCCTGGCAGCTCCAGGCGCCGCTATCCATAGTAAGGGAAACAGGCTTCACTGCCCGTTTCCTACTGCACATGCGCGAGCAGTGCGGCGCTTTGTGAATGGGCCAGCTGCTTTCTGGGATACAGTTCCCAGAATGCAGCGCGCCCCATTCACAAGAAGAAACAGACTGTAGGAGGAGGAAGAAAATCGACCGCGGAAGAGACGAGGCAGATTCGGCGCTTCCATATAGCAACAGCTATTTAGGGTAAGTAAAAAAAAAAAAAAATATTATTTATTTATTTTTTAGATTTTTGGTGGAAAGATTTTTTTCAGCGTTTTTAAGTCACAAGTGCACCACTGTTCTGCTCTCACTGTGCAGCCACGGGGCAGCATAGAGGAGTGGCTCTCTGGGGACCCTGATGTAAAGGGATCTCTGGGGACCCTGATGTAAGTAGGGGCTCTCTGGGGACCCTTATGTAAGCATATATATATATATATATATATATATTTATATATACACACACACATATATTATTTACATGTGTAGGCCCACCCAAGCGTATGACTTTTTTTTACTTCGCTGCTATGGGCTTAAGCCCCAGATCTTTTGTAAATGTAGCAACGCTCCTGCATCCAACCATAGCAAGATCCTTCTTCATTTCTCATACATGTGTTACTTCAAGGAATGCATCCCAACCAAAAGAGACCACCTCCTTTTTGCCCCCACTATTTGTATCTGCAAGCCGCTCTGAGTCCCCCCTAGTACCATGTAAACACTGCATATAAGGACAAATGGTTCCCGCCACTGGCATCCACCACCACATGGACAAAATGGTGCCAGAATGCATTTCCTGCACTATACAGGACTATGTAGCACTTTGTAACATCATAGTTTTATTTGCGCCTTGAGACCATCATGGGTTATGATGGCATTTGAATTCCATCTACACCATCTTTGCCCTCTTCTTGTGTTTGGTGAGCCTCTTAGGCCACTTTCCCACAGCTCATGGGGCAGATATCCTTGGACGTTACCATCCTAAAATGTTTTATCAAAATTATCAATTATTATTTTATTACATTTTATTAAAAAAAGAGAAAAATACAACCCGGTAAAAACCTCACCAGGTCCATGAGCCTCACTAACAAAGGAAGCTAACTATGCATCTAAGAAAAGTAATAGGTAACAAAAACAATCGCCCCTCTCCACCCCATTTGTGCAACTTTCTTACAGTGCAGAAGAAAATTAAGCAATGACTAATAGCCCTATCAGTTTAAGGTATCATCTTCATTAAATGTTAACCTAAGGATCTAGGTTAACCTAGTTAAGACACATTAGTTCACATATGAGACAGATATATCAGTGCCTTTGTCATAATACTGAAGAGAAAAATTCAACCAAGGGTGTCAGTGGCTAAAAGTCAACACTGCCACACTTTTTCAGATTTTTTGGGATAGCCCCTACTTAAAGAGGAGGTCTGGGAAAAATAAAATAAAAGCCATCATCTACACATACTGAAGCTGCTGGCTTTTATTAAATGGACACTTACCTGTCCTGCTGTCCCTCGATGTCATGAGTAGGGTTCCCAGCGTGAAGCCGAAAGGCTACACTGCCGCGGCCATTGCAGGTAAGGGAACCCATTTTCGGCTTTGCGCCGGGAACCCTACTGTGCATGCGCGAGGCCCCGCTCCTCTCTCCTATTAGCCCAGCGGCCAGGGAAGGAGGAGAAGGGAGCCCCTCTGTGACGTCACTGCCACGTCACGGCCGCGGCCGGACTCCTGAGAAGTGAGAAATGATATCTGTCAAAGACAGGTATCCTGTGCCCCTCCCCCTGAAAGGTGCCAATTGTGGCACCGGAGGGGGGGGGGAATCCGATTAGCGGTAGTTCCACTTTAGAGTGGAGCTCCGCTTTAAGTACGTAGCCCTGTACAAAGGCAGAACCTTGTTAATAATACCCTTCTAGTTAGATAATGTAGGGTCCTACACATTTTTTATCAATTTAGAAGCTAATTTAATACCTTGTCAAAAGCATCCACTTCTGATTCACAAAACACATAGAGATTTGTGATGAGTTCTATTTTATTTATTGCAACAATACTAAACTGTAATAAGATTGTTTGTAACACACATGGAATTATACATGTGAACTGGTTATTTTTTAATTTAGTAGACTGACAATAGTTAAATCAGCCTTTTTTACTTTTATACACTTTCAATGTCTATTAAGAAAATGTTTATAATTTGGATATTTAAAATAAAGTTCTTTTCTATATTTTGTTGTTGTGGTATACCTCAAAAAAGTCCCATGGGCAATTAAATATTGTTTTTTGGTTGAATTTTCAAGCATTCTGTCGTAGTTTTGCTCACCTGTACACTATGGGCCAGATTCAGGAACACTTGCGCTGGAGTATTTCGATATGCGCCGCGTAACTGTGATGATGCGCCGTCGTTTCTATGTGCCCGTACCCACCAAACTAGATGCGCCCAATAACGGGTCATTTGCGACTGGCGGAACGTTCCGACGCCAGAGTATCGTCAGCGCTTAATTTCGTTGGGCGCATCAGTCGCGCCTATTGATTTCCCCTGCAAATATGCAAATGAGGGATTTTTCACAATTCACGAACGGATTAGCACCATACGCTGGCTACATGCGCCGCGCGTATCTCGTCCGTCCGGCGCAAAGTTATTTCTACAAAAGGCTGCTTTATCTTTACTCCAGATGGCCACAGGTCAGCAGGAGAGCAGCTACAGCAGCGTTACCGACGATAAGAGCTAGCTGAGCACCCCCACTTGCAGGACAACACCTCTGTCCATGCTTGTCTGTCAAATTTTACAGCCATGGAGGAAGACATCATAGGTCTCCATAGCCGAGATGACGGCTGACAGCTCCTGGCCATTAAAGTTCAGCTTTCTCCTGTGTGTTTGCGGGGAACGGGAGCAGCCATCTCAAAACAAAAGTAACATCACTGCGGGGAGGGGGAGCAGGATATACTTTAGTGCCGAAATGGCGCTTCTACGGGCGCATTTAAACGCCCAACGGAAGGCATTGCGCTGACGTTTCCCGTGAAGTGGTGCCGACGGAAGTTGTGAGCATGCGCACAAAGGGGGCGAGTGGAGCCGCACTCACTGCGCATGCTCCGTGGTTGATGCGCTGAACGTAAGCCTCTGCGCTGGGCTCCGCCCATCATTTACATATGATCACACCCACTTCCACTTGCGTCGGGTTACGCCAGCGCATTATCGTTACTCTGGCGCAAGTTTACGCGCAACTGCTATGTGAATTACAGGACTTGCGCTGAAAGGGTCTTCAGAGTAACGTAAATGAGAAGCGTTACTCTGGAGCAAAGATGCTCTCATCTACCTGAATCTGGCCCTATAGGTATTGTGCCACAATAATGGGGTATCTTTTATTACAGTTATTGAAGGTAAGTTCCTTGCCAGGGAACCCTCAAACTTTAGTAATGCCTAATCTCCTTTGTCCATATGAACTTCACAAATAGCAATTCACAAATTTATTAATGTTATTAGCAAGTCTTTTGAATCAGATGCTTGGTGGTCTTTCAAGGAAATCGGAGACAGAAACAGAAGTCTGGAGCCCTGCGGTCCAGTAGATCTCATTAATCATAATTAAATGAATGCATTATGCATATAACAATAAATATCATTTTCAAGTAGCAAATATAAATAAACAGCATTGAAGTAACATACTGGAAATGCCAACCACATCTAGATGAATGTGTGTTTTACCAGTGCTATATATGACAAACTTGTCTCTCTCCTGTGTGGAAGAAGGAGCCCTGGTTTGCAATATCAGTATTACAAGTGTCCTTAGAGAAATGAAAGGATTCTTTCCAGTGTTCTGTTACTAACAACAGACAGGCCAGAAATAGGCAGACTGGGTCTCCATTATATTCATTTTCAGTAAACTGAGAAAACATGTGGGGATCATTTGAACAAATGAGTCGGTAAAACTACAGATTTCCCAGAGATTTAGTAATTCTTACACAGTTAATTAAAGCAAACCTTTCCCAAGAGATTCGAGCTGCCATTTCTGATCCCATTCTGAAAATGCTAGTTGCCTGGCTGACACTCTTATCAGTTAAGTGTGCGCAGTTAACTCTGAACAAGTATGCAGATAAGAAAAGTCTGAGTAAAGTAAAAAGCCCTTCTCTGCTTACTTGTTCTGGGGTGCTGGCTCATACTAATAAAGCCTAGAAAATTGGCATAACATGACTAGCATTGCAGAATAAAAAGTCGGCAATTGTAGCTTTTATATTTATACAATCTATCACTAATTTTTTTTTATACCGAAATATTGACTTATTTTTCTCACTATGTGTAATTTGCCCTTGACACTTCTAATTGGTATCTATTTCGAGACTATTTGCGTATTTACATATTTGCCTTTGAATGCCCCCAACCCCCCTTTTTTTCTCTCCACGGACTGTTTAATGACATTAACCCCCTTATCTATCTCTTTTGTTAATTATGTGGTATTTACTGATTTATTCAAGGGGGCATGTAGCTATTATTATCAGCCGGCTATGGATTAGGATTGGGAATTCAGGCATCTGGTTATATGCATATGATTTTTGTTTTTATGGTACCTCGGTAGTGATTTCATTCATTATTACCAAAAGTATTGGGATGGCTGCCTTCACATGCACACAAATTTTAATGGAATCACAGTCTTAGTCCGTAGGGTTCAATATTGCGTTGGTCTACCCTTTGCAGATATAACGGCTTTAACTCTTATGGGAAGGAAGGCTGGAGGGAAGGCTGTTTACAAGGTTTAGGAGTGCGTCTATGGGAATGTTTGACCATTCTTCCAGAAGCGCATTTGTGAGGTCAGGCTCACAAATACTGTTTTTACGCACCATTCAATTAATGGTGTCCACATGATTGACTTCTTAAACTTTATTTAATAAATTAATGTTCTACTTATTTTGTTGTATTTTCAATTGGTTGCATTAAAAGTCCCAACCCTCTGTGGGGGACCCCCCCCCTTTTTTCTATAGGCTCACAGTCTCCGCTCTAATTCACTCCAAAGGTGTTCTATCGGGTTGAGGTGCAGGCCAGTCAATTTCCTCCACACCAAACTCACTTATCTATGTCTTTATGTACCTTGCTTTGTGCACTGGTCCAAATCATTTGGTGGAGGGGGGGGGGGGTTATGGTGTGGGGCTGTTTTTCATGGGTTGGGCTTGGCCCCTTAGTTCCAGTGAATGGAACACTTAAGGCGTCAGCATACCAAGACATTTTGGACAATTTCATGCTCCCAACTTTGCGGGAACAGTTTGGGGATGGCCCCTTCTTGTTCCAACATGACTGCGCACCAGTGCACAAGGCAAGGTCCATAAAGAGATGGATGAGCGAGTTTGGGGTGAAGGAACTTAACTTTTACTGCACAGTCCTGACCTCAACCCTATAGAACAGTGAAGAATTTGAATATTTCGAAGGCAACATGGACTCTCATGGTACGTTATGAACTTACAAAGTCAGTTTACAAAAATATATTAATTTGTTTAACAAAATTGTACATAAAAAAAATAAAAACAGCATTACCTGAAGCGTATGAATCAGATATACAATACTAACATCAAAGTTTAAACATAACTAATAACCAACCTTCATGGTATATTGTCATGTTTTAGGTCAAAAATGTAGATAGCATAGCCCCTCTAGTACGTAACCCACCAATACTGATAGATAGGACCCAAGTGAGTCCGGGGTGCTCCTAATTTGATTGTTTCATTTGGGTCCTATCTATCTGTATTGCTGGGTTACGTACTAGAGGGGCTATACTATATCGCATTTTTTCGCCTAGAGCACATGACAATATACCATGAAGGTTGGTTATCAGTTATGTTTAAACTTTGATGTTATTATTGTATTCATATGTTTTTTGTATGTTTTTTGTAGATCAATTAATGACTTATACTCCTGAAGAAGGGGGGAACCCCGAAACATGTTGAGTGTACCACAGGAAGATTAATTTCCACACACTCTAGTGCGGAACCATCATTTACATCAATACATTTCCATTGTAGGTCAGAAAAGTGGATGCTCCACATACAGCAGCATCCAGTGTTTGAAATCTATTTACAGCCTTTCCAGAAGAGTATAAGCTATTATAGCTGCAAAAGGTGGGCCAACTCAATATTAAACCCTATAGCCCCAGACTGGGATGCCATTAAAGATCATGTGCATGTATGTATTTAGTTTACAATTGATTTTATCATCAATATTTGAACTTATCACTACCTTTTTTAATTTCCTTTTAACTATGTTTCTGCATGGTATATTTCTTATTTATATTTTTTTCATGTTTTCCACGCCCCTTATATATTTTTACACTCTCTTTTTAAATTTTGGTTACATTTATGTACATCTATTAATGATTTTAAATGACTGTGTTCACATGATTAGTAGGCGTTGGTCAGGCATTTAAGCTGTTGCAGGTTACATAGTTACATAGGGGCTGATTTACTAATGAATCTGCGCTGCGCCGGTACATGCCTTAATTAGTGCGCTGGATGAAGCCCTAATTAGGCGCATGAGCCGGCGTTGCACAGCAGCGCGATGTGATTGATAAGTAAAGCCGCCGCCGAACTCCCTGTATAAGTCTATGGGGGGAAATCTTAATAGTGAATTTTAAAGGCTAATCTGCAAGTTTTGTCCTAAAAAGTGTTTGGGGACCTCAGTCCTGCCCCAGGGGACATGTACCAATGCTTTTTTTATTTTTTAAAACGGCCGTTTTTTCGGGAGCAGTGATTTTAATAATGCTAAAAGTGCAATAATAAAAGTGTAATTTTCCTTTAAATTTCGTACTATGGGGGGCTCTAATGTCAGCATGTGAAAAAGCGCATGTTTCCCGTGGTTAGAACTGTCTCTGCACAAAATGTCATTTTTCAAAGGAAAAAAGCCATTTAAAACTGACTCGCGGCAATAATGAATTGTCGGCTCCCGGCAATTGCAGGAGAATTCATTCATTAAAAAAAGGAAAAAAAAAAGCGTGGGGGTCCCCCCAAATTCAATAACCAGACCCTTTAGGTCTGGTATGGATATTAAGGGGAACCCCGCCATCAATTTAAAAAAAAAATGACGTGGGGTTCCCCCCAAATATCCATAACCAGACCCTTCGGGTCTGGTGTGGAATTTAAGGGGAACTCCACCCCAAATAAAAAAAAAATGGCGTGGAGTCCCCCCTAAAATCCACACCAGACCCCTTATCCGAGCACGTTGACCTGGCCGGCCGCAGAAAAGAGGGGGGGACAGAGCGCGGCCCCCCCCCTCTCCTGAACCGCACCAGGCCACATGCCCTCAACATTGGGAGGGTGCTTTGGGGTGCCCCCCAAAACACCTTGTCCCCATGTTGATGAGGACAAGGGTCTCTTCCCCACAACCCTTGCCCGGTGGTTGTGGGGGTCTGCGGGCAGGAGGCTTATCGAAATCTGGAAGACCCCTTTAACAAAGGGGCCCCCCAGATCCCGGCCCCCCCCCTGTGTGAAATGGTAATGGGGTACCTTGTACCTCTACCATTTCACGAGTAAAAAAAATGTAAAGGGTTAAAAAAGACAAGAGCCGGTTTTTGACAAGTCCTTTATTATCTTCTTTCTTCTTTCCTTCGGGTTTCTTCTTCCTCCATCTTCTTCTTCCTCTGCTTCTGTCTTGGGTCTTCTATTCCCGCATCTTGCCCGGCGTGTTCTTCCATCTTCTTCCGCTGTCCTTCTCGTCCGCATCTTCTTCTTGTGCTTCTTCGCCGGAGCGGCCGCTTCCAATTGAAATCCCCGCTGTCTGCCGGACCACGCCCCCCCTCTGACGCCACGGGCGAGCTCTTAGGAAAGTCCCCGTGTGGTGCCAGTGCGTCAGAGGGGGGCGTGGTCACATGTTCCAGAAAGCGGGCAATTCAATTGGAAGCGGCGACTCTGGCAAAGAAAAAGCCGCGCACGAGCTTCAAATTGAATTGGCCGCCCTCTGACATGTGACCACGCCCCCCTCTGACGCACTGGCACCACACTCCTAAGAGCTTGCCCGAGGCGTCAGAGGGGGGGGCGTGGTCCGGCAGACAGCGGGGATTTCAATTGGAAGCGGCCGCTCCGGCGAAGAAGAACAAGAAGGAGAAGATGCGGACGAGAAGAACAGCGGAAGAAGATGGAAGAACACGCCGGGCAAGATGCGGGAATAGAAGACCCAAGACAGAAGCAGAGGAAGAAGAAGGAGGAGGAAGAAGAAACCCGAAGAAAAGAAGAAAGAAGATAATAAAGGACTTGTCAAAAACCGGCTCTTGTCTTTTTTAACCCTTTACATTTTTTTTACTCGTGAAATGGTCGAGGTACAAGGTACCCCATTACCATTTCACACAGGGGGGGGGCCGGGATCTGGGGGGCCCCTTTGTTAAAGGGGTCTTCCAGATTTCGATAAGCCTCCTGCCCGCAGACCCCCACAACCACCGGGCAAGGGTTGTGGGGAAGAGACCCTTGTCCTCATCAACATGGGGACAAGGTGTTTTGGGGGGCACCCCAAAACACCCTCCCAATGTTGAGGGCATGTGGCCTGGTGCGGTTCAGGAGAGGGGGGGGGCCGCGCTCTGTCCCCCCCTCTTTTCTGCGGCCGGCCAGGTCAACGTGCTCGGATAAGGGGTCTGGTGTGGATTTTAGGGGGGACTCCACGCCATTTTTTTTAAAATTTGGGGTGGAGTTCCCCTTAAATTCCACACCAGACCCGAAGGGTCTGGTTATGGATATTTGGGGGGAACCCCACGTCATTTTTTTTTTAAAATTAATGGCGGGGTTCCCCTTAATATCCATACCAGACCTAAAGGGTCTGGTTATTGAATTTGGGGGGACCCCCACGCTTTTTTTTTGGTGTTTTTAATGAATGAATTCTCCTGCAATTTCCAGGAGCTGACAATTCATTATTGCCGCGAGTCAGTTTTAAATGGCTTTTTTCCTTCAGAATGTCATTTTTCACATGCTGACATTACACCCAGGGCCGCCATCAGGGGGGTACAGGCAGTACACCTGCAGGGCCGCCATTAGGGGGGTACAGGCATTACACCGCCCGGGGGTCCCCAGGGGCCCCCAGGGGCCCGGATGGGAACCACCCTAAAACAAAAAAAAATATTTTTTATTTTTTATTTTTTTTAAGGGCTCCGAAGGTCCCCAGGGGCCCGGAGGCCACTAAGGGCCCCAGATGGCAAGCCCTTTTTTTTAAATAAAAGATATATATTTAAAAAAATATATATAATTTTTTAATATATTTGTTTTATTTTTTTTAAGGAAAGGGCCCAGAGGTCCCCAGGGCCCTGGAAGGCTACCCCCTTGTTTTTTTACTTTTTTTCGATAAATGTTATATTTAAAAAATATATATATATATGTATTTTCTCTCTTTTTTATTTTTATTTTATAAAGAGCACAGAGGTCCCCAGGGCCCCGGATGGCTACCCCCCTTTTTTATATATATTTTTCTTTATTTCTTATTTCTGTCAAAATTTTTGTAAAGGGCCCCCCCGCTCCTCAATTTGTGGCACCACCCCCCCCCCCGCTTCTCAATTTCATGCGGCAGCACCCCCCCCCCCCGGTTCTCTGCTCCAGGGGGCCCATGCCTGAAGCTGTGTAAGGGGCCCCAAAATTCATGATGGCGGCCCTGTACACCTGTAAGGGGCCCGGGGGTCCGGAGGTGCCCAGATGCCTGGAGGCCCCCCAGCGCCCCAGATGGTAACCCCCCTCTTTTTTTTTTGTATATATATTTGTTAGTTGGTTTTTGTAGGATTTTTTATTAAAGGGCCAATTTTTGGAATTTAATATTTTTTAGCAGTCTGGAGGTCCCCAGGGCCCCGGGTGGCAACCCCCCAAATTTTTTGTTATTAAAGGGCCAATGTTTTGTTTTAGGGGTCTGGAGGTCCCCAGTGGCCCGGAGATCCCCAGGGCTCCAGATGACAACCCCCCACCTTTAAAAAAAAAACAAATAAAAATAAAAAATATATTAGTTGGTTATTTTTTTAACATATATATATATATAATATAATTATGAAAGCTCCCAGAGGGCCCCAGATGACAACCTTTTTGCTTCTAAAAATATTATAAACATTTTCCCCAGGTTTGTTACTTTTTACTTTAATTTCTTTTTTAAAGTGTATTTTGTGCGTGAAGTCGAGAGAGAGGAGCTGGACTTGCAATCGCCATCCTTCTCCATGCCCCCGGTGGCAATGGTGGGTGTGAGGGGGGCCTGTCCCCGATGGGATATTTGGGGGGAAGGAGTGTAGCCCACCCAGCCAGCCCTGTAGGTCCTTCGCCTCCCTTTATTTTAGGAGACCTCATGGCCAAAGTGTGGTGTTTTTTTTGGGGGGGGGGGTGGGCGTACTAAGCACAGGCGTACCTTGCATAGCACACCCACCGGGAGCCGGGCTGACACCACCAAACTCAATTCATATGTAGCCGAGACCGGGATCCGAACCCTTGGCTGCAGAGGTGAACGGCTTGTCAGCGCAGTGCCATTCACGTTGAGCCACCACAGCTCCCACCCAATGTTATTTTTTTTTTTGATTTTTGGAAGTTATTTTTTATTAAAGGGCCCAGAGCTCCCAAGGCAACCCCCTTTTTTATTATTTTATATATGTAGATATTGTAATTTATTTTTCATTAAAGAGCCCAGAAGTTTCTTTTTATTAAAGGGCCCAGTGGTCCCCAGGGCCCCCGGATGGCTACCACCCTTTTTAATATATATTTTTCTATATGTATTTTTTTGAAAAGGAACCCTCCGCTTATCAAATTGCCGCAGCCCCCCCCCTTCTTAATATCAGGCGGCACCCCCCCCCTATTCTCTGCTCCAGGGGGCCCATGCCTGAAGCTGTGTAAGGGGCCCCATAATTCCTGATGGCGCCCCTAATTGCCTCCCCCCCCCCATGGTACGAAATTTCAAGGAATGTTTCACTTTTATTGTTGCACTTTAACCACTTCCATACCGCGCCTATTCTGGCACTTCTCTCCTTCATGTAACAATTATATTTTCTTCCTTGAAACTTACTCAGGACCCCCAAACATTATATATATTTTATTAACAAACACCCTAGGGAATAAAGTGGCGGCCATTTTTTCGGACACATTTCCAACAGTATTTGTGCCAAAAATTTTCAAACGTTTTTTTTTGTTTTTGGCTTTCAAAAAAAAAACCTGTTTCATGAATGACAAAATAAGAAAGCAGTAAAGCTAGCCCAATTTTTAGGGATAAGGTGAAAGATGATGTTCCCCGAGTAAATAGATACCTATATTGCGCACACATATTGCGCACACTCATGGAATGGCGCTAAACTTCGTTATTAAAAATCTCCATAGGCAACGCTTGACTTTTTTTCTCAGGTTACCACTTTTGAGTTACAGAGGAGGTCTAGTGCTAAAATTATTGCTCTCGCTCTAACGCACGCTATGATACCTCACATGTGGGGTTTGAAGGATGTTTACATATGTGGGTGGGACTTGCATGCGTGTTCGCTTCTGAGTGCGAGCTACTAGGGACAGGAGCATTTAAATTCCTTTGTTATTTTATTTTTTTACTTAAAGCGGAGTTTCACCCTAAATATAAGATCTCCCATGCGCTTCAGCATACTGGCGTCAGCGCCAGTATGCTGGTTTTTTTTTTTTTTTATAGCACACTTACTGTTTTATCGTAGAAATCCTTTTCTGTCCCCCGCGGTGGACGGCGCCAGTACAGCGCGTCACATCTTCCTAAGATACCCGATATGGACTCGGGTATTTCCGGCGCTATGCGGCGCCTGCGCACAGACCTAGGAGCTGACTGCGCAGGCGCCGTATTTCTCCGTGTCCTACGGCTATGGCGCGTCACGCCCTCCGAAATAGGACTCGGAGAAATACGGCGCCTGCGCAGTCAGCTCCTAGGTCTGTGCGCAGGCGCCGCATAGCGCCGGAAATACCCGAGTCCATATCGGGTATCTTAGGAAGATGTGACGCGCTGTACTGGCGCCGTCCACCGCGGGGGACAGAAAAGGATTTCTACGATAAAACAGTAAGTGTGCTATAAAAAAAAAAAAAACCCAGCATACTGGCGCTGACGCCAGTATGCTGAAGCGCATGGGAGATCTTATATTTAGGGTGAAACTCCGCTTTAATATGTTAATTTTTGCACTTGTTTGTCCCTTTGTTTGTATTATTTTTCACTTTTCTTCCTATTACAAGGAATGTAAACATCCCTTGTAATAGGACTAGTGTGTGACAGGTCCTCTTTATAGAGAAAGGCGGGGTCAATTAGACCCCACATCTGTCCTCCAGGCTGGAAAGCATGTAATTGGTTTAAAAAAAAACATCTCATGCTTTCAGCTGCAATCATGTTCGTTCAGCACAGTAGCGTAGTGTGTAGCAGGTTCACCTAGCAGCAAAAGGGTTGCTGGTTCGAATCCCGCCCGTGACACTATCTGCCTGGAGTTTGCATGTTCTCCCTGTGCGGGTTTCCTCCCACAATCTAAAAACATGCTGTAAATTGGATCCTGTCTAAATAAGCCCTAATATGCAGTAGGATATTTAGGTTTTGTGCTTCCCTAGGCCTGACCAAATTTTGGCACCCCCCTAATAGAAAAATGACCCACCCTTCCTGTCAAGGCCACACCCTGTTTTTTTATGACCCACCCAGGAATTTTCAGGGGACACACACAAGTTCTGTGGGGGGGGGGGGGGCACAGGAGACCCTTAATTTGCCTAGTTTTTCGATCACTTCCTGTTTGGCTATGGGGCAGGAAGTGAAGGCCAATCTCCCCAAACGGACAGGGATAATACAAAATAAACTGACAGAGCTTCTAACCCCCCCCCCCCAACTCTATCCAAAATGAAAGAAATCCAAAAAATAAAAGTGATGATTATTGTTCCAGTTTAACCCCAAATTTCATATCATTTTATTGAGAGGCTTAAGAAAATATAACCATGCCAATAGACCAGGATCCAGCGTTGCTAATATGTATGAATGTGTGTTAGGGACCCCCACAAACACCACCCAATGTTAAATCAACTATTTTCTTGTTTGTTTTGGGGATGCCTGCACCCCTGATAGGGTAAAGACACCTCACAAATGTTGTCACTTTCTACTTAATTCATTCACTTCCTGCCACACAGCCAAACAGGAAGTGAGGGAAACACCTGAGTAATGTTTTGTTGGGGACACACAGATCAATATAAATAGTTTCCCATTTTGGAAATGGCATTTTGCTGTGTACACCCCAAATTAGTAGGAATCTTGGACTTTGGGGTCCATTTACTAAAGGCAAATCCACTTTGCACTACAAGTGGACAAGCAAGGAAGAAAACTCTAAACTTGGCGGGATTGGAAGTAAAAACCATCAGTGCTTCCCTTCTGATTTTCATTGCCTACGCTTCTACTGCAGAGCGGCTTTGTCTTTACTAAACCCCAAAATAACTAATCATTTGGGGTGTACACTGCAGTGCAATTTGCTTAATGGTGACACTAGTTAGATTGACCTGTGTCCCAAAGAAAAGACCATTGGTAGGGTTTTAACCTCACTTCCTGTTCAGCTGTGTGACAGGAAGTGAAGCCAATTTTAGGAAAAGGGACACAAAGCCCAGCCTAAAAACACTAGCAGGGGTTCTAACACTCAATTGGCTTCCCTCAAACAACCCACAATTAGAATAGGATTGTCTTGTGCTAGTTTCAAGCACAGCGCTGTAAATCAGCACTTCAAGCCTGTCCACCAATACACCACCCCCCCCCACCCCCCCTCCAACAGGCCCTGTATGCAGCTTTTCCTACATCTTGCACATGTGCTTTAAAAAGTCAGTCTGGACATCAGTTCTAGGAAACAATACTTACCGCTTTGTCCTTCCTTTTCTGGTGACTAAACATTTCATGCATACACACCAGGAAAGAGCTTAGAGACAAATCACACTTGATGGTTTAGGCCCAAACTAGTTCAGCTGCAGCGGTTGAAATCCATAGCAGGAAAAAAATATCACAAAACAAACTTCAAAATTTGAAAGTAATTTTATTGGTCCACAAAACAAGGAAAGCAAAACAAAAAATTACAAATAAACACACCAAAAATATATAAAAACACCTAAAAACAAAAAAGACCAACGTTTATTTCACAGTCATTGGAAAATAAATCATGCTTTTGAAATAACAGGATAGACCCACAGGATTAAAACATTAGTCATTAACATCTTGAGAAACATTTAGCAAAATTATGTAGCAGAGAAAACATCAAAAAATACAAAACTTGCTCCAAAACATCTCTGTTTCACTCCGCCATTACTTCCAGCCAGCAAATCTGCCCCCTCTGAGGGGCAGCTGACACGTGCAGTATCCACGCTTTTTATAACATGTGTGCTAATGAACCAATTGGAAACACATGAAGAAATGTCAGCCTCTAGTTTGTGTGCACTTGTAACTGCTTACACCTTAAATTACTAAGCCAAAAAAAGAGCTTTCTGAGCATGCTCAGAAAGATGCAAGTCATTTTCAGGATGAAACTTCCAACTTCTTTTTCTAACTGTTCGAGCATGCCCAGTTCACTCGAAATGCAGTACCAGAATCAAATCTGCAATGGCGGATGAAAGCATTAGAGGTGTTAAATTTTATTTTGGTCCCCATGAAGTGATGCTTTACAAGCTGAACGGGAGGTCTTATAGAATTTTTACGTAACAAACCTAAATAGTAATAATTTAAAAGCCCCTGTCCCTAGTAGCTCGCAGTCAGAAGCGAACAAGCAGCATTTTTATTGTTTCCGGTTACCAGTTTAGATTTACAGATGAGGTCTAGTGCTATAAATATTCCTCTTGCTGTTACGCACGCTATGATACCTCACATGTGTGGTTTGAAGAATGTTTCCATATATGGGGGCGGGCCTTAAATGTGTAAGCCCCGCCCACATATTGAACCCCCGTTCAAACCCCACATGTGAGGTATCATAGCGTACGTTAGAGCGAGAGCAATACTTTTAGCACTAGACCTCCTCTGTAAATCTAAACTGGTAACCTGAAACACATAAAAAAGCGTTGCCTATGGGTATTTTCAAGTACTGAAGTTTGGCGCCATTCCATGAGTGTGTGCAATATTAAAGTGTAACATGTTGGGTATCTATTTACTCGGTGTAACATCATCTTTCACATTATGGCCATAAATTGGGCTAACTTTAGTGTATTCTTAATTTGTAACCACTTGAGCCCCAGAGCATATTACTGGTCACTGACGGGGCCATTTTTTGCATTTCAACACTGCGTCATTTTGACTGACAATTGCGTGGTTGTGCGACGTGGCCCCCAAAAAAATTGGGCGTCCTCATCCTCCCCCCCCCCCCTAAAAATTTTTTTTTTTTTTTTTGTTGGTGGTATTTGATCACCTCTGCGTTTTTTCTTATTTTTGCTTGACCCAAAAATATAGCGACAATTTGGTAACTAAAAAAACATATTTTTTACGGTTTGCTATAATAAATCTCCCCCAAAATATATTCAAAAAATGTTTGCCCTCAGTTTAGGCCGATAAGTATTCTTGGACATCTTTTTGGTTGCAAAAAATCACAATAAGCGTTTGATTGGTTTGGGCAAAAGTTCTAAGTAGGGGTTGGTCTTATGGGTTTTTTTGGAATAATTTTTTGTTTTACTAGTAATGGTGGCTATCATTGTTTTTTCTGTCTAATGCGACATTGTGGCGGACACATTTTTGTGAGATTTGGCATTTTTGTAGCGAGCAATGGTATATAAATGCATTGCTTACTATAAAAATGACACTGGCAGGGAAGGGGTTAACACTAGGGGCGCGGAAGGGGTTGAATATGTTACCTGGGTGTGTTCTAACTGTAAAGGGGGTGGGACTGTGTAGGGGAAATGACAGATCGCTGTTCATACATTGTAGGGACAGACGAGCAGGCATTCCCCCCCCCCCTGACAGGACCGGGATAAAGGGGAACTCCACCCCAAATTACAAAAAAAAACGGCGTGGGGGTCCCCCTTCAGGTGCACAACAGGCTCTTAGATTTGATCTGGAACATAAGGGGTTAAACCCACGCCAAAAAACGGCGTGGGGTTCCCCCTCAGATCCAGACCAAACCCTTCTCCCAGGCACGCAGTCTGGCCGGACAGGAATGGGGGTGGGGACGAGCGAGCGCCCCCCCCCCTCCTGAGCCGTACCAGACCACATGCCCTCGACATGGGGGAGTGTGTGCTGTGGGGGAGGGGGGCACTGCCCCCCCACCCCAAAGCACTCTTGTCCCCATGTCGATCGGGACAAGAGCCTCTTCCCGACAACCCTGGCCGTTGGTTGTCGGGGTATGCGGGCGGGGGGCTTATCAGAATCTGAGAGCCCCCTATATTAAGGGGGCCCCCAGATTCTGGCCACCCACCCTATGTGAATGAGTATGGGGTACATCGTACCCCTACCCATTCACCGGGTGGAAAAGTGTAAACACCAAAAAAAACACACAGAAAAAAATAATTTATTAGTCAGCTCCGGGGGTCTTCTGCCGGGACCCCCCACCACCAGCCCATTGGGCCCCGGGCTTCGCCGTCTTCTGCCGGGGGGGGACACCCACCGATGATCTCCGCCATGTCCAGCCAGGCCCCCACCCCAAAATAAGCTCTTTCACATTCGGGGGGGGCCGGCCGAAAAAAGCAGAGAACAACGGGGGCGGAGCCCCTCGGTCTTCCAGACGTTTTCTGCCGGGGGGGCTCCAGCCCCGCACCGGTCTTCGCCGCCGCCTTCCGCCGGGGGGGGACACCCACCGATGCTCTCGGCCATGTTCGGCCAGGCCCCCTACCCCAAATCAAGCTCTTTTACATCCGGGGGGGGCCGGCGGAAATGGCGGAGAACAACGGGGGCGAAACCCCTCCTCGGTCTCAGTGCAGCTCCTCCCACTGGCAGTAGTTCCGGCTCCTCCCACAGAGCTCATTCTGCTTCCTGCTGGAGAGGAGAGAAGACCTGTCTTCCAGAGCTCCTGTGTTCCAGCCTACCAGGACCAGCCTCCAGCCCCCAGCCCCCTGCCCCGGAAGAGGGGTGGGATGGCCTCCCTCAGCCCCGGAGGTGGACCGGCTTCCGGCCTCCGGAGGAGTCAACAGCACCTGCCCTCCAGCCAGACCACCGCCACCACCATCAGCAGGGAGGACCGTCTCTTCCTGGAGACCCAGGAGGGTCTCTCAGACTGGACAGCCCCTCAGCCAGGTGAGAATGAAGCAAGAACCAGGAGGAGGCGGGATAAAATCAAATCCCTGCTGGTGAGGATATCTCAGGCCTGCGTGGAAAAGATGACTACTCTCGCAGGCCTGAGGGAAAAGAGGGACAGGTGCTCCAGTAATAAGAGATCTGAATTCAAGGGGGCCATCACCACCCTAGGACTAGAAGTAAAAGAAATATGGGAATACCTGGGGGGCTTTTGCCAACGTGGGGCTGGAGAGATGAACTTCCTAGAGGAGCTCCGGAGGACCCTCCAGCAGGCCAACCGGGAAGGGAGCCAGGCAGCGAGGAGGAGCGGGCGGTCTAAGAAGGGGTCCCAACCCCCCAAACAGCCAGGAGAGTCAGGGGAGCCTGGGTGCAGTGGGGGGGGGGCGAGTGCCGGTGGTGCAGGGCCCAGTATGGCCATAAAACCTGGGGAGGGTTCCCGGGAGCCGATCCCTCGGTCCGTGGAAGGGACTGGGGGGTTGGCGAAGTCCGGGGAGTCCAGTGATCCAGGAGGTCGCCGGGCCCAGGTGCCGCCGGCGGTACCCCCCCGCCATCTTCAGGTCAGCATACCCAGGCTCCCCCAGGATGGTCGCACTGCCACAGCTGAAGCCCGCCATGTGTCGGCTTCCATGACCCCTCAGCTTGCAGTGGAGCGGGAGGATCTGGCCATGGAAAGGCCAGGGACTGCTCCTGCGGCTGCTATGTCATCGGGAGAGAGGCAGACACATGGTGGAGGCATTGTGCTGCGGTCATCTGGAGGTAAACAGCTTGTGTGCAGTGTGGCCAAGATGGCGCCGGCTGTTGGGGGTGGAGTAGACCGGGACCCGGAAGTGACCGCCCAAGAACCGGAAGTGCCCCAGCCGGAACCGGAAGTGCCCCAGCCGGAACCGGAAGTGACCAGACCGGAACCGGAAGTGACCGGACCGAAACCGGAAGTGCCCGTCCCGCGACCGGAAGTGCCCCCCCGCGAGTTTGCGGTGGTCGGTGGGGGCTCAGGGGACCTGGGGGATGAGAGGCCGGGGGTACAGGGGTGCCCAGCCCCGGACGCTGCAGCAGGCACCTCCAGGCACCCCCGGCAGGAGATGGACAGAGACGTTGAGGACGGTAAATTGGACGGTAAGCTGCCACCCCCCCAGGTCCCCATGGACACTGCCACAGGCCCCGAGGGGCTCCCTGCAGCACAGGCGGGGTGGGGGGAAAGTCAGGTGGGACCCCTCCCAGTGGACTGTATAGCATACGATTATATCCGGCAGTTGGAGGGGTCCCAGGGGGGCTCCCCCCCAGTACAGGTGGAGTCCCAAGGGGCTGGTGTGGTCGCGGAGGGGTCTGGGTGGGGGAGTTTGGTGGGGGTGGTACCCCCCTCTGCTGTGGTCCCGGGGGGGGGGGAGCCTGTAGTCAGGCCAAAGGTGGTGGGTCAGGGTGGTCAGGGTATATCAGCGGGGGTGGGTGCAACACCACCGGCAGGGATGGGGGCCCCCCCGTCCCCCCCCACTTCTGGGGGTGCTGAGGGGGGTGCCCCACTTCCGGAGAACATCTTTCGGGGGTCTCCGGAGGCCAACTTATTGTCTGCCCTAAAGGGGGGTCGCTCTTTCGCCCAGGTGTTGGGCTCTCGTGCCCCTCTGGACCACCTGTACAGCCGGTTTGGCGCCCAGAATTTCCGCGCCCCCCCTGCTGACCAGGAGAGGACGCAGGGGTCGGCGTGGACGAGGGGTACAGGTGGTCCAGAGAGGAGGCGTAGGAATGTTGTCCAGCTTCGGTACGAGGGTCCGGACCCCTGCCCCGCTCGAGGTGAGGTGGTGGGCCTGGTACTCTCCTTGGGTTTTGGGGTGGATGACCTTTTTGCTGTCATCCATCCCACCAACACACGGGAGTTTGATATAAGTTTTGTCACTCCCGTGTGTATGGAACGCTTTATCACCGGCTTTGGGTTGGTGAGGGGCGTTGACCCTTGGAAGAGGTACAGGCTCATTCCCATCTCCAGGCAGGAGGAGGTTAAGAACATCACCATCCTGGTGAGGAATGAGTCGCTCCCTCCGGAGGACATTGCCACCTGGCTCGGGAGGTACGGGCAGTTGCAGACCCCCCTGAGGAAGAACCTTGATGAGCGCGGGGTCTGGACCGGGGCTTGGTTGACCAGGATCCGGCTCAAGAGGGAGGGCAACAGTGTTGCCCACCTCCCTGGCAGCGCCTTTCTAGGCAGAGACCGGATCCTGGCGTTCTACCCGGGACAGCCCCGTCGTTGCTTCAAGTGCGGCAGCCCGACCCACATGAGCTCGGACTGCACGGTGGTCAGATGTGGCCGGTGCCACGAGTTTGGCCACCAGTCCGAGTCATGTGGGAAGATATGCTGCAACTTGTGTGGTGAGATGGGGCACCCATTTAGCAGGTGTCCCAAAGCATATCGGGGTTCTTCCTCAGGGGGGGGACCTCCCGGGCCGGGAGCGGCCGAAGCCCCCCCGGCGAGTGATGGCCGGGGGGGTGGGGATCCTGGAGCCCCTAGTACTACTCCGGAGGGACCAACAGGCCCATTGCCTCAAAGAAGGCGGAGCAGGCGTGGGCGTGGGGCTCCCCCCCCGGGGGACACGGGCTCGGTTGGCCAGGAGGCTCCCGATCCTCCGGAGGGCGGAGCCGGTGGGGAGGAGTCGGGGAGGCCTGGGGGTCCCGGGCCTGAGGGTCCGGGGCCAGGGCCTTCCTCTCCTAATGTTGCAGGGCCGATCCCCATCCCCCTTCCCTTTCCCCCTCCTCACCATTGCCCCTCCCCTCCACCTGGCCCTCCATCTGTTTCCCCATGCCCTCCTCCCTCATCTTCCCCTCCTCGTACCCCCCCCCCTCGTCCCCCCCCTCCCAAGTCCCGTCCCCCCCCTTCCCCTTCTTCTTCCCGTCCAGCTAAGTCTGGTCCCCCCCCTGTCCTCTCCCCTGTCTCTGGCCCCCCTCCTGCCTCTTCCATTCCCCCCCCTTCTGGACCCAGAGTCTCCTCTGGCCCTGTGGCCATGGAGATGGAAGCTGCTCGAGCCTCATCCAAGAGGGAAATCTCGAGCAGCGGGTCCGAGGAGGGGGGTGGTGTAGTCATCTCGGAGAGGTGGCAGGAGTGGGAGCAGGTGAGACGCAAAAAGAAGAAGGGGAAGGCTGCCAGATCTGGGGGCGGGAAGTCCCCAGTGAAGGGTGGGGTTCCCCCAGGGGCACGAAGTGGGGTGTCCCTGGGGAACCCGTTTGGTATCTTCTCCTCCTCCTCGGGCTCAGAGGAGGAGGAAGTGTAGATATGTAAATATGTTTTTGTGTTTGTAGTATGAAGGAGAACATGACCACTTTCAATCATTCTGATGGCGGTACCCTCTCCAATACGGCTTGCGACCATTAATGTCGCAAGTATTCGTTCTGCGGGAGCTCGTTTTATGGCCTTCGATTTTCTCAGCCGTGTTGAAGCTGACATTTTGTTTTTGCAGGAGACCTGGCTGGCATCTGTGGCAGAGATGCATCTAGCAAAGAGGGAGTGGAGATGTGGGCCCTCCCTCTGGTCTCTTGCGGCCGAGCCCTGCAGTGGGGTTGCGGTCCTTTTTAAGACTGGTCCGGTGGCTTGCCGGCGAGTGATTGAAGTGGAGATCGGTAGATGTCTGGTGGTGGACGCTGTCGTGAGGGGGCAATTCCTCCGGCTCATAAATTTTTATGGGCCTCAAACTAGGAGGGAGAGGAGGAGCCTCCTTACGGCGGTTAAGCCTTATCTTTTTACGTCCCAGCAGGTGATTTTTGGTGGCGATTTCAATATGATCACTAGGCCCAAAGACCGGGCAGGTGCCGCCAACCCTCTGGGATATGATAGTATTTTTTTGAATAACGTAGTGAGGGAGGCCAGGTTGGTGGATGTGCACGTTCGTCACCTCCCCAACCTCACTGGTTTCACATTTTCCCGAGGTAGTAGTAAGAGTAGATTAGATAGGTTTTTTTTAAAGGAGGACTCTGTCTGCTCGGCTCCTGAGCTGCAGTCGGTAGAGTTCTCCGATCACTGTATGGTATCTGTGGCCCTGAATGTCGCTGACACTCCTCAGAAAGGGAGGGGTTTGTGGCGCCTGAATGGGTCGCTACTGGAGGATCCTGAGGTTAGGGAAGCCTATGAGGTTTTTTCCTGGGCCAGACCTCGCTCCTTGAGGGCAACTGCTCCCGCCTTGAGTGGTGGGAAGTAGTTAAAAAGAGGTCTGGCGACTTTTTCCGGGAAATCTCTGGGTACAGGGCAGCTTCCAAGTACCAGGCTTACCAGAGACTACGCAGGCAGCTTGACCGCCTGGTGTCCTCTGGGGGCTCTCAGGAACAGATATCCGGTCTGAAGGCGCAGATGAAGGAGTGTCAGTACGACCGTCTCGCCTCCCTGGTTTTTGAGAGGGATTATGGGAAGTTTATCTCTCCTGATCCCTACAGGAGCTGTGGTGAGGTGGCGAGGTCGAAGGTCGTACATGGCCTGAAGGATGCCTCAGGATCTCTGGTCCGGTCCAGATCGGGGATCCTGGGTGTCGTCAGAGACCACTTTTCGGACCTCCTGAAGAAGCGGCCTCTAGACATGGAGAAAGTCAGGGAATTCCTTGATGAGACCCCGCTGGAAGTGGGGTCTGACCTTCCTGACTCTCTGACAGAAGAGATCTCGGTAGCTGAAGTTGAGCAGGCTATTAGCTCTTTAGCTTCTAAAAAGTCACCTGGGCCCGATGGGCTCACGGCCGAGTTCTACAAAACCTTTAAGAGCCTCTTGGCTCCTCATCTGAGGGACGTGTTTAGTGAATGTTTGGCCTATGGTCTGCTGCCTCCCTCAATGAGAAGGTCAGCTCTGATCCTACTGTCAAAGGGGAAAGATCCGTCTGTGGTGGAGAATTGGCGTCCGATCGCCCTTCTTACCACAGATAGGAAGATACTGGCAAAGATCTTGTTTACACGTCTGTCTGCTTTGGCGGGCAGGATGCTGTCTCCCTCTCAGCACTGCACAATTCCTGGCCGGGGCACTTTTAGTGCCGTCCTGAGCGTCCGGGAGGCTGTGGAAAGGTGCAGGGCTGATGGCAGCGAGCGGTATCTGCTTGCATTGGATCAGGCTAAGGCGTTTGATCGGGTGAACCACGAGTACCTTTGGCTGCTTCTGAGGAGATACGGTCTGCCTGATCAATTCGTTGATTGGCTGCAGGTATTGTATAGGGGAGCTGAGAGCTTCCCTCTTGTCAACGGTTGGGTGGGCCGGGCCTTTGCCGTGGACTCTGGCGTCCGGCAGGGGTGCCCGCTGAGCCCCCTCCTGTACATCTTTGCGGTCGACCCCTTCGTAAGGAGGCTAGACTGCGGGCGTCTGGGGGGGGTTCCGGTGGGACCTGTCGGGGGTCCGGTTTCGGCGGTGAGGGTTGTGGCCTATGCGGACGACGTCTCGGTGGTGGTATCTGGTCGTGAGGAGGCCCATTATGTGGAGTCCCAGATCGGGTGCTACTCTGAGGCGTCAGGCTCGCTGGTCAATTGGGACAAGAGTGAAGTTTTCTGGTTGGGGAAGGAGGGGGAGCAGTTCCCCCTTCCGGACGTGTTCCCCACGCCCGTACCAGAGATTCGAGTTCTTGGCATTCATTTCGGCCCGGGTGATTATCCCAAGCTAAACTGGGAGCGCAGGCTGGTGAGTGCCACTCGGAAGGTGAAGGCCTGGAAAGGTTGGAAACTTTCCCTGAGGGAAAGGGTAAGCTTGGTCAAGACGTACTTATTGCCTGAGTTTCTCTTTGTAAGCTATGTGTGTCTTTTGCCAGCATCTCTCTATGCTCGGGTCTATGGTCTGTTCTTCCTGCTGTTGTGGGGAAGCAGACTGAACCTGATCAAGAGGGAGGTCACATACCGCCAGCGACGGCAAGGTGGGTTGGACATGGTCAACCCGGTGGTGTTCTTTGTCACCATCTTTGTTAAATACAATTTGCAGTCCATATTTGTGGACGAGCCTTCCTGGTGGGAGTGTTCATGCAAGGACTGGCTCTTGCTGTTCTTGAGGCAGTGGGGGGAGGGGGGGAGGCCCGGCGATCTGAGGAGATCGCATGGGTATCTCCCTTCCTATGTCCCCCTGGCATTAAAGGTACTGAGGCAGTGGCGGATAACTGCCCTGGAGGTGGGCTCTTTGGGTCGGCGGGAGCTGTACCTGAGGGTCATGGCCTCGGACATTTTGAAGCCCCTGTCTTTGAGGGACTGCCCTGAGAGGGTCCTCACGGAGGGGCTAGCCCTCTTGAATTCTTCTAGAATTCCAAGTAAGTTTTGGGATCTCGCATGGAGGTCGTTCCATGGACGACTCTATGTCCGTGCGAATCTCAAATACAGGAACCTGGGGGACAGGGACTGCCCCCGTCAGGAATGTGGTGGGACATTGGAGACCATGGACCATTTTCTGGTCCAATGTCCCTTCAACATGGAGGTTCTTACGAAGGTAGGGGGTGCCATTGGCTACCCCCGCCTTCCGGCCCTGACCTATGCTGAGCGAGTGTATGGTGATTTTGGGGTCCGCAGGGGATTTGAGTTATCGTCACTTTATTTAGTCAGCCTAGTTGTGCTTTATTACACTTGGCACGCTCGGTGTTTGGTGTCCACTAGGGACAAAATCCTGCCTGTGCATGAGGTGGTGGGCGGTATCTTTCGGGAGTTGGTGAAGGTGCGGGATCTGGAAAGGAGCAGGGTCGGGCCTGAGAGGTGTGCCCATTTATGGAGGGGGTTCCTCTTCCAGCCCCCTTAGGTCACGGCTCTGCCCCTCTCCATGGGTAGGGGCATCTATCCTTTTTCACCCCCTTAGATTTTGTTTATGGTATTTTTTTGAAATAAGGCTACAGACATGTCTGACTATCATGTTCTTGCTCATACGTGGGTTGTAGGTATTTGTTGTTGTGATGGTGGGGTGTGTTGTGGGTTGGCGATGATCTGGACAGTAGTGGTTTCTATGGACTTTAATATCTCCCTACTGTACCAGTGAGCCGTTTTAAGTGTTTTTTTTTTTTTTTTTTTGGCAATGATCTGGGCAAGCTTTTCTGATGGACTATAAAGACTTTCTCTTGTACCAGTGAGCCTGTTGTAAATACCTGTTCTGGTGCTGTTTTTTTTTTTTTTTTTTTTTTTTTTATAGTTATTTCTTGGTGGGTGGAGGTCGGTGATTTGATGGTTTGTGTTTTGTTGTTTGTTTTTGTGTTATTTGGTTTATTTAGTTATTTTGTTTATTTTATATATTTGTTAACCTTTTGGTCGTAGTTTTATAAATAAAAAATTACCCCTCCTCGGTCTTCGCCTTCCGCCGGGGGGGTACACCTACCCCCCCCCGGTCTTCGCCGCCGCCTTCCGCCGGGGAGAGAGACACCCACCGATGCTCTCCGCCATGTTCGGCCAGGCCCCCTACCCCAAATCAAGCTCTTTTACATCCGGGGGGGGCCGGCGGAAATGGCGGAGAACAACGGGGGCGTCGCCACTCCTCGGTCTTCTAGCCGTCTTCTGCCGGGGGGGGGAAACACCCACCCATGCTCTCCGCCATGCTCGACTGTGCCCCCACCCCAAAATGAAGCTCTTTTACATCCGGGGGGGGCCGGCCGAAAACAGCGGAGAACAACGGGGGTGTCGCCCCACCTCGGGCTCCTCCGCTTCTGCCTGGCTCCTCCCAGGGCTTCTTTCGCCGTCTTCCGCCGGAGGGCGCCACTCTCCGGGCTTCTCGACGTTGTCTTCCGCCGCGGGGGCCAGGCCTTCTTCTTTGCCGCCCCCTTCGAATTTTTCGGCCTGGACGGGGGTCGCACATCCCATCCAGGACTTGGACGTGGCGGGCTTCTCGTCGCCGTCTTCTGCCGCTGCCCCCTTCACCACGAAGCTCCGTGCTTGTTTGATGAGGGCAGCGGGCTTCCGTCGTCTTCTCCGGGGCGAGGGTCGTACATCCCACCCCGGATTTCGTCGCCGGGTTCTGCCTGGCTCCTACTAGGGGCCAGGGCTTCTTTTGCCGTCTTCCGCCGGAGGGCGCCACTCTCCGGGCTTCTCGACGTTGTCTTCCGCCGCGGGGGCCAGGCCTTCTTCTTTGCCGCCCCCTCGATTTTTTCGGCCTGGATGGGGGTCGCACATCCCATCCAGGACTTGGACGTGGCGGGCTTCTCGTCGCCGTCTTCTGCCGCTGCCCCCTTCACCACGAAGCTCCGTGCTTGTTTGATGAGGGCAGCGGGCTTCCGTCGTCTTCTCCGGGGCGAGGGTCGTACATCCCACCCCGGATTTCGTCGCCGTCTTCTGCCGCTGCCCCCTTCACCACGAAGCTCCGTGCTTGTTTGATGAGGGCAGCGGGCTTCCGTCGCAGTCTTCCGCCGCGGGGTGACACTCGCGGGCTTCTTCTTCCATTCGATGTTGACACGGCGAGGTCCGGCGCTGAAATGCCTTCTGAGCGGCGGGCAAGGACTTATATTGGCATTGGGCGTGGGCGTGGTTATGCCAACATGTGACCTTAACCCATGTGACAGTGATGTGACGTGACATCACTGTCACATGGGTTAAGGTCACATGTTGGCATAACCACGCCCACGCCCAATGCCAATATAAGTCCTTGTCCGCCGCTCAGAAGGCATTTCAGCGCCGGACCTCGCCGTGTCAACATCGAATGGAAGAAGAAGCCCGCGAGTGTCACCCCGCGGCGGAAGACTGCGACGGAAGCCCGCTGCCCTCATCAAACAAGCACGGAGCTTCGTGGTGAAGGGGGCAGCGGCAGAAGACGGCGACGAAATCCGGGGTGGGATGTACGACCCTCGCCCCGGAGAAGACGACGGAAGCCCGCTGCCCTCATCAAACAAGCACGGAGCTTCGTGGTGAAGGGGGCAGCGGCAGAAGACGGCGACGAGAAGCCCGCCACGTCCAAGTCCTGGATGGGATGTGCGACCCCCATCCAGGCCGAAAAAATCGAGGGGGGCGGCAAAGAAGAAGGCCTGGCCCCCGCGGCGGAAGACAACGTCGAGAAGCCCGGAGAGTGGCGCCCTCCGGCGGAAGACGGCAAAAGAAGCCCTGGCCCCTAGTAGGAGCCAGGCAGAACCCGGCGACGAAATCCGGGGTGGGATGTACGACCCTCGCCCCGGAGAAGACGACGGAAGCCCGCTGCCCTCATCAAACAAGCACGGAGCTTCGTGGTGAAGGGGGCAGCGGCAGAAGACAGCGACGAGAAGCCCGCCACGTCCAAGTCCTGGATGGGATGTACGACCCCCGTCCAGGCAGAAGAATTTGAAGGGGGCGGCGGAAGACCCTCAAAAGTTAAAACATTCACCAGGTGAATGGGTAGGGGTACGATGTACCCCATACTCATTCACATAGGGTGGGGGCCCGAAATCTGGGGGCCACCTTATTAAACGGGGCTCCCAGATTCTGATTGGCTCCCGCCCGCATACCCCGACAACCAATGGCTAGGGTTGTCGGGAAGAGGCTCTTGTCCCGATCGACATGGGGACAAGAGTGCTTTGGGGTGGGGGGGCAGCGCCCCCCTCCCCCAAAGCACACACTCCCCCATGTCGAGGGCATGTGGTCTGGTACGGCTCAGGAGGGGGGGGGCGCTCGCTCGTCCCCACCCCCATTCCTGTCCGGCCAGACTGCATGCCTGGGATGAGGGCTTGGTACGGATCTGGGGGGAACCCCACGCCGATTTTGGCGTGGGTTAACCCCTCACGTTCCGGACCAAGCCGGAGAGCCTATTGTACCCCTGGGGGGGAAGCCGCGCCGGTTTCACATTTGAAATTTGGCGCGGAGTTCCCCTTCAGTGTCAGCGCAGCCCGAGAACAGCTCGGAGCTTGCCGTGCGCCGCTCCAGGCAGTGCAAACACTGCTACGCCGCCTGGTATTTACCAAGGATTTCCCGGCGTACTGAAGAGGCGCGCGGGTGAGCTCCGATTTTTCCCTCTGCGCATGCCCAGTATGCAAGTGAACCTTCCGAGGTTCTAGCGTACTTTGCAAGGGCACGGGGATCGGGTCCCAAAAGTCACTTTCCCTTTCAAATCAGCCCGCCACACAAGTTTAAACACATGTCACTACACTTCCCCTGCATCACCCCCCTCCCTCCCCTCATAAACTCCCGCCCGAATCCCCGATGTTTACATTACTAAATGCCGCACGCCAGCTCTGTACTGGCGTGCTGTGCGCCCTCTTCTGGGCGCATTAGGCACTTTAGTAAATGAGGAAACACGCTGCACTGGCAGCGTGTTTCTTTGGTAAATGTCAAAAACAGGTTTACTCCTGCTTGTGCACCATGAGTCTTGGCGCACAGGCTTGGTAAATCAGCCCAAGTGTTACTTAGTTGCATAGTTAGTCAGATTGAAAAAAGACACAAGCATAAAAAAAAAAAAAAAAAAATATTGTACAATCCCATATACCCAATTCTATACCCACAGTTGTTCCAGAGGAAGGCAAAAAAAACAGCAGAGCATGATCCAATTTGCTACAGCGGGATTTTCCCTGGATCAACCTTACCTATAAATGTTAGTACTCATTGGGCCAGATTTAGGATGGCGAGCGGTTCTTTGCGGCGGTGTAACTTTTCCTATTTAGGTTACGCCGCCGCAACTTTACGCGCAAGTGCTGTATTCACAAAGCAATTGCATGTAAAGTTGCGGCGGCATAACGTAAATTGGGAGGCCTAATTAAAATTTGGCGGGTAGGTGGCGTATGCTATTTAAATTAGGCGCATCCCCGTGCGGAACGTACTGCGCATGCGTCGACCATTGAAAAATTCCTGTGCGCATGCTTCGAATTATGACGGTGTTTTCGACGTGAACGTAATCAACGTAAATCCCCATTCACGGACGAGTTACGCAAACAATGTAACATTTTTCAAATTTCCCACGGTCCATACTTAACATAGGATGCGCCATTTTTTTGGTGCTTTATCTTTACGCCGGGAAACCCCTTACGGAAATCAGCGGGTACGCCCCTGGCGGACAATTTAAAATTGCATTTATAATAAATTACGCCTGTCGGATCTTTCCTGCAAACCGGCGTATCTTGTTTTCTGAATACAGAGAACAGATACGCCGGCGCAAAGTCAGAGTTATGCCGGCTTATCACTGATACGCCGGCATAACTCTACCTGAATCTGGCCCATTATGTACATTTAGGAAAGTATCCAGGTCTTTCTTAACCTCCCTGGCGGTATGATTCTTTCAGATTTTAGGTGCTAAAAGCGGTACCATTATTTGCAAGAGAATTTGGCGTTTTATACTGTAGGCTTGTAATTCTTAGGAATAACTCACTGAAATCTATCCAAACAAGAGTCTAATAGGCATCCTGGGTATGATTTTTTTTTTTTTTTCTTATTAAAAATTATAATATAATAAATAATTATAAAAAATTATAACAAATAATAATATAATTATAGTAAAAATTATTCAATAATGTAATCAAATCAAAATCACTGAAATTTGCTCAGTTGCAGAATTTTTGCTGTCATTATTTTTTTTTTTTTATGACGAATTTCCCCATAAATCGCTATCGCTAAATTCTGCAAGTGATTCTGATTTATTATCGCTGTTTTTTAGCTGCTCTAAAACAATTTTTGCCATAAAGGGACACTTTTGGTTGCTATGGGCAATCTACAGTTTGCAGGGAGAAAGAACAGTTTTTATTATATAAAATGACATGCAGGGCACTGGGCAGACCACTAGGGACATGGGGGGTGTGTATTTTTTACATACAGTACTGTAATCTATAAGATTACAGTGTACTGTATGTATAGTGTTTGTTTACATTTTTAAATTTGGCGCCGTTCCCCCCCCCTACGTCGCGACGCTCGCAGGGAAGGGAATCGGCGGAACACACAGCATCAGGCGGACATCCGCCCGCCGTGTACTGCGGGGATTCATCGCTGGATCGCAGAGAAAAGGTAAGTAAACTTTTTTCTGCATCCAGCGAGGTAAGCGCGTGTGTGGCACGGGGTTACCGATCTTAGCTTTAAAATCTCACCCCGTGCCACACACGGGAAGACCGCCAGGGAGGTTAAAGCAATCTACTGAGCTGGCCAGAACCACCTCTGGAGGGAGTCTGTTCCACATTTTCACAGCTCTTACTGTGAAGAAACGTATCTACTGAAGTTTAAATCCCTTTCATTGGCTGTATGGGGAATATATCGCTTTGAGGCCTGGTTCACACCTATGCATGTTTTAGTGTGTTTTTAGTTTTGCAGAAACACACTACAGTTCATTTTAAATGGGTTCCTATGGGTCACGTTCACATGTATGCATTTTATGGAAAGGGCCAGGGACTTTTTTCTGGTCTTTGGTTCCATAGACTTCAATGGATCAAAAACATGTATTGAGAATACAAAATGCACCTGGAATATGCAAACTGCAACCTGCATAGGTGTGAACCAGGCCTAAAAAATACTTTTACCTGCTGACACATCCACGTCTATCGCTAGAATTAATGACGATTCCTTGCTGACAGATTGTTTGTAAACAAAGGGACGGGAATGGTGATTGAGGTCATTGACCAAATTTGGCCTTAGCCATTAATCAAATGACAAGTCTGATGAGTATTTACTTCTCCTTGGCTTCACCAGCCTTTTTGGTGTTTATATTCTTACTAAAGAAACCTCTTCCAGGGGTGGTAATGCCTGCATAATAACTTTCCATAAATATGAATGGAGCTGTATATCTAAAGTAGACAGGCTAGAAGTATAGATTGATTCCAATCTTCTATAATTGCACAGACACAGCCAACATTAAAATAGTTTTTTGCTCCAAGAACAAAAACACCATTGGCAGCCAACCAGCCACAACACAGAGGAAAGTATGTACCAGGGTGGCAGGTTCTAGTTTATATTAGCTCGTGGGCCTAGGCAGAGGCATAACTAGAATCTTCAGGCCCCAGTGCAAGAAAGCACAAGCAGCTACCCTGACCCCGGGGCACTCACCCTGGTAGTGAAAGACAAGTGTGACCTTTGCGACCCTGGTAGTTCCTTCACTGGTGTCAGTCGTTTTTTAATTTTGTTATTTTATTTTTGTTTGTATTTTTTACCATTTTATTTTGTTTTTTACAATATTATTTTATATAATGTATTAGGAATTACCGTTCGGGGGCTTTGGTGAAATAGCAGGGGGTTTTACAGACCTCTGATGTTTCACCTTTGAGATACAGAAAGGAGATTGAGGACACAGCCCTCAATCTCCATCTCTCCAGACTCAGCAGCAAAGAATGAATGGAGAGGAATAGCTCTGTACAGAGCTTCCCATTCATTCACAAACTAAATCGTATTAAACACAATTTACAGTATGGATCACTGACACATCCCCTGCAGCAGCTGGCAGGAGAGAGAAGGGGGCAGAGCTGCGGGGGATGGGCAGGGGAGTATACATGAGCCCAATCACAGAAAGAGTTGGATAGGAGGGGCAACGGGGCAGAATATAGAGGAACCAATCCTCTCTGTTTGAAAGGCTACAGGAGGAAAAATAGAGGGGATTGATACCTCTACAGTGAGTGAGTACAATGAAGCCTTATGCCCCGTACACACGATCGGAATTTTCGTTGGGATAAACTCAGATGGATTTTCTGACGGAATTCCATTCAAGCTGTCTTGCATACACACTGTCACACCAAATTCCGACAATCCAAAATGCGGTGACGTACAACACTACAAAACTACAACGAGCCGAGAAAAATGAAGTTCAATGCTTCCGAGCATGCGTCGACTTGATTCTGAGCATGCGTGTTTTTTCTCCGTCGGCGTTCCATACCGACAAATGGAATTTCATCTGAAAAAAAGAGAACATGTTATCGTTCTAAGTCCGATGGAAAAACTCAGATGGGGCACACACACGGTCGGAATATCTGATGAAAAAATTCTGTCTGACTTTTTCCATCAGAAATTCCAATCATGTGTACAAGGCATTACACCCAAAGACAATAGAGGACAGTGAAGTACAATACCTCACATGTCTGGAGCCTAGGAGAAAGCTTAAATAAAGTCAGCCAGGAGCAGCCCATTATATTTCTGCTTTATTATATTTCTGCTTTAGGCCTAGAACATGCAGTATAGCCAGGTACTGTCTCTTCAATGTACATTTGTTTTTGGGACTTTGTTGCTTTGCTATTGCTGCACTACCACTCCCAATGTTGCAACTCAATTCTACAGTTTGAATTACAATAGCCAGAGACATGTTTGCTGTTTGGAATGTATAGTTCTTCAAGTTCTAAGTATCCCATGTACCCCAATCCCTATCCAAGTTCATAATTTTTATTTCATATAAAAAATAAACAACTTAAACTAAAACCCGTAGACTGTTTTCTAGAGCCATTTGGAGAGTGTGGAAAATTCCTGTTGCCTGGTTGTGGGATCTATGGGAGGGAACTAGGCCTGAATTCCAGTGGTTCTTCTGGGTAGCGCTACATGTGTTCAGTAAAAGCTGAGCTGGAATGCACCAATTTATAGGGAGAATTAAGGTCAGGAACAAGCAAAGGTTGGCAGCATTCAGGCAGTGAGGTACACAAAATCGTGGTCAGAACTCCAAGCCAAGGTCTGTAACAGAGTTAGGCAACAAACATACAAAGACAAGGATAATCCAGAAGCAAGTCAGATTAAAGCTAGTTCAAGGTCAACCATAAGGTGCAGGGTCAGGAGTTACAGGAACTCCTTCTGAAAGACTATTCAGAAATTATCCTATTCAAACCCCAGATTTAAATAGTCCTCTTTGGGCCAATATCTGTAGTGCACATGCCAGTAAAGTTGTGTGCATGCCATGACAGGCCCATGTGCAATGTCACACATTTAGTTAGACTTCTATGGCTGGCACGATCTTTCTGATGGTTGACATGATGTTCCTGACAGTCTCTATGAACTTCCTCAATAAAAATGAAAAAAATTATGTATTTATGAATACAGGTTTAATTCTTATTGGAGAGCAGATGTAAGCAAACAAAATGTAAATTGTATGTATTTTATTTACCAAATATAATACCATTCCTTTTCTCACCTCTTGTGGGCAGTAGGACTCTTATGTCTTATTCCTGAGTAGACAGTTTTCCTGAAAGTCCCTTTTAAAGTGAACATTTCAGGGCAGTTAAAGTTAGGAGCAGAAACTTGGCTTCCAACTGTTAGAAATATAAGCAAATTATTATAAAGGATAGCGTAACATATTTATTTGTGAATGTTTCAGTGAAGGTCTGAGAACCAATGCATTAGTGATAAAGTGTAAGTATAGCCAAATCTCTTTTCTTTTTTCTTTAGTTTTGCATAGGGTGGGTAAAGGAAGTTAAAACTCTTTAGCCCTGTACACACGATCTGTTTGTCCGCTGAAAACCGACCGATGGACTGTTTTCATCGGACAAACCGATCGTGTGTGGGCCCCATCGTTTTATTTCCATTGGTGTAAAAAAAAATAGAGCATGTTTTAAATTTTTCCTATGGATAAAAAACCTATAGAAAAATCCGATCGTCTGTATGGAATTCCATCGGTCAAAAATCCACGCATGCTCAGAATCAAGTCGACGTATGCTTGGAAGCATTGAACATTTTTTTCGGCTTGTCGCAGTGTTGTACACGATCAGATTTTTGACTGATGGTGTGTAGGCAAGACTGATGAAAGTAAGCTTCATCGGATATCCGCAGAAAAAATCCATTGGATTAGGTTCCATCAAATATCTGATCACGTGTACAGGGCTTTAGAGTTAATTTTTTAGTGTTTTTGTCTTATTGAAAATATGTATCTTCACTGCCTGTTTTGCATACACAACAGGAACTAAAAGGAAATCCCAGCGAAGTTAGGGTAGTTTCCCTTTTGAGCAACTTTCTCTGTAAAAGGTATTTAAATTGAAAGATGTAGCCTTAAAGGGGTTGTAAAGACAAAAATATTTTCCTCTTAAATTAAAGTCTGACAGTAGCTGATAAAGTAAAAAGTAATGTTTTGCATTATAACTAGTTTGATACCTGTTGAAATCGAGCTGTTTTATTCACCTCCGTCACTCCTGAATCGTTATTCACACTGACTTCCTGGTTTGCGGTGCGCATTCATTCTTGCTACATCACAGCCTAATGGGAACTACAGTTCCCATTAGGTTTAGCCTCCATGCCTGGGAGGGATAAGAGAGCATCTTCATGCAGGCTGTAGTCATAGGGAGGGGGTGAGCACATTCTGCTTTCCACCATGCAAAACGGCTCAGGTGCTGGTGGAAAGCAAGAAGAGGAGAGACAGGAAATGGCATTTTCAAACCTGGATTACTGTATTTTGGAGGTCAAAAGGAAAAGCAAGGTAAGTGATATTTAAATGCTCTAGCTTACAGCAATCAATTGATCTAATAAAAAACAAACCTTTAGTGTTCCTTTAACCACTTCAGATCTGCCCCATCGTCAAAATACGTCATTTTTTTAAAGATGAATATCTCGGTAACGGCAGCAGCTGCTGCCACATCCGAGATATCCATCTCTTCATGGGCGGATCTGTACACAATAATGGCGGTCTCCACGGCGGATTCGTCACGAGATCGCCGTTATCGGTGGTGGGAGAGGGTGCCGCCCCCCTCCCGCCGCTCTCCCGCGCCCTCCGCCGCTTACTGTTGCCGTCAGTAGCGGCGGAGGCGATCGGGTCTGCTCGTCGTCTGTGCGGGGATGCGACTGAGGGAAAAATGTCCCTCAGCCGTCCCCATACCTCTGCTGGGCGGAAGTGACGTCAAAACGTCAGTCCCGCACAGCGTCTTAAAGAGACATATTTTCTGTTTACTTTTTTTTTTTTCTTTTTTTTTTTCTTTTGCATTTAAGTCTAAATTTCCATATCACTAATAACGGCTACCAGTAGGGATTAGATCAGGCCCATTCAGACATGAGTCTGATTCTGATTGAGCTATCCTGCTGGGAAGGCTGTCAAAATGTACAGTCAATCATAATTGGTAGAGGCATTACCTGCCCACAGCTGCACACATACAAGGGGCAGGTATACGTGCAGCTAAAGGGCAGGGAGAACAAAGGTGAAGAGCATGCAGGGAGGCAGTTAACCACTTGTACTGCACTCACTATCTGTCCAAAAAAAACACTCACCTATTCTGCAATTTTTCCACTGATAAATCCACTGTCACAGCAATAGGAAAGATCTCTAAAAGTATAATGTTAGGCAACAAATTAATTTGGGCCCATGAGGCCAGCCAAGGTTCATCAGACCAGTCGCCCTGAAAAAAAAATACCAAAGCTACAGTAGCCGGATGCATCCGTGTAAAACTCCAGCCATTCCTCCCTTTATCAACAAGAATGACCATTATACTGTAGTTGTGCAGGAAGGACATCCGCACTTCCAAGTCATCATGCATAGGTCTGATAATTTGTAGGTAATGATGCGTATCCAATATACATTTCATAGCCCAGGATAGATGCCCATAGACACTGCTCATCAGAAGTAAGGGCAGAAGCACCAGTGGAACTCAGCAAATAATGTGCTGTATCAAAAGTGTTGTATTGGGCCCAGGATTTCTCCTGATCAATACCAGCATTATCAAACAAGCCTGTAGGGTAGAAAAGTGTTGTATAAGTTGGGTATCACACCAGGTGAGGAAACCCTGCTAAGAGTTTTGGGGATGGCAGACCAAATGGGACTGCCATGTGACCAAAATCCAATCCTTTCTGCTACTACCGATTAAACCGTAATGCCAATTTTAAATTAGCAGAGTAGGATTATCTGATGGCACGAAGGGGACCCAAAACCCCCAATCAAATCCCAATTGTAAGATCCAAGCCTCCCAAATGAGGGGGCACTGGTCTAGCCAGTGCAAGATACCTGGGACATTCACTGGCATTTTCTGACTTAGGAGGGTCAACCTTGGAATGTGGTTTGGCAGGTGGTATATTCCCCATTCAAAGAGAGTCGACCGCTGGGTGGCACCCCCACAAAGGGAAGACTTGTGTTTAAAGTGACATATGGTGTACCACTCAACATAAGCTCTCATTAACCAGCCAGCAAATGCCTATTTGGATACCTCTAATGCTCTGTGCAAGTGACTGAAAGGAAGTCGGCCTATGCAGGCACATGAGTACTAACCATAAACTAACATTTCGACAGTCAAAACTCAGTTCTTTCCATGCAGCCATTTTTAGGCAAAACTGGGTATTAAAATTAAACAGCACTGCAGTCCATATAGTCTGTAGCCCCCCCCAATGAGATCCACATAACCAAATAGGGAAGGGGCTAATTATAGATTCTTTCTTTCTTTTATTTTGTTTTTTACAGAGCACCCCTGCATAGGCACAAAGACCCTGCAACCAGATTCTAAAGTACAAGTAAGCTGCCTTGATTTTTCACCCATGGATAAGTATTTAATTTTCAACTGTCTCTGTATCAAAAGGCACCAGCATCAGGATATCAATAAACTCATGCTGACAATTAAAAAAAAAAAATGAAATCGACCATAGAGGGCCACCCAGGAGAGAACCAGACCCTGGGGATTGGGTGGGCGCCACAGCTGGTGTGACATCCAAATAAAGTAAGAACTGACGTGACTGCTGAAAAAATGTGGTGATTAGTGGCCCTACAGCTACACTTATAACCCATAATAATACTGACCCAGCGGAGATCAAGTAGGAGGACCTATGATTACCTTCAGAAAGCTGGAGGGAGTGTCTGGAGTCCAGAATCTGTAAAGTTGCCCTTGTGTTGCATAACAGAAACATGCAGGGTTAATAAAAAGGAGCTTCCTGCCTCAAGTGACACAGAAGCCCTGTCAGAGATTCAAAGGCATGGTCTCTTGCGGAGACCTTGTTGCTGAAGAAGAGGAGGCAGGGACACAAAGGGCCAGATTCAGGTAGATTGGAGCATCTTTGCTCTGGAGTAACGTTTCTCATTTACGTTACGCTGGCGAAATTTTAAGAGTGCTGTTATTAATGAAGCACTTGCTCCTAAAGTTGCGGCAGCGTATCGCAAATGAGCCGGCGATATTCAAATTGGGCGGGTACGGGGCGTGTATTATTTAAACTAAGCGCGATCCCGCGGCGAACGTACTGCGCATGCGTCGACTGTCAATGCATCCCAGTGCGCATGCTCCAAATTCTGTCAGTGAACGTCAATGACGTCAAATCCCCATTCATGGACGTTTTACGCAAGCGACGCGATTTTTTTTTTTTTTCGACGCGATGACGACGGCTATACTTAACATAGGATACTCCACTAGGGGGCTGCTTTATCTTTACGCCGCGTATCGCTTACGGAAACGTCGGAAAGTCACTGCGTCGCGCCCAAATTCAATTGCGCCGATCGCATCGGAACTCCAACCCGGCGTTTCTTGTTTTCTGGTTACAGAAAACAGAAACGCCGGCTTAAAGTGACAGTTAGGCTGGAGTATCACTGATACTCCAGCCTAACTCTACCTGAATCTGGCCCAAAATGTTAATGAGTGCCTCCTGCTGTACTAAAATCTGATCCTTCACACAGTTAGTGTGAGGAGCTGAGTAAAATGGTGGAGGGATACGATTTGAAAGTGTAATCAGTTCCTGCCCGTAGGGCACAGGGGGCTGTGTCTCACTGACCGAATCCGAGGAAGGAGATGCTGCAGGCATCCGAGGTCCAATCACATGTGATTGCAGTGCTCTCTGATTTCTAAAATGGGGCAGGCAGTGTTCATTAAAAGAGGCAGATGCTGTATTAGAGGCATGGCTGTGTTGGGAAGAGTTTAGGGAAAGCGAGCAGAGTGAGGGACTAGCAGAGAAGGAGTGAAGCTAGTGCACCCAGGGCCAGTAACTCTAGAGGGGGTCCTGTGTCTGGCTGTAATAGTAGTGGCCCTGGAAGGGCTGGGGCTCAGTCTGAATGAAGGATAAATGTGTATAATGGCTCTGGAAGAGAGTGACCTGGAAGCAGGGGTTGGGTCAGTAGGTGTAGAAGCAGAGAGGACAGTCTCAACATTAAAGTGGATGTAAACCCTCACATACATCCAGTGAAGTGAACAGCCTCATAAGATACACAGAGATGAAACAAATCTCTCTCCAAAGGTTTTACATGTATATCATGCTGCTGTCTTCAATGTGCTATATTCTTTACAAAGTGCACATCTAGTTAGAGATTTTTTCTTCCTGTTCAACACTGGGAGTGGATTCTGCGAATACAGCTGATTGGGGGAAAGGTACACACCCCCACTTCACATTGGCAAAGGAAGGAATGAATGTGCAGAGCTGTGCTGTGACAAGACAAGCTCTCTGCCAATCTATTTATTTTTAGCAACCTCCCATGACACAAATTTCAGGCTGGTTTTATCTCAGTTGCCGGAGAACTTGTCAGAAGTTATCGTGCTGATAACAGAAGAATGGAGCAGCAGAAATACACAGGACTTGTGTGTTGGAGAGAGATAAGAAAAAACTAATGATAGATGTGCCCAGGTCAAATTTCATAAATCAGGTTTACATCCACTTTAAGAATAGGAAGGAGCTAGTGAGCCTGACCTCTGGATAAAATATCTGTGTCCATGATGATACATGAATGCTGGAGAAGAACTATTGTGTTAGCTGAATCTCCTTAAAGCAGTTGGACGTTCCCCAGTGTAGCCTTTTCCTAGAGTTCAGGCTCCACTTAGTCACCTCAGCCCTTTGTAGCCAATCCTAAATGGAACCACTTAACTTCCCTTTTAGGTTCACACCCACAGTGATGCCATGCTTCTGGCAGTCAAGGCTCTCTTTCCCTAAAGGAGGTTTAAGGGGCCTTCATTCTATGTGCCCTAGCAGTGACTGGCTGTGATTGTGGAAAACACCATTGCTCTAATGTAAATGGGTTCTTACAGATTATTAAATTGCAACAAATTATATTTTTGTTTTCGTATTTAGATACACTTTCATTTCACCCTTATTATTCCGAATTTACCAAAATATCAACATTTTACCCAAATCTGCCAATTTTTGCTGAAATTTCAGGAAAATAAAGACTACAGCAGCTGTGTATGGCAATCAATTAGCTCCTAACTTTTATTTTCAAATCTTAACTGAACAAATTGAATATAGTAGCTGACTGGTTGCCATGAGCAACTGCTCTAGATTCTGTGTGCTCCAGTTTTTGGAACTCCCCCCAAAAAATCTGTAATCCCTGACCATGACAGTACTTTCAGAAATTTGCATACCTGATCACATAACTAGAAATCTCAACTGGCTCAATGAAAACTGATTACCCACAAGGAGTCGCTTACCATAACTCCACATTACTAAACATGACACAAGGTTTAAAAAGAGTTTAGCAGGGAGATGTAAAGCGTGTCACTGGTTGGTTTCATCAGCTGTACTGTTGTAATACAGCAGTAGGGCATTAATTCCCAATTTATCATAGAGTGTTGCTTAGCGCCTTAAACTTCTCAAATACTAAATGCTTTACTATTAAACCACATTTTGTTAAATAGCTATGTCTATATCCAAAAAGTCTAAATGCAACATGAGCTGGTGTTGCTGTGTATGTAAGACATCAAATACCCTAGCCGGAAAAGCTGTGGATTAGCTACAGATAAATTTAAAAGCACACCACTCCTAGTGTTAAGGCCCCATTGCTGTGTTATTTGGTTTAACTTTGGCTACATGACCCATGTGTCAGACATCATGTATTAATGAGCATTTTTTATATTACTTTTACACTGTATGAACATCACAGCTGGATTTTGGTACATGTTTATTATTCTGTGACACAGCGATACTTGAGTAAAAGTTAGTCAGTGACACCCTAGTTTGGCAGCAGCACCAATAGGTCAAAATAGACTAAAATCAATGGGAGGTGCCTGTATATATACTGTATATACTTGTATAAAGTGGGGGAAATAATTTTTTGATCCCCTGCAAATTTTGTAAATTTGGCCACTTACAAATAAATGAAGGGTCTATAATTTTTTTTTATCATAGGTGTATTTTAAATGATAGAGACAGAGGGCCAGATCCACAAAGATGGGACGCCCGCGTGGCGTATCCCATTTACACTTTGCCGCTGTAAGCCACAGCGGCGTATCCTTATCCACAAAGAAATGCCGCTGTAACTTACGGCCGCGTAGCGTGAATGACCCAACGCAAACAACGCTTTTTTTTAACTGCGCATGCGCCGGCCTTGGGCGTATCCCAGTGCGCATGCACGAAATCACGTCGCAAAACATCAATGAAAACGGCGTGAACGTAATGTACGCAAATCCCTATTCGCGAACGGTTTACGCAAACGATGTGAACGACGGAAAATTTGACGCTGGCCCGACATCCATACTTAACATTACGTACACCTGGGTACAGCAGGGGCAACTTTACGCCGGACCGACGCTTACGCAAACAACGTAAAAACACTGCGCCGAGCGTACGTACGTTCGTGGATCGCTGTATCTACCTCATTTGCATATTTAACACAGACGCGCCCCTAGCGTCCAGCGTAAATATGCATCTAAGATACGACGATGTAAGAAACTTACACAAGTCGTATCTTAGCGTAAGTCTGGCGTATCTTGTTTTCTGGATAGAAAACAATGACACGCCGGCGGGAAATTCGAATTACGCCGGTGTATCTATAGATACACCGGTGTAATTCCTTTGTGAATCTGGCCCAGAATATCCACCAAAAATCCCCTAAAAAACACATAATACAAATGTTAACAATTGAGTTGCAGTTCAGTGAGTTAAAAAGTACATGATCCCCAAGCAAAACATGACTTGGTATTTGGTGAAGAAACCCTTATTGGCAAGCACAGAGGTAAGACGTTTCTTGTAGTTAGTGATCAGGTTTGTACACATTTCAGGAGGGAATTTGGACCCCTCCCCCTTTTTTTTACAGATCTTCTCTAAATCCCTAAGGTTTCTTGGCTGTCGCTTGGTAACTCGATGTTTCAGCTCCCTTCATAAATTACCTATAGGATTAAGGTCTGGAGACTGGGTAAACCACGCCATGACCTTAATGTGTTTCTTTTTGAGCCACTCCTTTGTTGCATTGATGGTGTGTTTTGGGTCATTGTCATGCTGAAAGACCCATCCATGACCCATCTTCAATGTTCTGGCTGAGGGAAGAAGGTTCTCGCCCAAGATTTTACAATACATGGCCCCATCCATTGTCCTCTAAATGTAGCAAAGTTGGTCTGTACTTTTAACAGCGAAACAGCCCCACAGCATAATGATTCCACCTCTGTGCTTGACTGTAGGGATGGTGTTCTTTTTTTTTTTTTTATAAATTCTTTATTTTTGAATTTTCCTTTTTTCTTCTTCCATACAGATAACTAAGCAAACTTTAAACAATATCATTTATACAATAACATTCTTATCTTAGTCTGCGTCTTCTTATCAAACAGCTCTACCACTTTTATTATTATTAACCTGGGACCCCCCCTGGTTACCCAACCTCCCAATAGAAAAGCTTGCCTCCAACCTTTGGGACAGGCAAAGAGAAAAAAAAAGGGGGGGAGAGAGAACCGGCTCCTCACGCCCTTATGAGTTCCGTTCCCTATATTCCCTATATGGTGACCAAATCTCCCAGTATTTTTCTTCTTGTTCTCTCAGTACCATCGTTAAGTTTTCCATCTGCTGAATCTCCGCTATTCTCCCCATCCATTGCGCTTTTGTTGGGGCTACTGTACTTTTCCAAAGGGATGGTATACACGCTTTTGCTGCAGTAAGTAAATGTCTCAGTAAGGAATCTTTATAATTTTCATTAGATAGCGGAATATCATGCAGTAGGAAAACTGACGGTTTTTCCTCAAGAGACACATCTGAAATTTCTTTGATTGTTTCCGACACCATTTTCCAGAAATCTCTCAGTCTGGGACATTCCCAAAATATGTGCAGTATAGTGCCTTCCGGGATGGTGTTCTTAGGGTCATAGTCAGCATTTTTCTTCCTCTAAACATGGCGAGTCCCCCTCTTCAATAAGGCACATGTTCATGCCAGTGAACATCTAAATGATTCAGAGAAGGATTGAGAGAAAGTGCTGTGGTCAGATTAGACCAAAATTAAGTTCTTTGGCATAAACTCGACTCGCCATGTTTGAAGGAAGAAAAATATAGACTATTACCCATATTCAGGTAGCTTTACGCCAGCGTATCTCCAGATACGCCGTCGTAAGTACAAATGTGCGCCATCATACTTTTACGCCGATTCGCGAAGCTAGATACACCGTAAAACAAGGCTTTAGCGACCCGACGTAACTTGCCTATGCCGGCGTGTCTTGGGCGCATAGTTACGCTGGACGCATTCGGCGTTCCCATGTTAAATATGCAAATGAGTAAGATACGCCGATTCACAAACGTAGATGCGCCAGGCGGAAAAGATACACAGTTTGCGTAAGGGTTACGTCCGGCGTAAAGTTATTCCACCATATAGGTGGCGCTACCCATTCAAAGGTAGGTACGTCAGAACAGCCGGCGTCTTTTACGTTGTTTACGTAGTACTACGTTAATAGGGCATGGCGTAGGTTACGTTCACATCGTAGGCATTGAGCTGGCGTATCTTAGGGAGTATATGCGACGTGATTCTGAGCATGCGCGCACATGCGCCGTTTAATCAGCCATTCATTTGCATGGGGTCACACTTCATTTAAATAGATAACGCCCACCTCCTTCCTGCTTTGAATTAGGCGGGCTTACGCCAGCCAATTTATGCTACGCCGCCGCACCTTACGGGGCAAGTGCTTTGTGAATACTGCACTTGCCTCTCTAAGTTATGTTGGTGTAGCGTATTTAAGATACGCCCCCTACGTGAATCCGGGCCTATGACTCTAAGAACACCATCCCTACAGTCAAACATGGAGGTGGAAACATGATGCTTTGGGGCTGTTTCTCTGCTAAAGGTACCGGCCGGCTTTGCCACACTGTGGGGTCAATGGACGGGGGCCATGTATTGTAAAATCTTGGATGAGAACCTTCTTCCTTCAGCCAGAACACTGACGATGGGTTGTGAATGGATCTTCCAGCATGACAATGACCCAAAAAATTCCGCCAAGGCAACACATGAGTGGTTCAAGAAGAAGCACATTAAGATCATGGCGTGGCCCAGTCAGTCTTCAAACCTATTCTTATAGAAAATATATGAAGGGGGCTGAAACTTCGAGTTGCCAAGAGACAGCTAAGAAACTTTAAGGATTTAGAAAAGATCTGTAAAGAAGAATGGACCAAAATCCCTCCTGAGTAGGGATGAGCCGAACATACCCGCGTTCGGTTCGCACCAGAACCGTCAAACAGACCGCGGGTTCGCCTGAACATTTAGAACCCCATTGAAGTCAATGAAACTCGAACGTTCAAATTCAAAAACGCTAATTTTAAAGACCAATATTCAAGTTATTGTTGGAAAACATCTTTGAGAACCTGGGTCTTGCCCCAGGGAACATGTATCAATGGAATTATTTTTTTTTAAACTGTATTTTTTTCTGGAGCAGCGATTTTAATGATGCTTAAAGTGAAAAAAAATCCCTTTAAATATCGTACCTGCTGTGTGTCTATAGTAGTGGCACATGTTTAGAAATGTCCCTGCACAACATGAGATTACTCTCAGAAAAAAAGTAATTTAATACTGCTTGCGGCTTCAAATTAATGTTTGGTCCCTGCAATATGGATAAAAATCATGGAAAAAAATAGCATGAGTTTCGCCGCCACCACTCCCCCCAGGTCTTTACAAGACCCAGTGCCGATCCTGACCTCCCTGGGGCCCTAAGCAAAATCTGACGACAGTGACATGTCACATTAAAGAAAGTTGAGAAGCGGGGGGAGGGGGTGTTCTGCTGTCGGAAATGACTCAGCCAGCGAGTTTAGAAGCCGGGTCAGGGTGCGAAAATGACTTCTCACCAGACGGGGCCTCTAGTAATTTTGGGGGCCCTTTACAGCTTTGCGTGGCCCTAAGCGGCTTGCATAGTGAGCCTATAGGGAGGATCGGCCCTGACAAGTCCCTATGGCCCTATATACTTTAAACAGCAGTATACAGGCAGTGCAAACAAGACAAGGACTGTAGGTTTGTTACGTGGAATCTGAATTATGTCATACTTTGCTGCTGCATATTGCACAATTTCCTAAAGAGACCCTCAACAAACTACATGACATTTGTGCCTGGTGATGAGGCCATTGATGTTCCAGTGGTGGCCCGTGAGCCTGTGGCCATACAGGCTTGGCCCCCCCAAAGCGCACGTGCTGTGTGGCAACAATATGTTGATTATTTTAGGGGTGGTGGGGGGCCAGATCTTGGCTCAATCAATTATTTCTTTGTGAAAGAAAAATTGTAGAAAAAAGGGGGGTTGCCATCCGGGGTTCCCTTTGAACAAATTCTGTGAAGAACTCCTATTCTCTGAAAGCCTCCATTATTTCTGCAAGTCAAAATTTAGCAAAAAAAAATAATGTCAGTCAAGCCTTAGCTTTCTCCCCATATCTAACCCACAAACTCATCCACTGATCATAAAGTCTAAAAAACAAGTTTCGTATCGTCGTATTGCACGATCGTTTTTACTACGTTTTCTACCGACTGTAAACGACGTTTCCTATCCCTTTATACACTGCCATGTGAGAAGCTCCGCACGTTTTCACACCCATGACGTTCGTTCTAGTGATTGCCACGCCCCTTTTTAGTCGGTCAATGTGGAAAGGAGTCTGAAGACATGATGGAGGAGAGACAGCAAGCTGCAACCAGGCAGGAGACAGGCCAGACACACACCAGGAGGAGCAGGAGGTACAAAGCCACCAACATGAGCTTTGAAGAGATGGTTGAGATGGTGGCTATTTAAAAAAAGGAGGACTATGATGGCAAAAAAAAAGGTACGGAGGAGTATCCATGCAAAATTCGGGGTGCAGAGGTCCAGGGAGCAGTTGCGCAAGAGATGGAGTGATTTGAAAATCCGAGAGCCAGAGCAGATGGAGAGAATTCGAAGAGTCCTCAGAAGACGTAAGTAATTTTCATGTGTACTCTGGCAGGCAAGAAGTCAGCACCCCTTGCTTCTCAATTTAATGTAAGATGTCATTTCAGACAGCAGAACACCCCCTCCACCCACTTCTCAACTTTCTTTAATGTGACATGTCACTGTCGTTAGCGCCCCCCGCTTCTCATTTTTAATGTGCCATGTCATTTGGCTTCGGGCCCCAGGGAGGTCAGGATCGGCACTGAGTGTTGGTCACAAGAACAACCTAGTTAGTTAGCATGTCACATAGAGTTGATCCAGTGTCAACTTGTTGTTTTGCCATGTAGGAAACTTGGCCAAAGATAGAGAAATGCAGCAGCTTTGGTAATGGATAAAATCCTGTGTTAAGCTTAGGATTGTAAAAACACACAATTGTACGACACTTTTTAAAAAGAATCGACTAATATGACCAAACACCATAGACACACAATACTGGAAACAGAGAAACAGAGATACTGAAAAGGAGAAAAAGACAGTCAGCAATTCATAAAGAATGTCCACAACATTGTGCCTCCACATAATTTTTCCGCTCTCCATATTACTTTTCCGCTCTCCACATTACTTTTCTGCTCTCCTTCCCCTATATATATCCACAGGAGCTTTTGCATGGTACCCTTCTTCCCTTTGAAAGGGTTGCCTTTGCTGAGAGACCCTGAAAGTACAATTCAAAACCATTAATGATAAGCCCACCACCCTGCCTGCATGCCTCTTTTATTCTATCTCTTTTGAGGATATTTATTTCTTAATATCTCTTTTAGCTGCTCTTTTTGCCCAGCGGTCATGATGGGCCAATCGTTGCCTGACCAAGACCCTCATTTAATTATTAGGTAAGGACATTCAGTTGGGTAAGTAGTTGTCAAAAAAAAAAAGAGCGTTCAAATACTGGTACATTTTGTTCCAGCGCTATACACCAGAAAATGTCTAAGGAGACATCAGCAGTCCAATGATGGCAGTCCAAGCCACGATTGATCATCTAGATCGAGGCATCGATCGAGTAGGGGACAGGCCTCTGCAAGAAAACAGCGTTCCTCGCATTCCCCAAGTCACAGGCCCAAGAAACACTGGTCATGCAGAGCTACCACTTTGCTGATTTTTCTAGAAAAGTTTGTGAAGCATTCGCTTTTGAGTTTGTAGCAACTATTCCTTTGCAGCTGTCAGCTCTACCTCCTTTAGTAGAAGGTTCTCTCCAAGTGACCTGGGTAAACTATATCCACTAGTAGAAGCAGATTCTGAGCTATTAAAGGGCCCGCCAGTGGTGGGCATAGCTGTGATTTGCATGGCTGAAGATTTTCTTGACAGACATATAGATCCTATCTTGGTAAATATTTATCAGTTGGCAGAGAGTACAGGTAAGTTGGCATTTGCATTGACCTCCACATCCAATACAATACCTTATGGGTATGGATGGACAACATAGAGATGTCTATTCAGCAAGGGGTCCCGAAGGAAGACATGATTAAGGCTCTAGATAAGGGTTATGGAATTAGTGGACCTCCAGCTGTTGCAAAACTACAATTTCCATCATTCCTTTGCCTCTGGGTGTCATTCTTGTTGCTGTCAGGGTCTTGCTATGCCTCATGGGACGTGTAGTGCTGCAACAGCTGGAGGTCCGCTAATTGCATATCCTGGCTCTAGAAGAACTTATGATCTCTGCACACTTCATCGGAGAAGTAAATACATCTGAGAAGCAAACACAATCAGCTGCTCTACTAGGCCAATGCTGTATACAGTATTAGCAAAGCAGGCTCTATGGTTTAAAGCAGGGATCCTCAAACTACGGCCCTCCAGCTGTTGTAGAACTACACGTCCCATGAGGCATTGTAACACACTGACATTCAGGCGGCGTACACACGACCGAGGTTCTCGCTGGAAACCAGCGAGAACCTCGCTGGAAGCTGCATTCCAGCGAGAACCTCGGCCGTGTGTACGCTCCTGGCTCGCCCTGCCCGTCGGGAATTCCGTAGAGCGAATAGAGAGCAGGCTCTCTATTTGCTCGACGGCCCGCCTGGATGAATGGCTGGTTGCCATTCCCGACGGGCAGGTCGCCGATTTCGACGGCCGGCAGAGAACCCCGACGGGTGGAACGATGTGTTCTGCCCGTCGAGGTTCTCTGCCGTGTGTACGCGGCTTCACAGACATGACTAGGCATGATGGGAATTGTAGTTCTTGAACACCTGGAGGGCCGTAGTTTGAAGACCCCTGGTTTAAAGCTTAGGCGGCCAGCATTGCGTCAAACATATTGATGCAGTTTTCCCTTTTGACAAGACTCTATTTGGAGAGATGCTTAAAAAAAACAATTTCCCGAGTCACAGGGGCAAAGTCAGGCCTTCTTCCTCTAAACAGGCAGATTAGGCATACCAGTTTTTTTTTTATTTCATCAATCCAGAGGCAGGGACTGAAGGCAGTCCAGCTGAACCAAGGTTCCCAGGAAGGTCTGAAGAAATACGCAATCCACTTTATTAAAAGCTCACAAGCATAATGCCCTAACCAATCCTCAAAACCCTACTAAGTCTTTTTGATGCAAGGCCACCCCATGTGATCCCTTTCAGGGCCAGGCTGAGGAATGACTCTGAGAGTGAGAAATGTTAGTGCAGGAATCCCTGGGCAGTCGCCATGGTCCAATTCAGACATTCCTGGTCTTTATAGAACCATCCACCTTGTGATCTCTTTACTTCAGTGGGGGGGTTTCCTGTATCTCTTCAGAAAACAGATGTGTTTTGTGAGTTCCTACATTCTATAAGAGTCTGGCAGGCTGCAATATCAGCTCTTCCTTCAGGGGAATATATGGGTGTAGCACCTGGTTACTTCTAAGAACCAGTGCTAGTTTAAATTTAGAGGGGGTCAGAGAGTCAGTTAGCTCTGACCAGGTTAATTTGTTCAAATTGGGTCTCTGTTTCAGCTGTGCTGTGGGCTCATTCTGTCGTTTCTGGGGTGCTGATTCCACCCCAGGATGACAGGTGGCAACAGTGGAGTTGAGGTTTGGGTTATTTTCCCCAGCAGAGTATCAGAAGGGATTTTCCACTCTGTGCATGACAGACGCCATTGGTCTGGGTCTTCTTTCAGTGTGGCACCCACCTTTAGCCTCTTTCCCACCGCGCCATAGGCATTTTACTGCTACGGAGCGGTGGAGTTATTTTGGGACGACGTCCCGTCGTCCTTCACTTCCGCGATTGCGCGTCCCCTGGGTCCCCTGGGACTTATAAACAAACCGGCGTCATTTGATGACGCTGGTTCCTCCCTCTCCTGAGTCTCCTCTCTGTATCGTTCGGTACAGTGTGAGAGGAGAGGGGGGAGCAGGGTGTCAGCAGCTGCGCTGTGGCTGGATCTGTGACAAATGCAGTCACAGATTCAGCCATCCCTCCATCCATCCCAGCTCTGCAATACCCCAGTACTCTGCAATACCCCAGTACTCTGCAATACCCCAGTACCCTGCAATACCCCAGTACTCTGCAGTACCCCAATACTCTGCAGTACCCCAATACTCTGCAATACCCCAGTACTCTGCAATACCCCAGTACCCCAGTACCCTGCAGTACCCCAGTACTCTGCAATACCCCAGTACTCTGCAGTACCCCAATACTCTGCAATACCCCAGTACTCTGCAGTACCCAGTACCCTGCAATACCCAAGTACTCTGCAATACCCCAGTACTCTGCAGTACCCTAGTACTCTGCAGTACCCCAATACTGTGCAATACCCTGCGCAATACGCCAATACCCTGCGTGATACTCTGCAATACCTCAATACCCTGCAGTACCCCAATACCCTGCAGTACCCCAATACTCTGCAGTACCCCAATACTCTGCGCGATACTCTGCAATACCCCAATATTCTGCAATACCCTGCGCGATACTCTGCAGTACCCCAATACTCTGCAGTACCCTAATACTATGCAGTACCCCAATACCCTGCAATACCCCAATACCCTGCGCGATATTCTGCAATACCCCAATACTCTGCAATACCCTGCGCGATACTCTGCAATACCCCAATACCCTGCGCGATACTCTGCAATACTCCAATACCCTGCGCGATACTCTGCAATACCCCAATACTTTGTAATACCCTGCGCGATACTCTGCAATACCCCAATACTCTGCCATACCCAAATACTCTGCAATACCCAAATACTCTGCAATACCCATTTTTTTAAAGCACCCCTGTCCCCGTGTGCTCGCATGCAGAAGCGAACGCATACGTAAGTCCCGCCCACATATGAAAACGGTGTTCAAGCTACACATGTGAGGTATCTCTGCGAACGTTAGAGCGAGAGCAATCATTTTGGCCCAAGACCTCCTCTGTAACTAAAAACATGTAACCAATAAAAGTAATTAAAGCGTCGCCTATGGGGATTTTTAAGTAGCGAAGTTTGGCGCCATTCCATGAGTGTGCGCAATTTTGAAGGGTGACATGTTGGGTATCTATTTACTCGGCGTAACGTCATCTTTCACATTATGAAAAAAAATTGGGCTTAACTTTACTGTTTTGTTTTGTTTTTTAGCACAAAACTGTTTTTTTTTTTTTAAAACACGCGTTCAAAAAATTTCTACGAAAATACCATGCGAGATAAAAAGTTGTAACTGCCGCCATTGTATTCTCTAGGGTCTTTGCTAAAAAAGCATATATAATGTTTTGGGGTTCTATGTAATTTTCTAGCAAATAAATGATGATTTTTCCATGTAGGAGAGGAATGTCAGAATTGGTCTGGGTGTTCCAGAACGCCTGATGGCGTTCCCTGCATGTTGGGCCTCTGTATGTAGCCACGCTGTGTAAAAGTCTCACACATGTGGTATCGCCATACTCGGGAGGAATAGCAGAATGTGTTTTGGGGTGTAATTTGTGGTATGCATATGCTGTGTGTGAGAAATAACCCGCTAATATGACAGAAACAAGAATTTTCAGTAGTTTTTCTTTTATAGCGCAAAAAATTAAAAACCCAGAGGTGATCAAATACCACCAAAAGAAAGCTCTATTTGTGTGAAAAAAAGGACAAAAAATTCAAATGGGTACAATGTTGTATGACTGAGTAATTGTCATTCAAATTGTGAGAGCACCGAAAGCTGAAAATTGGTCTGGTTAGGAAGGGGGTTTAAGTGCCCAGTGGTCAAGTGGTTAGGGTAACCATATCACGGCGCCACTGCGAAATGGCGTTTCAGGCCGGGGTGTACGTGCCACACAGTATTCCTGGTTCTGGGACCACGTTGGTCCGGAACATTTGAAGATGAAGAAGATGACAGCACAGTGCCTCCTGTCAGCATCACATTTTCTGGGCATAATAGGAATTATGTCAGCAAGCATTGTGATGGTGCCATGGGCACAATGGCACCTCAGGCACATTCAGCTGATATTCTCGAGACGGTAGAACAAACAACACCTGTCCCAGACAATGTGTCTGACAAATCCAATGCTCAGGCATCTTCGTTGGTGGACGATGTAGGCAATGCTTTCAAAGTTGCGTCCGGCCTGGACCATAGCTACAGACGCCTGCATGATCAGCTGGGGAACACACTGTGTCAGGTCTCAGTTAAAGGAAGATAGGCATTTCACGTAGTCATCTCAAATATGCTAGAATGTAAGCAGTATATCTAGCAGTGACAGCCTTAGTGTCTCAAATCAACAACAAGCCAGTGCTTCTCTGTATGGACAGAGCTGCAGTATCATATAGCCAACGTGAGGAAGCAACGCATAGCAGAGCCTTGCTAGGAGAGGTGGAACCCATTTTGCTATCTGCAGAAATAAATCAGATCTAAGGGCAGTCCACCTGCCAGATCTCCAAAACACAGAAGCTGTTCACCTGTTGCAGAATTTTTAAGACGGCAACTAATGGTCCCTGCATCCCAGGATATTCAATTGGATTGTGACTCTTCCATAAATTGATCTTTCTGCTACAGCGGACAACTCCAAACTACAGAGGTCTATCTCACATCTGCCTTATCACTAGGTGGAGGGAGTAGATGCTCTTCTGTAGTGCATGGATGTGCAACCTGGCTTATGACTCCCCCCCCCCATCCCCCAGCCTCTTATCCAGGTTCCTCTCAAGAATCATTATGGAAACATTAACAGCAGTCTTTGTCCTACCATATTAACTAAGCTGCCCATGGTTTTCTCTGGTAGTACATCTGAGTGTCCATACCCCAGTCAAGATTTCACTCATACCCTGTCTTCTATCCCAATGGAAGTTAGCTCATCTGAACCCCCACAGACTAAATCTTCACATATGGTGATTGAGAGGCAGAGGTTCCAGTATCCAGGCTGTTCTTTGGAAGATATCTCAACTTTTCTGGAAATCCTCAACTAATAAGGTGTACATTTGAAACAAGTCTGGAACAAGTTCAAGGAATTTCTGACTGGTAAGGACTTTAAATCTGCCCTAGCAACCCCCCCCCGCCCTTCTCATCTTATAGTTATTCTTTAGGTAGATTTATATCTAGACCTAAGCTCCCTAGAGATATAGATTGTGGCAAATGCAGCTACAGCAAATAAACATTAGACCAAAGTTTCTGTTGTGGCTCAATATTTCAAAGCTTTGAAGAAGATACATCTGCTTGGTAAACAAACTTTTCCAGCCTGGGATCTATCTTTTACTTTGGCATTATCAAATCAGCTGAGTATGCTTCTCTATGGAATCTAACCCTGAAGTTTGCTTTCCTGAAAACAGTGGCATCAGGCAGAAGAGCATCAGAATTGAAAGTCTTAGGGGTAGAAGATGAACACATCTCTTTCTACCTTCGTACAGTTTAGTGGTTCGTCCCCAAAGTTCATCCTCCAATCTTGCTGAACTTTGGACTATTCCAACCTTTTTGGACCCTGATTCAGACTCTCAATATAAACTAGACATTGCCAATGTTCTAAGGTGCTATCCTCAGGCTTAAGCACCATTCAGAGGCTCAAGAGAACAACTGCATCATAATTAGTCAAGTTGATCTGGAAGGCTTATAGGGCCAGGGGGTTGTTTTCCCCTTCTTTGGTAAGGGTGCATTTCATTAGATATGTGCATTCCCGTTCGTACGAACAAAAGATTTGCATGCTGTATTTTGAATCTAAAATACGAACAGAAAAAAGGAATTTAAAATACAGAATGCAAATCTTTTGTTATAGATGTCATATGAACATACGACTGAAAATAGCAAAAGAAAAGGGTTTCAAGATACTGCAAATCATTGACGAAAATTCACGAAAATTATTTAACAAGTAACGAACATGAATTAAACAGAATAACAAACCATCCCGCATGTACGAAAATACAACAGAAACGAAAATACGAAACGATCGGAATACGAAAAAATCGCGTCATACGAAAAACGAACGGGAACAAACAGGAAAACGGGCGTCTTACGAAAAACGAACGAAAACGAAAAAACGAAACAGAACAAAAAAAACAATTTTTTTTTCTGTGCACATGTCTACATTTCATCATATTGGCTCTGCTTCAGGAACAGCTATAACAAGGACTCTATTGAAACCAGGGCTTTTTTTCAGGGGGAACTTGGGGGAACTCAGTACCACCACCTCTGGCTCAGACCCTTTGATGCCTGCTCACCACAATCACTTGTAAACACAGAAGTCTGGTTTCTGTGTTTACAAGTGACAGCTCTGCACTCTGTGTGTAACCCCCGCCCCCCCTGAACTCTGCACTTTGTATGTAATGCAATCCTGATATTTAATGCCCCTTTTAGGCGGCGTACACACGAGGGGATATATCCGCTGAAAACGGTCCGATGGACCGTTTCAGCAGACATCTCCGCTCGTGTGTATGGGCTAGCGGACAGATTTCTCCACCCGACAGATTTCAAAGCATGCTTTGAAATCTATCCGGTGGGGATCTGTCCGCCCGACATGTCTGCTGGTTAGTACACTTACCAGCAGACATGTCGGCCCCCACCGCCGCCGCGCCGCTGCCGAATGGATTCGGCGCAAGCGCGGAAGTGTTTTACTTCCTGGTGCGGTGACGTTGCGGTGACGCGGCGGCGTCAACGTCACCGCCGCGTCACCGCCACGTCACCGTGCCTTCCGGCGGCGGGGAATTTGATCCGATGGTGTGTACACGCCATCGGATCAAACTCCCGATCGGACATATCCGATGGAAATGGTCCGCGGACCGTTTTCATCGGATATATCCGATCGTGTGTACGCCGCCTAAGACCCTTCTACTGTTTTTAAAATTTGAACGGGGTCATGGTAGAGTTCCTGCACCTATTTTCTGAGAAAAAAAGCTCTGATTGAAACCATCTTCAAAGGTGCAACATGGACATCCCAGCACACATTTACAAGACGCTACATTATGGACCCGGGAGCCACCTACTTCTGTTTAGGAGAAAGACAATCAAGTTTGTTCTTGCTCTTCCAAATCAACCTTTTTTCCCTCAATAATCCTTTTTTTTCTAAGCATAATCCCACCCGGTTCAGCTAGTAGTTTGTCAGAGGTATCCTGCTATGGAGGCATTAGGAAAACAAAAAATTGTATCATACTTACGTAATTTTCTTTTCCTGATGCCTATCCATGGCAGCATACATTCCCACCTTTGCTATTCGATATTATGGATATTATGGATATATCTATATTATGGAGAATTCTAGGGGTATCTTGAACCATTCCTTTTATACTATGTACTGATCCAGAGGGAGGAGCTTAAGGCAGAGCTTGTCACAGGTATGCTGCAATGGATAGGCACCAGGAAAAGAAAATTATGGTAAGTATGGTACAATTTTCTGTTTTTTGTCTGAATGCATTCTCTGAATTAAGATAAAAAATGTCCGATACTAGTTTCCCCCACCCCTAAACACTTACTTAAAGTGGATGTAAACCCACTGTCATATATTTTAAATCATTGACATAAATTCAATCTATAAGGCTATACATGCTTCCTGTATGTATCCTTATATGTAATAACTTATCCCCTCAGCTGCCAGGACCCCAGGAAAATCGCCAAATCTGTGGGCGTTTTTTCCTTCTGCACTTGGTGGGCAGAGTCGTGACGTCAGAGGACTCCTTCACTCACCACTACACTGCCCTGGCCACCCAGCATTGCAAGGATGAGCCTCGCGCCTGGGGACACTGCCTTGCATGTGTAATAGTGACAGAGTGCATTCTGTGAAGAAGCAGAGCGCGCTCATGTTACTCCTGTACATGTGCAGATGAAAGCTTACTCCTCCACCCCCTCCGTGTCTTCCACATCCCCGCTGTCTTCCTCTCCCACCCCCTCTCCTCATTCCCCCGCAGTCGGCATTTTGAAATGGTATAGCTCCGGCCTGAGAAACTCTGGCGGTCTCTTTCCAATGCTTTCCGACACAATGAGACCCCCCACGTATTTTTAGGACAGATATTTGGTAACCGGGTTTACATCCACTTTAAGTCCTCTCGATCTGCCTGGCTGCAGCCCCACTCTCCTCTTCTCCTCTTCTCACTTGACATACAGGCAGCAGAGGAAGCCATTGGTTTCTGCTGCCATTAGTCAAACCCTGAAAGGAGGGACCTGGGGGCTGAGCTGTGTTGTGTGTGTCAAGAATGCATTGCAGGACCTTTCTCACAAATATTTTCCCATTAAGACCATTTTTACAAATTAACACGTATGCAATAACACACTGTAATGGCACATAGTGTGAAGGGGGCCTTAAACCCAAAAACAAAAATGTTATATATTGTTGCCTACCAATTTCTTAGATATATTGGTTGCATTGTTTTTCTATTTTCTGATTGTTTTTCCTTTATTTTCTTCCAGTAATCCTGCAAATTAAACACAAGGGCCCGGATTCACAAAGCACTTACGCCAACGTAAATCACTTTACGCCGACGTAGTGCAAATGGGCGCCCGGTGTATGTGTGCGCCAGAATCATAAACCAACATACGTCCAAAAACAGGCCATCCTATGGTTTGAACGCATGTTGCTTCTCCCATTGATTAGGCATTTAAATATGCAAATGAGGGAAATACGGCGATTTACGAACGTACGTGCGCCCGACGCATCTATGCGATGTTTGCTAAGTTGTACGTAAAGTTATTCCCCATAGATGAGGCACAACCTAGCAATAGACATCCATGGTCTGCCCCAGAGAACACAGGCCGGCGTATTGGGCGTATGTTACGTTCACGGCGTACGTAGTGATCCGGCGTAGCTTAGGCAGCTGTGCCGGCGTAGTTGTGAGCATGCGCATAAGGGTGCAGTTTCATGCGTCCACGTCACGACTACATCACGGCGCATGCGCATTCGTGATACGCCAGGCATAAAACACTGCACCATGCTCAGACCGTCATTTGCATGGGGTCACTCCCACTTCCACTTATGCTGGCCTGCGCCTTCGAAAATACGCTATGCTGGCGTATCTTGGTGAGCAATAGCTTGCTGAATACAGTGCATGCCTCTCCGCGCTGCGCCGGCGTAGCGTATGTGTGTGCGCTACGCCGGCGTAAATGTGTGCCCACTCTCTGTGAATCCGGGCCTTTCTGTCCCTACAGATCTCTGTTTTTTCCCATGGTATCTGTGATAGTTGTAACACAGGCTGGACTTCAAATATGCCTGCTTTTGCTCATCTCTGTTATATACGGATTGATAATGAGTTTCCTTTTAACTCACAGGAAGTCACAAGAACACTGAACTTCTGGCAAGCTCAACAGGTATTTTTTGTTCTTGTTGAAAATTAATATCATGCAGCCACCACATCTGGAGTGATAAGCTGCAATATAGTAAAAATAATGTTTTGGAGTTTAGATATACAGCACACCACAATAACATCTGCGGTCCTCTCTGCAACTCCAACTAGAAGCATTAGAGTGCCATTCAAATTGAGTGGAACCTCAACACACCAAATTAGCATTGTCGCTATACTAATTAAATAGACCATTAGGGTACAGTATGTATAGAACAGCATAACAAGAGGAAGTATTAAAATGTTTCATAAAAGTTTGCCTCTATTGATCTATCTATTGAATGCTGTGCTTCTATTTTTCAGTCTTTGTGCTTTACAGTCCGTTTGTGAGGGAAATGTCCGTAGAAGTACTGGCAATCTTGCCAGTAGAAGAAATGGCCATAGAAGAAGTACGGGCAATCTTGCCAGTAGAAGAAATGGCCATAGAAGAAGTACTGGCAATCTTGCCAGTAGAAGTAGATGGGAGCCATAGGCTCATCATGTGACAGGAAGATCCTCCTGCTGGCCTATAAAAGGCTGCCATTATCTGATCCAAATTGCTGGATTGTCGTCAGCCTTCCTGAGTCTCTGTATTATTACTGTTTGGATTTCCTGTTGTGACCCAGCTTGTTCCTGACCTTTTCTCGGAGCCCCTAGCTCTGATATAAAATACTGATCTAGAGGCAGTTGTAGGATAACAATGACCAGCTCAGATTAAAATTTATTTTCTGAGCTGGGAATTTTTTTTAGATTATTATTGTAATCTCTATATGAGACGGTAGATGGCGATAAAGCTCTCCCTGCCATGAGAATGTATTAGGATTGAAGTCTAGTGCCAGACATTTCCCCCTTTTCCGGTTTCTCCGTCTTTTGATTCACTTGCTTTGGTTTCTTTTTCTTTAATCTAAAGAATCTGATCCGTTTCCGCCCCCCCTTTTTTACTTGCGGGTGAGGGTTTTAAATACAAAAGTTTTCTTTTTGATACCTGAACGGTTGCTCTATGGCGGTAGTTGCGCCATTCAAGTAAGGGCAATTTTTACCACATTCAAAATGGCGCCCTCGGGTCCAACGTGCTGCTTATCACAACAGGCGGCAGGTCCATTTATACGGTGATCCACTGTGTAGCCCTACCCCCATTGACAACGTCCTATAGTGACGAAACGCGTCTGGGTAGCCACGCAGTGACGTCACCACGCTCAGGAGGAGGGCTCCTACATGCCGGCCGGCAAACATTTGTTATATGCTGTTTTTATCTTATGCTTGTAAGTATCAGTTTTATATTTTATTAAATCCTTATACGGAGTTACGCTTCCTTCTTTCATTTTATCCTGAACGATTGGAGCCTACAGCCACCTATCCCAGATCGAACGGGTCATCATTACAATACCTATAGGATCCTAAGGAATCTAAAGGCCGTGGCTGGGTTATAGCCAACTGTCTGCAAAGCTTGACATCTGGTAAGCTGCTTATTTATGTGGTGGTGGTTGCACTCTTTGCATACAAGTCACTTTGTGGTGTGAATTGGAGAAGGCTCACTATTGGATCAAGCTTCTTCAATGGACTTTTATTGAACTTCGCTGTTTCATTGACTGTGATCATCATTTATCCTAAGTTAAAGGAGTTGTAAATCTTGGTGAGCAATAGCTTGCTGAATACAGTGCATGCCTCTCCGCGCTGCGCCGGTGTAGCGTATGTGTGTGCGCTACGCCGGCGTAAATGTGTGCCCACTCTCTGTGAATCCGGGCCTTTCTGTCCCTACAGATCTCTGTTTTTTCCCATGGTATCTGTGATAGTTGTAACACAGGCTGGACTTCAAATATAGCGTTTCGTCTCTTAGACATCATCATGGGGATTTGAATCCCCATGATGATGTCTAAGAGACGAAACGCGTCGGGAAGTTATTGACCCTACTGCCTATATAAATTGTTTTTCGCCCATGATTGTTCATATCAAATGTGAGTGTACTATTTTTTGTTTATTCAAGTAAAACTTTTTTATCAGAGTTATACTATGTCTGCTCTATTTTTCTTTGCCATTGGACTTTCCGAGTCATGTCTCTGGCTGAATGCATTGTGATGAAGAGGAAAAACCTTAAGTCTGATTCTTCAAAACGATCGGTCACCTTTGATATTCACCTTTTCTGAGTCCTTGTGAGAACAGCGTCTAACCTTAAGCTATAGTTGACCAATAGGTGTACACCTAATGTGGTCACTATTTATCTGGTAAGCCTCTCCAACTTATCCTATGGTGGTGGATTATTCTCACTCAAGTCACTGTATTGACCCCTGTGGACTTTATATTATTTCAAAGGACACTTCAAGTGCACCTATGGTGTTTTAACCTACACTATTGTTTTTGTTTTTGTTTTTGTTTTGTTTTGTTTTCTTTTGGTTTATATATGTGTTAAGCGCTACATATTTTCTTTGTTTATATTGTGTTTTGCTAAATTGATCACTTAGTTATGTTGGCTGCTTTAGTGTTTTAGTAGCGCGGTGAGTGTACATACTCAGGTATTTACCAATTTTTTCTGGACTTCAAATATGCCTGCTTTTGCTCATCTCTGTTATATACGGATTGATAATGAGTTTTCTTTTAACTCACAGGAAGTCACAAGAACACTGAACTTCTGGCAAGCTCAACAGGTATTTTTTGTTCTTGTTGAAAATTAATATCATGCAGCCACCACATCTGGAGTGATAAGCTGCAATATAGTAAAAATAATGTTTTGGAGTTTAGATATACAGCACACCACAATAACATCTGCGGTCCTCTCTGCAACTCCAACTAGAAGCATTAGAGTGCCATTCAAATTGAGTGGAACCCGTCTCCATACCAGTTATTTTGTATTATAAATACTGAATAATTAATAACTTAACCACTTCCGGACCAGCTCACGCCAATATACGTTAGCACTTTGAAGAGGGATATCTTTGTTATTGCAGCTGCCATAACCCGGGTATCCTCTTCTTCAGTGAGTGGTCCGGTTTCAGATCAAAGTGGTCTCTGTAGCGGATTCACCGCAAGATCACTTTTATCGTAGGCGATCGTGTCCTCTTCTGTGCTTGGTATGGAGACGAGTGAGGGGAAGATGGCTCTCACCCGTCTCCATACCATTGCAGGGCGAAATCAACGTCAAAACTTAACTTCCGCCCATGGGGCCAGATCCACAAAGCACTTAAGCCGGCGTATCACGTGATGCGTGGCGTAAGTCTAAATATGCGCACGCGTATCTATGCGCTGTATCCCCAAAACGATATACGCCTGAAATCTAGAATTTTTTTGTAGCGCCACCTTTTGCTGCGATTACAGCTGTAAGTCGCTTGGGGTAGGTCTCTATCAGTTTTGCACATCGAGAGACTGAAATTTTTGCCCATTCCTCCTTGCAAAACAGCTCGAGCTCAGTGAGGTTGGATGGAGAGCATTTGTGAACAGCAGTTTTCAGTTCTTTCCACAGATTCTCGATTGGATTCAGGTCTGGACTTTGACTTGGACATTCTAACACCTGGATATGTTTATTTGTGAACCATTCCATTGTAGATTTTGCTTTATGTTTTGGATCATTGTCTTGTTGGAAGAAAAATTCACTGTGGCTGCGTAATCGATCGCGTGACATGTTTTGTATCAATTTACTCGGTGTAACATTGGGCCAGATTCAGAAAGACTTGCGCTGGAGTATATCGATATGCGCCGCGTAAGTGTAAAGATGCGCCGTAGTATCTATGTGCCGTACCCACCAAACTAGATGCGACAGAAAACGGGCTTTCTCTGACCAGCTTAACTTTCCTACGCCAGAGTATCGTACGCGCATATTTTCGCTTGGCGCATCCGTCGCGCCTATTGATTTCCCATTCAAATATGCAAATGAGGGAGATATGCTGATTCGCGAACGGATTATCACCAGACGCTGGCTACGTGCACTGCGTGTACGTTGTACGTCTAGCGCCAAGTTATTCCTACAAATAGTTGCTTTATCTTTACTCCTGACGGCCACAGGTCAGCAGGAGAGCAGCTACAGAAGCAGCGTTACCGACGAAAATAGCAAGCTGAACAACCACACTTGCAAGGACAACACCTCTGTGTGCCAACATGCCAGGGGCAGCTGTGGTCCTAGCACTACTAATGGGTCCCCCAGAACGGAGGAGGAGGGCACGTGAGAGGATATACCGCACGCGCATGAGCCTCTTTGGCATGGGTGATGAGGTGTATCGCCTCTTCAGATTCAGCCCAGATGCAATCCTTGAACTAACCACAACCCTGCAGGATGACATCACCAGCAAGACACACCGCTCACAAGCAGTGCAGCCACTGGTGAAGGTACTGGCAACACTTCATTTCCTTGCCAGTGGATCATTCCAGCGTACAAGTGGAGTGGTGGCTGGGATGTCACAGGCCACCATGAGCAGATGTGTGCACCAGGTTGTCCCTGCAATTCTCAGACGCATGTCCCACCACATCATCAGACCCACCACTGAGGACCTGTGGCTGAAGGCAATGACAGATTTCTACAGCATTGCAGGATTCCAACGCACTGTTGGGGCCATTGATTGCACATATGTGGCACTCCATCCACCCAGTGCCACAGAGCACATATACCGCAATCTGAAGCATTGGCATTCCATCAACGCACAGGTGATAGCCGATGCCCAACGCCTCATATGGCACGTCCGTGCCAAACACCCCGGATCCAGCCATGACAGCTACATATACAATCGGAGCCCCATCCCAACGGAATTCGAACAGAACGTGTATGGGGACAGCTGGCTGGTTGGTGAGTGACACGGGTGGCAGGCATGACTGCCCCCCCATGATGCACACATCACAAGGGGCACATGCATGACTAATATTCTCCTGTCTTTTTCCTTACAGGTGACTCTGCATATGCACTGGGACCCCATCTCATGACTCCTTTCCGGAACCCCCAAACCAGAGGAGAGAGAAGATACAATGCGGCATATCCAAACTCGTGCAGTGGTTGAGCAAACATTTGGGCTCCTGAAGTCCCATTTCCGATGCCTGGATAAGTCTGGGGGGGCCCTCTTGTATTCCCCTACCTTTGTGTGTCAGATCATTGGTGCATGTTGCATTCTGCACAACTTTGCCATGAGAAAGGGCCTGCAAATTGACATACATGATGACCTGACCCCCGACCCACACAGTCCCCATCTGCCAGAGGCTACCCCGTCAGCTGATGGAAGAGCAGTCAGGAGGGTCCTCGCCGTAGGCATCTTTGGACAATAAACAAAAACATTGAACAATGCACGCATGCACACCACTGATGTCCCTAGCTCACACACACCACATCCACATCGCATTGGATTAGCCCAAGTCCAACATGCAGGACTTGGGAGCAGCAACGCCGCATCAAGGCCCCAATGGTGTCGCTGTCCATTCATACACCATTCACACGTCATTCACACAGCCGTGGGGATAACTGGGGAGTGGGTGGGGGTGGGGGTGGGGGGGCATCTGGAGGTGGCTGATCCCCGGGTGGGCCACTCCTGGCAGGTGTGGCCTGCATGCCCTCCAAGGCCATGGTTATCCGGCCATGGTTATCCAGGCTGTCAGCTACCCAGTCCAGGTGCCCAGCTATCTCCCCCATCTGCTGGGTCTGCTTGGCCTGGTCCCTCGCCATCTGGTCATGGACCACATCAGACACCCCCCTGGTCTTCCGGTTCGCCTTCCTGGGGCCAGGAGATGGTAGTCCCCGGGGGGGATGGAGTCGCCCTTGAGGGGCTTCCTATGATGGGGGAGGGGATTTGAGAGGGCCCTGCTGAAGGGGAGGACTCCTCCAAAAATAGGACAAACTCCTGCTCGGTGACGACAGGCTCCTCCTCAACCACCTCAGCAGGTGAGGTGTGGGCACTCCCCTCCACCTCGATGTCTTCAGTGCCCAGGGGGTCGGGCTCAGGATGCAGTTGGGGGGATGGGATGGAATGGCCGCCGGCAGATGATGGCCCAGCTCCGTCATCTGTGGATGACACAAAGCAGACACATGTTGGTGGTCCCACACACTTGGCACATGTACCCCCCCCACATGCAACACACCAAATAGGGGATAAAAAACACTTACCTGTCCTGGAGCCTTCCTCCATTGAATCATAGCCCGGTACCCCCTCCAACTGCTCCCTCTCCAGGCAGCGGGTGACCATCTACTCCTCTGTGGTCAGGCTGACCGCACATGGGGGTCCACCCCCCGTGCCCCTCTCATGCCTCCTGATGGTGGCCAACTTGCCCCGGACTTTGAGGCTCACATCGTTGATTTTTTTGCCAATGTCCGCAGCAGTCCGTGTGGAATACCCCAAACTGTTCACCCTGGCAGCAATGGACTCCAGGATGGCCTGCTTTCTGTCCCGGCTTGTCTTGCGACTTTTCCTGCCATGGAGGAAATCATTGTAGGTCTCCATAGCCGAGATGACGGCAGACAGCTCCTGGACATTAAAGTTAAGATTTCTCCTCTCTTTGCGGGGAACAGGAGCAGCCATATAAGAGCAAAAGTAACTTCCCTGGGGGGGACGACCGGATATACTTTTGCGCCGGAAAGGCGCATTTGCGGCCGCTTTTATACGCGCAACGTAATACATTGCGCTGCCGTTTCCCATGAAGTGGTGCCGACGGAAGTTGTGAGCATGCGCACAGGGGAGCGAGTGGAGCCCTCCCTCACTGCGCATGCTCCGTGGATGATGCGCTGAACGTAAGTCTCTGTGCTGGGCTCCGCCCATCATTTACATATGGTCACACCCACTTCCACTTACGTCGGGTTGCGCCATTGCATTTTTGTTACTCCGCCGCAAAGTAACGAACAAGTGCTTGGTGAATACTGTACTTGACTCACTAGTTCGCGTCAGCGTAACGTATATGCGCTGCGCTACGCCGGATAAAATATGCGCGCATCTACAATAAAAAATAAAATTGGGCTTACTTTACTGTTGTGTTTTTTTATTTTTCCCCGCATGTTTAAAAAAAGTATTTTAGGCCTGAAGATTAGTTAAAACACCAAAATATTATATATTTTTCAAAAGCAGGCATCCTATAAAATAAAATAATCATAGTTCCAATTGTTTTATGTCACATGGTATTAGTGCAATGAAATGCAAAATTTTGTAAAATAAAATACACAATTTTTTTTAACAACTTGCCTACTGGGCACTTAAACCCCCTTCCAGCCCAGGCCAATTTTTAGCTTTTAGCGCTGTCGCACTTTGAATGACAATCTGCATGGTCATGCAAAGCTGTACCCAAATGAGTTTTTATCATTTTTTTTTTTTTTTTAACACAAATAGAGCTTTCTTTTAGTGGTATTTAATCACCACTGGGTTTTAATTTTGAATCTTTGGTGAGTGGCCTCTTTGGATATCTAAATACCACTAAGCGCTACACTAATTCAAGGACAATTTTGAGGACCCTATACAGCAAATCATCCAGTATAAGGGCTGTTCTGGCTCATGTGCTTCAGGGTATACTTATGGAGCTTTATAGCCCCTGTGCCCGCCCCACAGATGTCTGGTGCCTCCAATGTCTCGCCATGTGCCAATAGTGTGATACTTTACCTATGGGTCTTGAAAAAGCTATGCAATCCAGTGAAACATGTCAACTCTTGGAGGATTTATCTATCTGTAAAACCTCAAGCCTCTTCTGTATGAGTATATTTAGGTGTTGGCATGTTTATGTATCATACTTCGGCATCTTTTTGATGTTTCACTGTTTTGTGTGTATTTTTTACTATTCCTTGATATTTTAAACTTATTAAAGAATAAAAAGCATATATTTTAGACTATTATGGTCTCTGTCTTGCTTCATGCCATTAAAGTACAGCACTAGCAGGGCCCATCCCTGCAACCTCCCCTTTCTTTCTATACAAGTGTGAACAGGGTAATTAGAAAGAATAGGTTTCTGCGTAGTTAGGCATAGCAGAATGGGGGTAAGGCTGGCCACACACATCCATGTTTGTCTGGCCAAAACTTTTGCGCCCTGCTCCTTCAATTTTCAGAATGCAGGACGTTACATGGAAGGGGGCCAACAGGGCCACCAGTAGCTTGAATTTTGCCCAGTTCATCAGTAACTGGCTAAAATTATTGCTTTGTGCATAGTCAGCTTTAGCCACGTTATATACCAAAGAGATTTGGCTACAGTAGTGGAAAAGAGGTCCAAAGGACACTTAGGTCACTCAGCCTACCAGGCCCCCGTGGTATTTAAATTATTACTTTTAGGTGCCATAATAATTACTGTTCTGTACAGCAGTACTGACCTTACACCAATAATACCAGACAAGAAGAAAAAGGCCCATGACATAATGTGACTGGGCAGATGATTGCTGATTTCAAGATATGTATAAAGTGTTTTTATTTTTATTTTTATAAATAAATATATGTGGGGGGATAGAAGGTGGGGGGCAATGGAAAACCAAGAGTTGGACTTTAAGACCTCATAACAACAAACTACAAATATGCAGCAACATCTACTACCCTTCAATAGCACAAACTCTGACAATTCTATCCCACATTGCCTTTTATAGCATTTCATTATCTATAGTTTCCCATGGAGATTAGTCTGTGTGTAATTATACGAGATCTCGTTGACTATGTCATGTTTTCCCCAATATTAGGGTAAAACACATTGGTATAAAGCCATGAGTAGAGTATTTTATTCTTTTATTTGGCAAAGGAATCTGGTATTAACTTGCTGCAAAAATAAATGCAATCGACATACTATTTATAGAATACCACTTGAATGCCTACATCCAACTTGCTTATATAAAAACTAATCAAATTCTGGAAAAGAAAAAAAAGAAGAAAGAATAATACAAGCTTGTGTTAGTGTTTAGTTCCTTTAAGTGATCACACATGATTGACTGGAAATTAACACTGTACCTTGCAATACGGATTCTTGGGTTCAGTATGACATTTTTCTTTATTCACCGCAGCAGTCACGATATGAGTTTCCAAATATTTAGATGCATTCCTAGGAAACCTCTCAATATTCTGCACTAACATGGTGTTTATATATCGAGGTTATTTTAAACCACATAATTCACTATGTTTAAAAATGCATCCAAAGTCAGTGCCCGTGGCTTCTAAAACAGAAAAAACAAGCTTCTTAAATATTTGTGGAGTTATTAAAGTAGCAACCTACACATTTTATATATATATATATATATATATATATATATATATATATATATATATATATATATACACTGCATATAGTAAATATTATATTTTGAGATTAGAAATTCTTGGTGAAAATCACAGAATTGTTGTGAAATTTTACTATTTTGGCCAAATTCATTGGAACCAATGGAAAAGGGCAAAATTAAGATGGCTTTTTTTATGCTTTTTAAGAGCGTGATTTGTTTTAAATTACCCCTGGGGGGTAACAGAAGCTGATTACGACTACCTGTTTTAGTGCCCCTCAATAGTCTTATTATTTTAATATATTTGTTCTATACAAAGAAAAAACAGCGGAAAAACATTTTAAAAATTGAGACAGAACCCAAATAGTAAATAAACACACAATAACAAAAATAAAGAAATAAATACATCAATGAATCAGTTTTCGTGCCTCTCAATAGTTTTATTTTTTTTATTTTTCCCGCAGGTCAAATTTTTTAAAGAAAATTAGACAAAAGTAAAAAACAATTATGTGCACACACATACAAAGAACACTGAATGACATAACTTAAATATATTACTAAATATATATACCCCCCCCCCTCAATAAAAAAAAATAAAACTTTCTAAATTGTAAAAGTGTAAATCTTAGTTTTTTTTATGGAGCAGATTTCACCTAAGCAGGCAAAATTGAGTTCCTACTTGAGCTAAATTTTGCAAACCATGGAATCACCAATTTTACCAATCCCTATACATATATACTTTTTTATTTTCATTTCTTGCAATAGAGTATTTTTTTAGGATTGCCTGTGGACTATTACGTTTAGTAATTGTATTATCCAGAGTTATTCTTCTTTGCTACTATGCAGCATGGCTTGTTGTGTAGAACTTAGCAGATAGCACTGGGATGTCTGTACTGAGGATTTGCCTTTAGCAGCACAACGGGCAATGATCTCCTTCTCTCCCTCCACACCCCTCCTCTGCTGCCTCCAACATCTTGTACTGGTTATAGGTGGGGGGCTACAAGACCTTAACCCTGTTACAACTTGAACTTTTTTTTTTAGTAGGTTTAACTTTACAACTTTATAAGGGATATACAAATGACCTTTCCAAAGTCTCTAAAAATAATAATGTAATGTAAGACTGACTTGTACCGCACTAATTACAATTTATGTAAAGTGTTACTATTTACCAACAGTTAATGCATACATACATTCTTCTCAGTGAATTGTTTCATTAAAGAGAGAGAGAGAAAACATCAACTGGAGACAATTTTTTTTAGTTTAAAAGAAATTGAAATCCTGGTCGATATATATATATTTTTTTTAATCCAGTTCCATTTATAAAGCTGTCCAGGCTTCCTTGTGCTATTTCCTTTCGAGTCTATAAATGTACAAATAACTTGCTACAATGTATTTATACAAGAGAAATACAAAGAAACATGAAATACATTTAGTTACATTTTAGATGATTTAGAAATGTGAACATTTGTGTTCCCTTCATATTTCTGGAGAATAAAGGAACATATGTCCAGGGACAGACTCTGAGCCTACCATCTGCTCCTGTCTATGCTGTGCTGCTAGGTAGATCCTGGGGAGATGAGCATACTAATTTTCCAATTAACAGCTATTACATATAATTTCTATTGACACCAGTTTATTTGGGATTAATTGTATGTTATTCTGGAGCCTCAGCAATAGGACAAAGTACATTGTGGCACTACAAATACCAGCATATCATGCTACATGTTAACAGTCCATGACTTTGTATATTTTTTGACCGGCGTAGCGCACCTCCTTTACGTTAGACCGGCGCAATGTAGCGGCGCAATCACCGTATTCTCGTTTGATTTGCGCAGAAATTTGCGCCGGTGCAACGTAATTTCAGAGGCATAAGGCAGAGTAATTCAAATTGGGAAGGACGTGGGCGTGTTACATTGAAATGAGCCGTGACCCCATGCAAATGAAGGGCCGGCCGGATCGCGCATGCGCGCATGAAGCAGACCATGGTCAGCACCTCTGTGCGCATGCTCACAACTCGGGAACGGCGCAATCAGTGAAATTGGAAGTGGACCCGGGCAACTTAGTGAACTACGCAGACAGCATAAATGGACAGACACAAACGCACTTTCTTTGCAAAAGTACATCCCTTTGTATCCCTTCCTATACAGCAAGGTGCTTTTGTTCTGTTGTTTGTTGCATTGTGACTTGTCTTTGTGATATTTGTTGACTGTTTGATCTAGTGTTTTGTAGAATATATTTGATAGTGTTTTTGGTGACTGGTTGTGAGACTTTTTGGTTGATAGCTTTTGGTTTGTTTTGTTGCTTGATTTTTCCTGCTTGTTTTTGTGAGTGATTTTTGTTGATTGTTTGGGAGAGAGTTGTTGTGTGAGTATGACTGAGAAGAAGCGTAAGTTGACTTTTTCTTTGGGGGAGAAACAAATAATTGCCCGGGCCATTACCCAATATAGGCATTTTCTGCACGGCCCAGAGAGTGCCAACACCACCCCGGCCAGGAGGAGGGAGATTTTGCAGCACATTACCGACCAGGTAAATTCAGCGGGGGGGGGGGAGACCCGGACACGCGAGGGGATCGAAAAGAAAATCAATGATATCCAGCGTTTGGTCCGAAAGAAGCTGGCCAAAATGGCAGCCTATGCCAGGGGCACTGGAGGGGGCCCACCATGCCCTGTTAGGCTGGCAGCGGAGGAGCGTGCGGTGGCCCAGACCTTTCATAGACAACAGGGGGAGGCTTGCCTGGCTATGACTCCAGTCATGAAGCCGTGATGCCAGGTAAGGTTTTTTTGCCCTATCAGGTGTGTAGCATGTGGGGGGGGGGGGATATGTGGCAAGTGTGTGGATCCTCCAACCTGTGAATGTTTTGTTTCATCCACAGATGTGCAGGAGGGTGCTGGGCCATCTGGCCTGACCACACCATCCCCAGGACAGCAGCCTGATGAGGACCCCCCGACAAGGCCGGTGTCCTCGGAGGAGGTTGAGGAGGAGGAGGTTGAGGAGGAGGAGTTGGAGGAGGAGGATGTCATGTCAGCCAGTGGATTGTTGTTTTTGGAGGAGTCTTCCTCTCTGGCTGGCAGCAGCCAGCCCACCATAAGGGCTAGCCCCTCCCACTCCTCCCCCAACAGGGCTCCCCTCCCAAGGAGCTCCCCTTCTCCCAGCCACAAGCCTCAGCTGGAGGCAGGAAGTCGTCCCAGAAGACCAGGGGGGTGGCCGAGGTTCTGCCCGCCAATCTGAGAAGGGACCAGGCCCTTCAGACCCGCCATCTGGGACACGTCAGCCAGACTTTGGTGCGGATGGAGAAGAGCCTGTCCTCCATAAAGGATACGCTTGGGGACCTGGACTGCCACTCCCGGGCTCTTACAATCTGCCTAAATGACCTGCAGACTACAACAGCAGACGTTGGGCAGGATGTGAGGGCCCTCACCCAGGCTATCCAGGCCAACAAGGCAACACTAAGTGCTGGCCTGACCAGAATTGCCGTGGCCTTGGAGGGCAGGCCGCCAGGTGGGCAGAGACCAGAGGCTGCTCCTCCTTCCCCCATGAGTCTCCCCTAAGGAGCCGGGGCCGTGGCCGTGGGTGCCCCAGGCGTGGCTCACGCCAGCGGCATTAATTTGTTTTCCCCCTTTTTTTTCTGGAATTTTTTTTTTTTTTGCTGGACATTTTTTTTTTTTTTTTTTGTGTTGTGAATGATTTCGGAATGTGGGGCTGATATTCCTGCCGGAAAAGGGGTGTCACCCTCAGTTTTGGTGGAGAAGGGTTCCCCAGGACCAGGGAGAAGTGATCCCCAGTTCCGTGTGAATGGTGTATGAATGTACAGTGACATAATTGGAGCCTTGGCGTGGCGTTGCTGCTCACAAGTCCTGCATGGTGGGCTTGTGCTAATCCAATTAGGTGAGGATGTGATGTGTCTGTGCTAGGGACCAAAGTGGTGTGCATGCATGCATTCTCATTGCGCCATGATTAATGTGTGTGTTTAACTTGCAAAGATGCCTAATGTGAGCTGTCTCCTGGCTGCTCTTCCCTCAGAAGACGGGGTAGCCTCGGTTAGGGGGGGATTGTCTGGTTCAGGGGTCAGGTCATCACGTAGGTCAATCTGCAGGCCCTTTCTTACTGCAAAGTTGTGCAGCAGGCAACAGGCACCGATGATCTGGCACACGAAGTTTGGGGAATACAACAGGGTACCCCCAGACTTATCCAGGCATCGGAAACGTGACTTCAGGAGGCCAAAGGTGCGCTCCACCACTGCACGTGTTTGGGCGTGGGCTTCATTGTATCTTTCCTCTCCTGGTGTTTGGGGGTTCCGGATAGGAGTCATGAGATGGGGTCCCAGTGCATATGCAGAGTCACCTGTAAGGGAAAAGACAGGAGGATGTTAGTAGTGCATGTGCCCCTTGTGATGTGTGCATCATGAGGAGGACAGTCATGCCTGCCACCCATGTCACTCACCAACCAGACAGGTGTCCCCATACACGTTCTGTTCGAATTCCATTCGGATGGGGCTCTTATTGTAGATGTAGCTGTCATGGCTGGATCCGGGGTGTTTGGCACGAACGTGCCATATGAGGCCTTGGGCATCGACTATCACCTGTACGTTGATGGAATGCCAATGCTTCTGATTGCGGTATATGTGCTCTGTCTCATGGGGGGGCTGGAGTGCCACATGTGTGCAATCAATGGCCCCCACGGTGCGTGGGAATCTGGCAATTCTGTAGAAATCATTGCCTTTAGCCGAAGGTCCTCAGTGGTTGGTTTGATGATTTGGTTGGCCATGCATCTGAGAATTGCAGGGACAACCTGGTGCACACATCTGCTCATGGAGGATTGTGACATCCCAGCCACCACTCCACTTGTTCTTTGAAAAGAGCCACTGGCAAGGAAATGGAGTGTTGCCAGGACCTTGACCAGTGGCTGCACTGCATGTGAGCGGTGTGTTGGGCTGGTGATGTCTTCCTGCAAGGTTGTGGTTAATTCCAGGATGGCATGAGGGGTGAATCTGAAGATGCGATACACCTCAGAATCACTCATGCCAAAGATGTCTATGCGTGTGCGGTATATCCTCTCCCGTCCCCTTCTCCGTGCCCTCCTCCGTGCCGTCCTCCTTCTTTGCTCCTCTAAAGTCAGTAGTAGAGCAAGGATGTCCCTGGCATGTTGGCATACAGATTGTTGTGCAGCAAGTGTGACTGCTCAGCTCCTCACTAACAGTGTTGCTTTCTCTGACATGTAGATGGATTGTCTGATTTTATACCACCTTTTATATGGTCTAATTTTAGACAGGACGTGCAGCTGTTGCGCACAGCGCGTAGCCTGCGCTGCAACAACGTTCTTTTGTGGATCCCCGTAACTCCCTCATTTGCATATTTGAATAGCAAATCAATGGTGTGTCTAGCGCAGTTTTGCGCGGACAGATGCGCCTGTCTATCGAAATTACGCCGGTCAAAAAAAAGTAGATTTCTTGCGTATCTCGTTTTGGGGATGCGGCGCATCAAAACAAATGCGCAAATTTAGACTTACGCCGTGCATCTCCTGTAACGCCGGCGTAATTGCTCTGTGAATCTGGCCCAAAGTTTGTAGCCTCCTGAGAACCTACCTGTGCTCTGACAGCTGAATACATAGCTGTGTGTTCATAAACACCTACTGTACCTGTTTTTTGGCAGCTGATTATAAAAGCACTGCTATATGCTTCTAAATACCTACTTACCTGTGCCTTGGCATAAGGATCGCTGCCTACAGGCTAAGGTCCTGAGTATCTGAGCCCGGCCATCTGATTATAAAAGGATCACTGTCTGTACCTACCGGTGTACCTACCTGCGCCCTGTTAGCTTATAATACAATGATCGCTGCTTACAGGCTCCCACCCACTTGCGACCTATTGGCTTACTATATAAATATCATTGTCTGTACCCACCTGAGTACCTACCTGCGTCCTTTTAGCTTATTATATAGGGATCGCGTCCTGTACCCACCTGCCTACCTGTGGCTTACCAGCTGATTAAATAAGTCACCGAGTACCTTCCTGCACCCTATTAGCTTAGGTTTACTACCTGTGCCAATCTGAGTACCTAACTATGCCTTGTCAGTTGATTATATAAGTGTCACTGAGTACCAACCTATGCCCGCTTTGCTTATTAAATAAGGATTAATACCTTCACCTTAGCCTTCTACCTTTTTTTTATTAATAGAAATGTTAATAAACTGGGGGAAACACATTTCAACTAATAACCAGGGGTGGGACAGCTGCTTTTTACCAAGAAATATGCTTATAATAAAAATATAACGATGGGGAAGGCATGGCTTTGTTCTCTACCTCTTTGCAGCAGATCCTCTAAGGCGGTGCGTTCTATTGAGCTGCAGAGCTAAGGTCACTTCCTGTGCTTGGACTCTGTGAAAGAAAGCACCGCCCAGTGGGGCGGTGAAATAGTTCTATACACTGTGTGCACTCACTGCACCTGCCTGGCCATAATACAGGGCATCGTGCCAGAAATAGTGGCACGACGGTCTGTGCCACAAAGGCATATTTTAGTTGCCAATGTAGCTCCTCGTCTGCAATCTTGTAATTGCACAGACGTGGCGCTACCCATACTGCACTGTGCCCGGCGCCCGGTGCCCTGACACAGTGCACATAAGGACTTTTTTTTTTGTTTCTTAAAGGGACATGTTTAAAAAAAAAAAATTGGACGGGCCGCCACTGTTCACCTATCTGAGTACCTAGTTTTGCTCAGGTCAGGTGATTATATAAGGGTCGCTTCTTGCAGACTTCTACTTACCTGTGTCCTATCAGGTGATTATATAAGGATCACTACCTGTACCTACCTACCTGTGCTTTGTTAACTGATTATTAGTGTTGCTCACGAATATTCGCATTGCGAATATTCGCTACGAATATTGCATATTCGAGTATTCGCGAATATCTCGAATATCGCGGCGAATATTCGCTATTTCGAATAATCGCTATTTTTCAAAAAAATTCGCAATAAAATTCGCAATAGCGAAAATTCGCAATATTTTTTTTTATCAAATATCACGAATATTCGATATTAACGAATATTCGCAACCGCATATGTGAAATTTCGCTTTTTTTTTTATATAAAATATACCGAATATTCGTAAATATCGAATATTCGTGATATTTTATAAAAAAAAAAAAATCGCGAAATTTCACATTAGCGAAAATTCGCATTAGCGAAAATTCGCATTGGCGAAAATTCGCAATTTTTTTTTTTTTTATAAAATATCACGAATATTCGATATTAACGAATATTCGCGAATATTCTTCGAAATATTCGCGAAATATCGCGAAATCGAATATGGCGTATTCCGCTCATCACTACTGATTATATAAGGATCGCTAAGTACCTACTTATGCCCTATTAGCTTATTATGAAAGGTTTATTTCCTGTACAAATCTGAGTACCTAACTATGTCTTGTCAGCTGATTATTTAAGGGTCACCGAGTACCTACCTGTGCCCTATTTGCTTATTATATGAGGATCAATACCTTCACCTATCAGAGTACCTATCTTTGCCCTGTCAGGTGATTATATAAGGATCGCTGCTTGCTGACTCCTACTTACCTTTTTCCTATCAGGTTATTATATAAGGATCAATACCTGTACCTACAAAACTGTGCTTTGTTAACTGTTCACTGAGTACCTACCTATGCTCTATTAGCTTCTATGAGCATCTACCTGTGCCATATCAGCTAATTATATAAGGTTGCTGCCTGCAGACTACATGTGTCCTGTCAGATGATTATATAAGGATCACTGCCTGTACCCACCTGAGTACCTACCTAAGTTATGGAAGCTGGTTATAGGATTGCTGATTGTGCCCATCTTAGTGCTGACCTGTGCCCTGTCAGTTGATTATGTAGGGGATCCCTGCCTGTTCCCAACTGAGCACCTACCTATGCCTTGTCAGCCGACCTGCCTGTATTTGCAGAGCTGACTGATGTGCTGCCCTTTGTTCCTAGAAGAGTAGACAGAAAGAAGTGCAGGAAGAAGGATTATGCCACGGCAATATCCAGTATGTGATGGTATCCAGTATGTGATAGTTTCCAGTATGATCCCTTTACTGGTGATCTGGTGGGTTATCCTGTGTCTGGCTTTCTCTGCTTCCTCCTGTGCTCTGCTGGGCTCTGTTCTTTCCATGTGATTGCACCTCTAGGAGCTCAGTGAGATTACAAGGATCCTCTCCTATTCCTGACACCTGATCAGAGCTATTCAATGCTGCCTCTTTCAATGATCAGGTCAGGTTGTGTGCTCAGTGTAGCTGATACAGCCACTCAACTGCTGGGTCATCCAGAGAGCTGTCATTATACAATGAGGATATATCTTCCCTGTGGAGAAATATTGGGCATGGTCTCCTTCTGAAGCTGCTAGTTGCCTGGTTGTTATGCTGTTATGCGTCAAGACTAATGCCGCGTACACACGGTCGTTTTTTGCGATGAAAAAAAAAACGACGTTTTTGTGAAGTAAAAAACGACGTTTTTGAAACGTCACTTTCAAAGACGATATTGCATACACACCATCGTTTTTTCACAAAAAACGAGGTTATGTTCACCACACTTTTCCATTGAAGCTCGCTTCATAACTAGCTTCTGGGCATGCGCGGGTTGAAAAACGTCGTTTTGAACGACGTTTTTGCTACACACGGTGACTTTTTGTGAAACAAAAAACGACGTTTTGAAAAACGACACAAAAAATTCAAGCATGTTGGAATTTTTTTTTGGTCGTTTTTTTTTAAGACAAAAAACGACGTTTTGCCCACACACGATCAATTTAAATGACGTTTTAAAAAACGACGTTTTTTTTCATCGCAAAAAACGACCGTGTGTACGCGGCATAAGGCTAGCCATACATTATACAATTTTCTTGTACAATTTTCCTTTAGGCTGAACAAAACCATATAATATGAGGTCATACCTAAACAATTTTAGTATGTAACACTAAATTTGTATGCAATCAGGCAGTCCCTTACACTACATAGTTGAATCCAAAGGAAATGTAATAAGTATAATGTATGGCCAGCTTAAAGTGATTTTAAACCCTTACGAACCACTTTTTACTGCAGGTAAGCCCATAATAAGGCTTACCTGTAGCTACTGTAAATATCTCCTAAACCTGCACTGTTTAGGTGATGGCCCATGTATCAACATGTGCTGACGTCATCGACACATTGCGCACTGAAGCAATGGCTTGTTCGTGTAGTTGCTTCAGCTGACGTGCAATTACCAGTGGCTCCTGTCACATATAAGCATCATATAAGGTGCATGTAAATAGTAATCACAAAAATCGAGCAAGGCGTAGTGTATAAAGAGCTTAGCAGGCTATGTACCTGACATGTTTCGTACATCGACTGGGGTAGTTGACTTATACAAGTATGTACTGTTCAGTAGTGATTATACTGCTTCAAAACCAGGTCCTAACCACTGTTTCTTATAGAAGGTCTTCCACTAAAGCAGACATTCTTTATTAAAAATATTGACCATCTGTAAAAAAAAAATTATGTAATATAGTGTTTGTTACATATTGTATTATATTACTATGGCCTTGCATTTAAATACATTTTCTTGGCCCACCTCATGTTCAGCCCCTGAACCCACAGGTCCACCTTTTTCTAGAGCAATAAAAGAGTAGCATCTTTCCCAAGAACTGTTCCCTTTTTTTGGTCCTTGCTCCAGGCTACCTGTCTTTTGGTCATGAAAGCAATAAAACAGGGTTGCAGCATAGCATTTTGAGAGTATTCAAGGTCCAAGGTCAACATGGAGGTGTTTTGGGCCGATTGGCCAAGAGATCAAGAGTTTTTTGATAAAATACATATAAAGAGCTATGTCACAACAGTCCAATGATACTGGTGACATAAAAGAAAGATTGAAAATAATTCTATTCTTTGATATTTTTAGTCCCCAAAGCCTCAGGGGCTTTCAGGCTTATGTTGGACTTGAAAAAATTGAACGTCTTCATCGATGCAATTTTTTTTTAAGATGGAGTCTGTAATAGCAATGATGGCAGTGGTCCAGTAGGGAGACTGGTTGACGTTGGTCACTTGGCTGATGCCTATCTGTGCATACTGATATGGCCAGGTCATCAAAAATATCTTCGGTTTGTGGTGGCAGGCCATCATTATCAGTTCAAATGTCTGCCCTTTCGAAATTGCATGACACCAAGGGTCTTTCCAAAAACCCTTCTTTCTGTAATAGCCTTTAATCTCTCATCATAAATCATAAAAAACATAATTAAGATAACAAATATCATAAGCCTTTCATTTAGGGCAAATTTCTGTGCCCAACTGCACGGTTGTTCATGACAACCAACGCAATTGTGCCCTGTGCCAGATGGTACATGAGAGCTATTCAAGTAGTCTTTACGAATGAATGGGACAGAGTATTCCTGGAACAAATATTTGTCTGCCTTCACAAATTTTCCAGGATAATGTGCTAGTATGCAGTTAATACTAGTACATTATGACTTAAACCTGCAGGGGGGCCAACATTTAGTATTTTTCTTTTTTGCTACTGCTTTAACAGAGATCTACTTGCCGGGGGAGCAAAACCTGTTTCCCAGGCCAGCACCAATAAGTGGGCACTCTACAAGAAATAATTGAATGAAACCAATTTTTGCCTAGTGGGGGCACCAACTATCAATATAATGATGACTTGATTGAATACCTAACTAAGATACCTATGTTTGCAACGAGATACAAGTTCCAGGAACCAGTGGTTCAGAATGCCTTCACAATTTCTTGAAGTTTACTGTTAATTTACATCTTTCCTCCTGTTCCATTGATTTTGAGATCTTCTGAAGATTCAAGCAGTATGCAGTAGACATGTGCAGACTGGAATATTTTGTTTCGTGTTTTCGTTTAGAAAATACATTTATTTAGTTACTCCCGAAAATCGTTTCGATTTTTTCCGTTTTATGTTGGGGAATAGCTTTCGTCCGAAAATCCAATAATACTTGGTTTCTGTCGAATGGTCAAAAGAATATTTGACGGAACGTCGAATCTTTACGTCGAATCGTACATTTCCGTTTGAATATTCCGCCTACAAGAATTCTAATGTTGTATGACTAGTAATAATGTCGAATCTATTTTCTTATAAATCAAAATCTATTCTCTGTAATGTCGAATCTATTATTTCTATAGTGTCGAATCTTTTCCCTATAATGTAGAATCTCTCTATATCGAATTTTTACCGCAACGAAAACAAAAATAAAGCATTATTTATGTCAGATCTTTCGGTTTTCGTTTCTTGCGCTTTCTTTATTGTTTGTTAAAACGATAACGAAAAAAACAGATTTTCGGACGAAAATGCATTCTAACGAAAACGAATGCACATGTCTAGTATGCAGCAATATAAGCCTTACTAGCCAAGGAAACAATGATTCCCACTTCTCATAGAGATGGCAATGGTACCTCTGATAGTACTTCCAGTCAAGCTGGATTTTCTATATAAGATCAGTGGCAACATCCAAATCCAGCCAGGCTACATTGGAGGGCGTGGAAAGTGGGAAAAACAACTGCGCTAATTATCAAAGAAAAACGAAAAACAATGTAGCAGCCAGCACACAGACAAACAAAGTCAAAGTGAACGTGGAGAAAGAAAGTGCAGCGCTATACTAATTAGTTTTGTGAAAATGCTGCCAAATTCACATGACATAACAATGTGAAATCAAACAAAAATTGTATGTAAAAGCATAGTAAAAGACAATTGTACTCAACATGTGTGGAATACTGATATAGTCCATACATATGTTGGCAAACTGATGAGTGAAAAAACCAACCAAACAAAATAAAAAAAAATGAATAGTTCATAGGTGTGTCCCAAATGGATGAATGAAATCTTCACATATGATGCCAGTTCAAGGAAATTAAAACAACAATGATGGCTTGTCTGTAGCAACCTTCAGACTATCAAAATCAATGGAAATGGATACTCTTACCAGCTGTGGTGGACTCACATGTTAGTACTAACAGCAAGTCAGATCAGGCATGGTGGTCACAGCGGACCCTGGGCTCTGTGCGTGAAAGGTTTTGCAGCGATGGTCACTCCAGCTGAGATGATGGATTCAATCTTGGTCGGATACCTCACTTCAGGGACAGGAACCCGGATAACAAAAGGCCAATGGAGGGATGGCCAGGCTCATGTATCAACACAACATGTCTGGCATGGGAAAAAGAAAAAAGAAATGCTCCCAATGGTGCAGATCAAAAAACCAATCAAGGCTTTATTAAAAATAAATGAATAAAATCACGTGAAAAATATATCTAAAAGCAGTATGGGGTACTATGGATGTTACCCGACTAGTTTTGGCTCAAAGCCATCAACAGGGGCATCTGTCTGTACCCCCACACTGCTGAGTTTAAATAAGACAAGTAATCCGGAACTCCACCCCTGAAAGGGAGGAGACAGGAAGTGGACAATCTTGACAGGATATAGTACATCAAAACAAATGCTCTAATATACAAATATAAAGCAGGATCTGTCATACCAATGTTTGACATGATTGAACAATCAAAAAGGTAAACGTATAAAGCATATACAGTATATATAATGACATATAAATAGTAATAAGCATCTAATTCAAACTTTACCGAAACATATATCCCAATGGACAGCAAAGCAGCATACAATAAAACATAAAAAACATGCATGCCCTATGAGTAGTGACCAGTAAGGAGCCGTGATCAACTGCCATAAGCAACACTGAGCCACTCTAATGGACCACAGCACTACCCCATACAAAAAGGTCCGCCCAAAACCTAAGTTAATGCAGTGCATGACAATAAAGAAACAGGAACCACATAGAAATTCGTCTGTTGGGGACACACAGAATAACCAATGAGAGCAAGGAAAGACTGAGGGGCGGGTCCGGTGATGTAGGAAGGAACAACATCCAACCCACGTTGCTCGTAGCTAACCGCACCCCCATGCCTGCCCAATGTCATATGGAGAGCTAGACAATGGACAGCACAAAGATCTGTAGCCAATCCAAAGTAGGTGGGCGCGGCGCCGATAACGTCATCGACACCGCCGCCCACAACCAATCCAAGGGGAACCGCATTCATGACTGACAGGCTTCAGCAGCCAGACATGCAATCCAATGGGCGGGCGAGACGTCAAAAAACGTCATCTAAACTTCCGCCCACTGATTTGAATGGATAAGCTCGGTGACGGCTGTACGTCCCCATTGCATCCGCCCATCGGGAGGCACAGGCGCATCGCCGATCGGGAAGCGGGTAAAACTACCCACACTACCCGAACGCACATAGATGCGTCATTACGTCACCCTCATGGACTGAAGAAAGGGGGGGGAGGGAGGGGTGAAAGTCCGTGTCTCCAGAGAAGGAACGCTCCACCCTGGGCTGTGAATTCCAACCCCAGGGGACACCCTACCATAAAGGCCATAAGCAAGCTAATAATGACACCAGGATGTATTTATGGAAGAACAGTAATGTTAATGTATAAAACAACATAACAACGAGTTGTGCAAAAGCAAAACTTTAGTAACCTAGAAAAATAAGGACAACCAGTGTAACACCTAGATGGGACATGAACGTCGCAACTGCCCAATAGATGGACGCATATCCACAAAAAGGGGGGGAAAAACACTGGAATGAGTAAATAATTATATAATTCTTCCTTCTCTCCAAAGTTTGGATACATGAGCACAGGAGCTCATGCCCGGTTAATGAAGCAATTGACATCCCAATCCACATTCATACCGTGGGGCGTGTAGCTCCTGGGCTCATGTATCCAAAAAGTCTCCAAACGGGAGACACCCCTAGTACAAGAGTCGCCCCTCCAGTGGGGGACAAACTTATCAATGACTTGGAAGGAAGTACCCCTGGGGTCACTGGCGTGGTGTTCCAAATAATGTCTGGAGACAGTGTGTTTAGGGCATCCCTTTTTGATCTTACCCAAATGTTCGTTAACTCGAATAGCAAAGTTCCGAATGGTTCGGCCCACATATTGCATTTTACAGGGACATGTGATGAGGTACACTATGTAACTAGTAAAACATGTGGTGAACTGTTTCATCTTATAACTGCGGTTAGTCACAGTAGAAATGAATGTGTCTGTTCTTCGTCTGCCTAAAACATTGACAATGCATGTGTTACACTTCCGACACGGATGATATCCTTTCGTTTCTGGAAAGAATGTGGCCTTTAGAGGGGGGTCTATGACATTGGGTGCAATATCACTCTGTATAGATTTGGCTCCCCTAAAAATTAGACCTGCTTTCTCAGGTAGACAAGGTCCCAAAATTTTGTCGCTACGGAGCACCTTCCAGTGCCTATTAAGTATTTTCTTAATGTCGTTATGCTGTACAGAAAAGTCGGTGAAAAAAGACCAATTGAACCTATCATCGTAGTTTTTCTTAGGTTTATCAACCAATAGAGAAGACCTTTCTATATTGGATACAGTGTTGATGGCATCATCCAATTCACAAACTCTGTATCCTTTGTCTAAAAATCTATCCCTTAAAGTCTGACACTGGGACTCGAAGTCCTCCCTTCTGGTACAATTCCTCTTCATCCGAAGGAACTGGCCCTGAGGGACAGATCGCAGCCATTGGTGGTGATGGCAACTATCGACCGGAATGTAACCATTCCCGTCGGTAGGCTTGAAAAAGGTCTTAAATTCAAAATGACCACCAATGGCTGAGATCTCAAGATCCAAAAAATGGATGGAGGTTGAACTGACTTCGTATGACAGCACAATCCCACAATTGTTGTCATTAAGGAAAGACGTGAAAGAGTCAAGAGACTCTCTCGTGCCTTTCCAAAGGAGGAGAATGTCGTCGATATAACGTGCCCACAGGACCAATTCGGGTCTCTGTGGGGCATCGACGACATCCTCCTCCCACTGGGCCATAAACAAGTTGGCGAGGCTAGGGGCATATTTAGCCCCCATAGCCACGCCTTTGACTTGGGAAAAGAACTGGCCCTGAAACCAGAAGTAATTATGCTTTGTGGCAAAGTCTAATAACTCCATGATGAAGTTCCTCTGGATAACAGAAAGGGATGGATTGCGTGTAAGAAACAATTCCACTGCATCCAGTCCCAATTGGTGGGAGATGCATGTGTATAAGGCAGCAACATCTGCCGTTACCATCAGTATTTCTCCCTGATAATGAACTGCCTCCAGTCGTTTAATGGTATCCTTGGTATCCCTCAGATAAGAGGGAACCAATTTTACCAAGGGCTGCAAGTAGTGATCTATATACCTGCCGATGCGAGATGTCACGGAGTCAATCCCGCTTACGATCGGTCGCCCAGGGGGATTGACGGGGTCCTTGTGAACCTTCGGCAGGTAATAGATGACCGGAATACGTGGGGCCAAAGGGATCAAATAATCCGCCTCCTTCTTGTTCAAGATGTTAAGGGCCGAACCTTCTTTAAAGGGGAGTTCCACCCACAATTTCACTTTTTAAATATAAATACCCCTATAATACACAAGCTTAATGTATTCTAGTAAAGTTAGTCTGTAAACTAAGGTCAGTTTTGTTAGGTTGTTACAGCATTTAGATTATAATCTAGAAATAGACCGTGGCCATCTTAACTGTGGGCATCATGAAGCCAGACTGTATGACTTCCTGGATTTCAGCTTTGCATATCTCGCACATGCTCAGTGCTGCACAAGCAATGTAATAGGTTTTAGTCAGGTTTGCAAGGACTACTGGGAAATATGTCTATCCCAGAAACCCTTGCAAATAGCCATGTGACTTAATAGCCTAGGCTAATAAGGAGGATGAAGTAATGAAGGACTACAAAATAAAGGTATTTACAAGCAACAAAATAAATAAAAATTGTCCATTCTGAACACTATGAGATTAGGGCATGCAGCACAGACAAACATAAAAAAATGGGTGGAACTCCACTTTAATCAAAGCAATTAAGGCTTTTTTATATTTAAAGGTAGGATCCCCGGGGAGAATGATATAAGTGGTCTTGTCACTCAATAATCTATTCATCTCCCGGAGATACATTTCCTTATCTAATATTACCAGTCCCCCGCCTTTGTCGGCTGGGCGAATGATGATATTTTTATTAGCACAAAGAGTCTGTAGGCCCGCTTGGATAGCCGGATCTTGATGGACTCTCTTTTTAGGTAGCTTGTCCAAATCGCTCAAGACTAAGCTGCGGAACACACTAACAGAATGGGCTGTGTTAGCCGCTGGGTTGAATAAAGAGGGATTGGACAAGCCAGAGTGTATGGTCGCTACATTCGTAGTTGAATTTGAAGTACCGGGAGAGGGATTTGCTGGCAAAGCCAAAGACCTAACTTGTGGGGTGGACGTAGGTAGTGATAAAAAATGTCTCTGTATGTTTAATTTGCGAATGAATTTTTGCACGTCAATGAAGGTGGAAAAACTATTGAGCTTCCTGGGGGGAACAAATTTTAAACCCTTATCAAGGATAACCTGTTCCTCTTGAGAAAGCACTACTGAGCTAAGGTTGAATAGACCTAGACCTCTGAGATTTTTCTTTTTTTGTTGCTGAGCACGCCAGCCACCTCTGGTGCCTCGTTTGGTCTTTGGCTGTGAGGTAAGTGGTACGTGGGAGGATGAAAGCCCTGAGGTCTGGGAAAACCCGGTTCCTCATACCACCCATCATGGGATGCTCTTAAATGATCCTCACCATCCCCATAATAGTGGGGATAAGGGCGGGAATCATAATGGGTCCCATGTGTTTCTCCAATGTATGGAGTATTATAATAAGGGGATCGCACTGGAGTGTGGTGGGCAGATCCTCTTCTGATTGAACCACTCTCGTGTGCCCATCTAGGGGGGCCCCCATCGTAATCTCCAGGGTATGTATAATTATAACCTTGTTGGGTATAACTCCTGTTACCCCGATTTTGGCCCCTCCCTCTATGTTGAAAACCCCTGCTATTAGAAGCAGAAGGGTATCCACCCCGAGCTTCTGTATGTGGAGGTGGATTTCTAGGGGGATTTTTAATATTGACTTTTTTGGGGGGAGGTTTTGGTGAGGGCTGAGGAGGAGCCTCATAAACCAACGTCCTGGCTGAAATGGCATCAGGAGGTGCAGAAATTTCCATATCAGATTGAATATTTTCAGGATTACTGGAAATTTTCTTCTGCCAATTAAAGACGCTTTTGGCTTTATAATCAGTTATGTCCCGATTATATTTTTTTTGTTTTTTGGTTCTCTGCTCTTTCTCCTCTTTTTTGAGCAGAGTTTTTAAACCTGCAGACAATGAGACATATTCAGGGGTGTGGGCGGAAGAGGTAAGTTTCTCTCTGATTTCCTTAATCTCTTGGTCTATTGTATTCAGCTGAGCTTTTTTACGTTCCATCAAAAAGGTAATGAGCTGCAGACCTGCCTTGTTAAAATATTTGTACCATGAATCTAGATCTAATTCTCCCTGATGGGGGGATACATCCCACCGTAGACCTCGGGGGACCATAGATTCCTTTATATACTGTTCCAAAAACGCGATATCCCAATGGAGGTGAACCTCAGAGACCATGACATTTTTTAACCTGACAAACACACCACTGATTTCAGTGTTGGGATTGTGGACTGTGAAAACACCATGAGTGTTAAAGGACCTAGAGATCCTATATTCAAATACGTCCATGACAGACACAAAATGTAGAGAGCAGCAATTGATAATGTGTCAAGTAAGTATGGAAAGTGGGAAAAACAACTGCGCTAATTATCAAAGAAAAACAAAAAACAATGTAGCAGCCAGCACACAGACAAACAAAGTCACAGTGAACGTGGAGAAAGAAAGTGCAGCGCTATACTAATTAGTTTTGTGAAAATGCTGCCAAATTCACATGACATAGCAATGTGAAATCAAACAAAAATTGTATGTAAAAGCATAGTAAAAGACAATTGTACTCAACATGTGTGGAATACTGATATAGTCCATACATATGTTGGCAAACTGATGAGTGAAAAAACCAACCAAACAAAATAAACAAAAATGAATAGTTCATAGGTGTGTCCCAAATGGATGAATGAAATCTTCACATATGATGCCAGTTCAAGGAAATTAAAACAACAATGATGGCTTGTCTGTAGCAACCTTCAGACTATCAAAATCAATGGAAATGGATACTCTTACCAGCTGTGGTGGACTCACATGTTAGTACTAACAGCAAGTCAGATCAGGCATGGTGGTCACAGCGGACCCTGGGCTCTGTGCGTGAAAGGTTTTGCAGCGATGGTCACTCCAGCTGAGATGATGGATTCAATCTTGGTCGGATACCTCACTTCAGGGACAGGAACCCGGATAACAAAAGGCCAATGGAGGGATGGCCAGGCTCATGTATCAACACAACACGTGTGGCATGGGAAAAAGAAAAAAGAAATGCTCCCAATGGTGCAGATCAAAAAACCAATCAAGGCTTTATTTAAAATAAATGAATAAAATCACGTGAAAAATATATCTAAAAGCAGTATGGGGTACTATGGATGTTATCCGACTAGTTTCGGCTCAAAGCCATCAACAGGGGCATCTGTCTGTACCCCCACACTGCTGAGTTTAAATAAGACAAGTAATCCGGAACTCCATCCCTGAAAGGGAGGAGACAGGAAGTGGACAATCTTGACAGGATATAGTACATCAAAACAAATACTCTAATATACAAATATAAAGCAGGATCTGTCATACCAATGTTTGACATGATTGAACAATCAAAAAGGTAAACGTATAAAGCATATACAGTATATATAATGACATATAAATAGTAATAAGCATCTAATTCAAACTTTACCGAAACATATATCCCAATGGACAGCAAAGCAGCATACAATAAAACATAAAAAACATGCATGCCCTATGAGTAGTGACCAGTAAGGGGCCGTGATCAACTGCCATAAGCAACACTGAGCCACTCTAATGGACCACAGCACTACCCCATACAAAAAGGTCCGCCCAAAACCTAAGTTAATGCAGTGCATGACAATAAAGAAACAGGAACCACATAGAAATCCGTCTGTTGGGGACACACAGAATAACCAATGAGAGCAAGGAAAGACTGAGGGGCCGGTCCGGTGATGTAGGAAGGAACAACATCCAACCCACGTTGCTCGTAGCTAACCGCACCCCCATGCCTGCCCAATGTCATATGGAGAGCTAGACAATGGACAGCACAAAGATCTGTAGCCAATCCAAAGTAGGTGGGCGCGGCGCCGATAACGTCATCGACACCGCCGCCCACAACCAATCCAAGGGGAACCGCATTCATGACTGACAGGCTTCAGCAGCCAGACATGCAATCCAATGGGCGGGTGAGACGTCAAAAAACGTCATCTAAACTTCCGCCCACTGATTTGAATGGATAAGCTCGGTGACGGCTGTACGTCCCCATTGCATCCGCACATCGGGAGGCACAGGCGCATCGCCGATCGGGAAGCGGGTAAAACTACCCACACTACCCGAACGTACATAGATGCGTCATTACGTCACCCTCATGGACTGAAGAAAGGGGGAGGGGGAGGGAGGGGTGGAAGTCCGTGTCTCCAGAGAAGGAACGCTCCACCCTGGGCTGTGAATTCCAACCCCAGGGGACACCCTCCCATAAAGGCCATAAGCAAGCTAATAATGACACCAGGATGTATTTATGGAAGAACAGTAATGTTAATGTATAAAACAACATAACAACGAGTTGTGCAAAAGCAAAACTTTAGTAACCTAGAAAAATAAGGACAACCAGTGTAACACCTAGATGGGACATGAACGTCGCAACTGCCCAATAGATGGACGCATATCCACAAAAAGGGGGGGAAAAAACACTGGAATGAGTAAATAATTATATAATTCTTCCTTCTCTCCAAAGTTTGGATACATGAGCACAGGAGCTCACGCCCGGTTAATGAAGCAATTGACATCCCAATCCACATTCATACCGTGGGGCGTGTAGCTCCTGAGCTCATGTATCCAAAAAGTTGTGGGCGGCGGTGTCGATGACGTTATCGGCGCCGCGCCCACCTACTTTGGATTGGCTACAGATCTTTGTGCTGTCCATTGTCTAGCTCTCCATATGACATTGGGCAGGCATGGGGGTGCGGTTAGCTACGAGCAACGTGGGTTGGATGTTGTTCCTTCCTACATCACCGGACCCGCCCCTCAGTCTTTCCTTGCTCTCATTGGTTATTCTGTGTGTCCCCAACAGACGGATTTCTATGTGGTTCCTGTTTCTTTATTGTCATGCACTGCATTAACTTAGGTTTTTGGCGGACCTTTTTGTATGGGGTAGTGCTGTGGTCCATTAGAGTGGCTCAGTGTTGCTTATGGCAGTTGATCACGGCCCCTTACTGGTCACTACTCATAGGGCATGCATGTTTTTTATGTTTTATTGTATGCTGCTTTGCTGTCCATTGGGATATATGTTTCGGTAAAGTTTGAATTAGATGCTTATTACTATTTATATGTCATTATATATACTGTATATGCTTTATACGTTTACCTTTTTGATTGTTCAATCATGTCAAACATTGGTATGACAGATCCTGCTTTATATTTGTATATTAGAGCATTTGTTTTGATGTACTATATCCTGTCAAGATTGTCCACTTCCTGTCTCCTCCCTTTCAGGGGTGGAGTTCCGGATTACTTGTCTTATTTAAACTCAGCAGTGTGGGGGTACAGACAGATGCCCCTGTTGATGGCTTTGAGCCGAAACTAGTCGGGTAACATCCATAGTGATTTTATTCATTTATTTTAAATAAAGCCTTCATTGGTTTTTTGATCTGCACCATTGGGAGCATTTCTTTTTTCTTTTTCCCATGCCACACATGTTGTGTTGATACATGAGCCTGGCCATCCCTCCATTGGCCTTTTGTTATCCGGGTTCCTGTCCCTGAAGTGAGGTATCCGACCAAGATTGAATCCATCATCTCAGCTGGAGTGACCATCGCTGCAAAACCTTTCACACACAGAGCCCAGGGTCCGCTGTGACCACCATGCCTGATCTGACTTGCTGTTAGTACTAACATGTGAGTCCACCACAGCTGGTAAGAGTATCCATTTCCATTGATTTTGATAGTCTGAAGGTTGCTACAGACAATCCATCATTGTTGTTTTAATTTCCTTGAACTGGCATCATATGTGAAGATTTCATTCATCCATTTGGGACACACCTATGAACTATTCATTTTTGTTTATTTTGTTTGGTTGGTTTTTTCACTCATCAGTTTGCCAACATATGTATGGACTATATCAGTATTCCACACATGTTGAGTACAATTGTCTTTTACTATGCTTTTACATACAATTTTTGTTTGATTTCACATTGTTATGTCATGTGAATTTGGCAGCATTTTCACAAAACTAATTAGTATAGCGCTACATTTGAGGGCGTGACTATTAAATCAGCTAGCATAGAAGTTTAAGGATTCTCAACAGCCGTGGTAAATACCTTGTTACCTTGGAAAACCTGCATTCGATCAGTGCATGCAGCACTGATCAATGTATTTTCTTGGTGGGGAATTCCCGCTGTCAGAATACAAAGACACAGCGGGGGGAATTTTCCCATCCACCTTGAATGTGTGGAGGGGGAAAATGGTTCCGTCATGTATGGCAAGATTAAATCTGAGCCTATCATTTTTGGACTTTGCCATGGGATTGTGCCTTATGACACAGGCAAACTAAGCAGGCATTATTAGTGAGCATGAAATATGTATAAAATTATTTGTCTCAACATGCCAAAACATTTAAGATATCCAATATCTAGCGCCAAAGTCAAAAGCCTAGGGGTCATTTTTGACTCCTTTATGACAATGGACGCTCAAATAGGGTCAGTAGTCAGCGGATCTCACCATCTACTGCGCCTACTACGCAGACTCACTCCGTTCATCCCTAAAGAAGATTTAGCGGTCGTGGTGGGAGCAATTGTAAACTCCAGGCTGGATTATGCAAATGCCCTTTACCTCGGCCTCCCCAAGTACCAAATCGCTCGTCTGCAAGTCGTTCAGAATACGGCCGCCAGACTTGTGACTGGGAAAAAACCGTGGGAATCCATCTCACCTTCTCTGAGAGCCCTTCATTGGCTGCCAGTTAAAGACAGAATTGCTTTTAAAGCTCTCTGTCTTACGCATAGATGTGTCTATGGGAATGCCCCCCTTTATTTATGCGAAATAATAAAAGCGCATAATCCCAATCGCGTTTTGCGATCCACGAATCAGAACCTGCTCCAGGTTCCGAAAGCCAACTTCAAGTCCAAAGGAGAAAGAAGATTCGCGATCCAAGGTCCCAGACTATGGAACGCTTTACCAACCACCATTCGGTTGGAGGAGAACCACCTAGCATTTAGGAAAAAGGTCAAGACTTTTCTCTTTTGATATCAAAGGAGACAGGAACAACAAGCGCCCAGAGGCGATTCAGTTCGCATGTGCCGCGCTATACAAGTTTTCATTCATTCATTCATTCATTCAAGATATGAGCCTATTTTCTAGGTATTTGAATTATCTTCTCAGGATATCTTTCATTCCACCTTACCATTTCCAACAGACAATGGGTGCTATACCTAGGTTGTAGCATGTGGTATGTTCAACCTTGTGTTTAAGAATAAAACTGATGTGTTGAAAAACCCTATTTTTATTTTTTATTTTTTTTCATTTTAATGGCTTTATAGAAATTCAGAGGGAATATATGAATGGCAACCTTCTGTTTCCCCTGAGAAGAAGCATTTTAAAAAACAATTTGAAACACAGTATGGTTTTTTAACACTAGAGGCTCACCCATATATTGCCGAAAAGAAGATTACACCTAGTAAAAATATTATACATGGAGCTAACATATTTTTTCCCCCATACAAAATATGTATTTCCCAGAAGGTTCCAGATAATGATTTTACAACACACATCCTGTGTATTATAATAAAATATGTTATTAACAAAACATTATTTACCCCAGTCATTTCCCAGTTGCCCATCATAATATACTGCTATGCTAACACATATATTCTTACCTCAAGAGGGCAAGTTTTCATCCCTTATATAATATGACCAAAATTTCCACACTAAACATGATCATATATTAACTGTACTGTACAACACCCCCACAGCATTCCACAACAGGATATAATATATTGCTATTCTATCAAATACATAGTTCAAGTACATCCCAAAAGACTGGTCCGTGCTTCCTTTTCATAAAATATATCTATTGAACCTTTGTATGTCAGCATTTTGCTCCTGTAGATAACTCTATAAAATAGACATAATGTAAGCATTTTAATGAAATAGCTACACATTTGTTTAATGAATATTTAACAGCATATCTTGTTAAAGCGATCGCTAAAAATTTCTGTACGTTTCCCAACAGAAAATTATACAATTAGTATTGTTTAGACTTGCTGCCTAATCCAGGATTTATCTGCATCTGTCAATCTTTTATGACACTCTGATTTCATTCACATGAAAGATAAATACCTCCCTCCTCTGATGCTGGAGGCATTAAGCAGTGATAGTCAAAAATGTGGTTTAGGTACACAAAGCCACAGGTTTTCATTGTGCTCCATTTCAACCTTCCAGCCTCCAGTATCCTAACAACCAATGACATCATCAGTTGATAAGGAGGACATGGGATACCTGCATAGCATCCTTGTTTGCCCCTCTCGGTCAGCAGGGGGGTCACATTAGCATAGTGAGTGAAAGAAACTAAAGCCCCATACACACGACCGATTTTCCTGCCAGGAAAACTGGCAAGAGAGCTTTTGGCCTTGAAAACCGGACGTGTGTATGCTTCCTCGCAGTTTTCCCGTCAGGAAAACAGCCGGGAATTCCGGCGGGAAACTAGAGAACCTGCTCTCTATTTTTCCATTGGGATTCCCATTTTTTTCCCCAGATCTACTACTTTCCTATGGGAAACACTGCGAGGCAGGGCCGATGGAGCATACACGCGGCCAGGATTCCCGGCCAAAGCTCCATGGCAACATTCCTGCCGGGTTCTCGGCTTTCCCCCCTGTTTACCGCCGAGAAAACCAAGCATGTGTACAGGGCTTTATGAAAAAGGGAAACACTGGAATAAGAGACAGTACCAGTGTGCATAGGTGTGTTTGTTTTGGAAAAAATAAATCACCTCTAATGTTGGGTGTCCAACATGTGCAGATGTGGCTGCATTATGTAAGAGTATTTACTTTGTTTTTTACATTTTAGAACGGGGTGCCTTGAGATTGTGCAGAGTTGTAAAGGGTGCCATGACTAAAATAAGATTGAAAAACACTGCTCTACAGTAAGGCCCAGTACACAGGAGCAAATACATCTGATCAAATCGGTCGGACAGAACACGTGGTGAACTGTTGGGACAAGGTGTAGGATCCTTTGGAATCTATCCTGAGAAGCACTCATCACTGCTTTAACTTTCTATCACACCGTTATTTTATGAATGCTGTATGACGTTGGACTTATAACCAATTTTTTTTTAGCGCTGTCTATCATTTGGACTTTTGTTCTACTGTGATAATTTATTGTGTATTTGTTCTATGAGTCTCTGGCTGATAGATTTAAGGTATCCACTTTATTTGCCACATATTCTCCTGTATTTGGAGTGATAGTGTTTTTTTCCTCGCTCTACTGGTAAATAATAATATTATTAGTATTGTTTAGTTCTTTAACCACTTGTCCTCCGCCCACCATCAAATGACGGCGAGCGGAGGACTCCATTGTCCTGACATCACGTCATATGACGTGATGTCCTTTTAAAGCCATGGGCGGGCGCTCTGCTGGGATCCCGGTGCGAGTGACCGGCGGCAACGATCACCGCCGGGCACACGTGATTGCCCAGTAACTGAGCGGGGACGTGGAGCTCTGTATGTAAACACAGAGCTCCACGTCTTGTCCTGTCACAATCGGTCACCTCCCCCAGTCACCCCCCCTCCCCCTACAGTTAGAACACTCATAGGACACACATTTAACCCCTTCCCCGCCCACTAGTGGTTAACCCCTTCACTGCCAGTCACATTTATACAGTAATCAATGCATATTTATAGCATTGTTCACTGTATAAATGTAAATAGTCACAAAAAAAGTCTCCTACGCTGTCGAAATTTGGGCGCATATTTACGCTGGCCGCAAGGGGCGCTTCCATAGATTTACGCGTAGAATATGTAAATGAGCAAGATACGCCGATTCACGAACTTACTTGCGCCCGTCGCTGTAATCTACGCTGTTTACGTAAGGCGTACGTCCGGCGTAACGTTACCCCTGCTATATGAGGCACAGGTCATGCAAAGGTATTGATGTCGGAACAGCCGTCGAATTCTACATTGTTTACGTAAGTCGTACATGAATAGGGCTGTGCGTGGGTTACGTTCAGTGATTCAACGTATCTTAGTCGTTTGTCCCGACGTGTTTTTGCGCATGCGTACTGGGTTGCGTCCAAGAGCCGACGCATGCGCAGTTCATTTTTTGAAGCTCAGCCCATCATTTGCATGGGGTCACGCTTCATTATAATATATCACGCCCACTTCCAGCTAATTTGACTTACGTCGGCTTGCGCCGACAACTATACGCTACGCCAGCGCAACGTTGAGCGTATATTCTTTGTGAATAGCAGGCTTGCCTCTCAACGTTGCGCCGGCATAGCGTAAAGAATATACGGTCCTGCGGCATAAAGATGCGCTGTTCTACGTGAATCTCCCCCTATATATGTAAAAAAAAAATAGTCCAATGTATATCTAAAAATACCAAAGAAAAATAAAATGATATCCTATTTGAATCCACTCCAATATCCACTGCCAATACTATAGGCAGTGCTAGCCATGAATTGCGTGTCTGTCATATACAATCACAGGATCCTTACATGCAGAGATGATCGTGGAATAACGCCATATACACAAAAACCTTGTCCTATACGTGCGTCCAAACCTCAGAAGAACCTGGAAGAAGGGGAACATGTCAGCCCCCTCAGCGGTGAACAGGCACTGCTGAGGGGGCTTCGTTCTAAGGTAAGTATTTCTCAGTAGGGGCTCCATCTCTGCATCTAAGGATTTTGGGATTGTATATGACAGACACGCTATTCAGGGTTAGAACTGCCTATAGTGTAATTTGTGTAAGTGCAATACTATACCTTTTTCAAAATACATGTGAAGTTTTAAACGGAGAGCATTAAATCTGTGTGCTTTTTCTTCCTGCATGTATGCTGTGGGGAATGGAAATCTAATAATCTATCCATCCAAGTAAGAGGCATTTGAAGCGGCAGCAGTTTGTCTTCATCCCCAGAGAGGGAAAAACATGTGGTGGGACCTACTGGTAATGCAGGGGTCATGGCAGTGAGGTGAGAGGCTAATCTACAAGGGTGGAGGATTCACACTTTGCATTACATGTCACATTGGTGACTGGAGTGGATTCAAAATGGATAGCGTTTTCATTTTTCTTGTTATTTTTGGATATACATTAGACTATTTTTTTTGTGCATATATATTTTTTGCACAATTGTTTATCATTTTGGATTAGATATATATACAATTTATTATTTTTTTTATTTTTTTACACATTCTTAACACAATTGTTTGCACTTTTATTATATTGTGGTTATTTTTTGTAAGTTGCGCTACATCATCATGTTGTATAGGATATGTCAAATTTAACACTCCTATTAGAATAAGATATTCTCTTTGCAAAGTTTATAATTGTCTCCTATAGTACTGTGACGGCACATTAAATCTAATATATAATGTGGCAATAGGCAATCCATTTCTTAAATCAATAAAATAGTTTCACAGTACCAGATTGAATGGCCATCATTCATGTCATTACCTATTAGACATCCACTACAGTTATCAACCATTTTCCATTAATGATGTCAGCTGAGTAGTTTGACTGATACATTTAGTGCTATGCTTGGCATAAAGATTATTCTTCTCACATCCTAAAGGAAACTTGTCCCAAGAAAAATACAGAGACTGCAAAGGCAGATTTAGAAAATGTCTGTTTTACAGACATAATCACTAGTGTTGCTCACGAATATTCGCATTGCGAGTATTCGTAACGAATATTGCATATTCGAGTATTCACGAATAAATCAAATATCGCGGTGAATATTCGATATTGCGAATATTCGTATTTTTTCAAATTTATTTTTAAAACAGATCACATCCTAGTGATCTCCATCGACGTCTAAAAGCATTGCTGGTATGATTAGAGACCCTGGGCCGAGTAGCTGAGGCGATCCTTTTATGTTGCCGAATATTCGCGAATACTTTCTCTGCCCTTCTGTGTTTTGTGTATAAAAAAAAAAAAAATTAGCTTTAGTTTAGTCATATAAGTTTGTGTAATTAGAGTTAGTGTTTAGTGCATATTAGTTTAGTAATTCAGGAAATGATCTCCGTTTTTGCGTGTTGACGAGAATTTCGCAATCAATTTCGCATTCGCATTAGCGAAATTTCGCAAAAAATTTTTTTTTTGATAAAATATCACGAATATTCGATATTAACGAATATTTCATGAATATTCTTCTATATATTCGTGAAATATCGCGAAATCGAATATGGCGTATTCCGCTCAACACTAATAATGACATCAACAGCTGAATCACTGGCCTGAACATGTAAATAAATATGTTTTGACTTTGCTGCCCCATGGACACATTGAAGTCATGTGAAATCTCTGCAACAAGGACCCAGAAGGCTATGGATATTAAAAACATCCCTATTTTATTGAAAACTAAACAAAGGTTTGGTTTTTAAAAGAAAGTGAATAAAAAATGATATACACAATTGCGCCAACTGTGAAAAATTCCTCTAAGAATACTGTGATTTTTGCAGCTGCTGTTAAAAACCTATTGGCTAACAATAATATATGATCCACTAGAGTAGTGGATCATGATCAGTGATCGTCATTGCTTCGATAATTAGCCACAATACAGTACTTATATAAATAACAACAATGTGATGTGTTCAAATAATCCAAATGTGCTTAATTGTACACACAGTTATTGATAAAAAAAAGTAAGATAAACAAAGCTTTAATTCCATTTGAATCCAGACTTAAAATTCCATTCCAGAATAGATACTATGGCCCAGATTCACAGAGCGATTACGCCTGCGTAACAGGAGATGCGCGGCGTAAGTCTAAATGTGCGCGTGCGTTTCGATGAACGGCATCCCCAAAACGAGATACGCAAGAAATCTACTTTTTTTTGTCCAACGTAATTTCCTTAGACAGGGGCATCGTCGCGCATAGCTATACTACTGACTTTAGATGAGCAAAGAAGGAGGAGGGCATGGAGGATGGCACGGGAGAGGATATACCGCACACGCATAGACCTCTTTGGCATGAGTGATTCAGAGGTGTATCGCATCTTCAGATTCACCCCTCATGCCATCCTGGAATTAACCACAACCTTGCAGGAGGACATCACCAGCCAAACACACCGCTCACATGCAGTGCAGCCACTGGTCAAGGTCATGGCAGCACTCCATTTCCTTGCCAGTGGCTCTTTTCAGCGTACAAGTGGAGTGGTGGCTGGGATGTCACAATCCTCCATGAGCAGATGTGTGCACCAGGTTGTCCCTGCAATCCTCAGACGCATGGCCAACCAAATCATCAAACCCACCACTGAGGACCTGCGGCTGAAGGCAATGACAGATTTCTACAGAATTGCCAGATTCCCACGCACCGTGGGGGCCATTGATTGCACACATGTGGCACTCCAGCCCCCCCAGCAGACAGAGCACATATACCACAATCGGAAGCATTGGCATTCCATCAACGTACAGGTGATAGTCGATGCCCAAGGCCTCATATGGCACGTCCATGCCATACACCCAGGGTCCAGCCATGAGAGCTACATATACAATCAGAGCCCCATCCGAATGGAATTCAAACAGAATGTGTATGGGGACACCTGGCTGGTTGGTGAGTGACATGGGTGGCAGGCATGACTGTCCCCCCCCCATGATGCACACATTACAAGGGGCACATGCATGACTAACATCCTCCTGTCTTTTCCCTTACAGGTGACTCTGCATATCCACTGGGACCCCATCTCATGACTCCTTTCCGGAACCCCCAAACCCCAGGGGAAGAAAGATACAATCAAACACGTGCAGTGGTGGAGCGCACCTTTGGCCTCCCGAAGTCACGTTTCCGATGCCTGGATAAGTCTGGGGGTACCCTCTTGTATTCCCCAAACTTTGTGTGCCATATCATCGGTGCCTGTTGCCTGCTGCACAACTTCGCAGTGAGAAAGGGGCTGCAGATTGACCTACGTGATGACCTGACCCCCCAACCAGACAATTCCCCCCCCCTAACCGAGGTTACCCGTCTTTTGAGGGAAGAGCAGCCAGGAGACAGCTCACATTGGGCATCTTTGCACGTTAAACACACACATTAACCATGGCACAATGAGAATGCATGCATGCACACCACTGTGGTCCCTAGCACACACACCCCACATCCTCATAAAATTGGATTGGCACCAGTCCACCATGCAGGACTTGTGAGCAGCAACGCCACGCCAAGGCTCCAATTATGTCACTGTACATTTATACACCATTCACACGGACCTGGGGATCACTTCTCCCTGGTCCTGGGGAACCCTTCTCCACCAAAATTGAGGGTGACACCCCTTTTCCGGCAGGAATGTCACCCCCACATTCAAACAGCATTCACAACCCAAAAAAAAAATGACCAGCAAAATCAAAAAATTTCCAGCAAAAAAAAGGGGAAAAACAAATTAGTGCCCTTGACGTGAGCCACGCCTGGGGCGCCCCCGGTCACGGCCCCGGCTCCTCTGGGGAGACTCATGGGGGAGGGGGTAAACCAGGGAAGGAGGAGCAGCCCCTGGTCTCTGCCCACCTGGCGGCCTGCCCTCCAAGGCCACGGCTATTCTGTCCAGGGCAGCACCAAGTGTTGCCGTGTTGGCCTGGATAGCCTGGGTAAAGGCCCTCACATCCTGCCCAATGCCTGCTGATGTAGTCTGCAGGTCGTTAAGGCAGTTTGTGAAAGCCCGGGAGTGGCAGTCCAGGTTCCCAAGCGTATCCTTGATGGAGCACAGGCTCTCCTCCATCCGCACCAATGTCTGGCTGACCTGTCCCAGATGGCGGGTCTGGAGGAACTGGTCCCTTCTCAGAGTGGCGGGCAGGAGATCGGCCACCCCCCTGGTCTTCTGGGTTGCCTTCCTGCCTCCAGCTGATGCTTGTGGCCGGGGAGAAGGGGAGGCCCTTGGGAGGGGAGCCATGTTGGGGGAGGAGGGGAGGGGGCTCCCCCTTAGGGAGGGCTGGCTGCTGCCAGCCAGAGGGGAACGGTCCTCCAACAACAATAGGCCAGTGCCTGACATGGACTCCACCTCCTCCTCAACCTCCTCCTCTTCAACCTCCTCCTCCCCTTCAACCTCCTCCGCGGACTCCGGCCTTGTCGGGGGGGCCTCATTAGGCTGCTGTCCTGGGGATGGTGCGGTCAGGCCAGATGGCCCAGCACCCTCCTGCACATCTGTGGATGACACAAAACATTCACAGGTTGGAGGATCCACACACTTGCAACATATTCCCTTTCACCCCCTACCCCACACATGCTACACACCTGATAGGGCAAAATAACCTTACCTGGCATCACGCCTTCATGACTTGAGTCATAGCCGGCCAGGCCCTCCACTTCTTGCCTATGAAAGGTCTGGGCCACCGCACGCTCCTCCGCTGTCAGCCTAACAGGGCATGGTGGGCCCCCTCCTGTGCCCCTGGCATGGGCAAGCATTTTTTGCCAGCTTCTTTTTGACCAGACGCCGGAGGTCATTAATCTTTTTCTCAATCTCAGACCGGTTCCGTGTCTCCCCCTCCCCCGCTGAATTCACCTGGTCAGTGATCATGTCCAAAATCTCCCTCCTCCTGGCCGGGGTGGTGTTGGCACTGTCCGGGCCATGGAGGAAACGCCCATAATCGGAAATGGCCCGGGCAAGAATTTGTTTCTCTTCCTCTCAGTCATACTGAAAAAAAAACACTACCAGTCAACAAAAATCACTCACAAAAACAAGCACGACCAATCAAGCAGGGGACTTTGCATTAAAGAGGCTGCATTCAAAGTGTAAGGCGGCGTACACACATACGAGAACCTCGACGGGCGGAACACATCGTTCCGCCCGTCGAGGCTCTCGGCCGGTCATCGAAAACGGAGACCCGCCCATCGGGAATGGCAACCAGCCATTCATCCAGGCGGGCCGTCGAGCAAATAGAGAGCCTGCTCTCTATTCGCTTGACGGGATTCCCGACAGGCGGGCGAGCCAGGAGCGTACACACGGCCGAGGTTCTCGCTGGAATGCAGCTCCCAGCAAGGTTCTCGCTGGTTTCTAGTGAGAACCTCGGTCGTGTGTACGCCGCCTAACAGTGATGAAAGCTGAAAATTGGCCCAGACAGGAAGGGGTATAAGTGCCTAGTAAGTAAGACCCCTTTCACACTGGGGCATTTTTCAGGTGTTTTTGGGCTAAAAATAGCGCCTGTAAAGCGCCTGAAAAACGCGATGTGCTGGCAGGACGTTAAAAAAACTCATGCAAACAGCATCTTTGGAACGGTGAAGGAGCGGTGTGTACACTGCTCCTCCACTGCCCCTGCCCATTGAAATTAATGGGCAGCGCGGCCAAACCGTGGCCGAACCACATTGCCAGCAGTTTTAACCCTTTTCGGCTTCTAGCGTCCCGCTATCGGCCCAGAACCTCTGCAAAATCAGTAGTAAAGTGACGCTAAAAATAGCGGCACTTTACGACAGATGCCACCCCGCCCCAGTGTGAAAGGGGCATATGTGGTTAACCCCTACCCAATCAGCCACCACAGTTATACTGCGGCAGGTTGGCTCCCTGCCGTCCTAGCTGTTCATCGGCTCTTTAAGACGCCCTAGCAGGCGTGTAAACACACAAATCACGATTCTCTCAGGGGAGAGGAGACAGATCGTGTATTTCTACTAGGTAGGTACAATGATCTGTCTTCTCCTCTAGTCAGCCACACCCCCCCCCCTACAATTAGAACACACATAGGGAATACACTTGATCTCCCACTAGTGTTAACCCCTTCTGTGCCCAGTGACATTTATTCAGTAATCAGTGGCTATTTTTAGCACTGGTCGCTGTATAAATGTCAATGGTCCCAAAAAGTGTCCGATCTGTTCGTTAGGTCCCAATAAAAACCGTAGATCACCGCCATTACTAGTAAAAAAAAATAACAAAAATGCCATAAATCTATGCCCTATTTTGTAGACGCTATAACATTTGCGCAAACTAATCAATGTGCCCTTTTTGCAGAAGAATATATATAAACTGATGAAGAAATTCGTTTTTTGGGGGGGGATATTTATTATAGCAAAAAGTACAAAATATTGTGTTTTTTTTTTTTATATCGCAAAAAAAAAAAATGCAGACAACATTGCACGACCGCTCAATTGTCAGTTAAAGCGACGCAGTGCCGTATCGCAAAAAAGGGCCTTGTCAGGAAGGGGACAAATCCTTCTGGGGCTGAAGAATACAGTGGTGTCACTCTCCTCCCTGCAGCTTGCTGATTGGATAATAAAGAAGAAGCATCACGTTTATAAGTCTTCAACTGTGCACGCTCTGTTATTTTTCCCTGTCAGCATTCAGTAGACTTTGATTGCCCCCTGTTGTTGCCACTTCTCCCAGCCTGAGTGCCGCTCTGTAGAGGAAAACAGTGGCTAATATCAGGACAAACTATGGTACTTATGCAAATTAAATGTAAAAAGAACGCATGTAACTGTTCAGCTGTATTTTATAGTGTTTTTAAACCTGCAGAAAGGTTTAGGTTGAGAAAAGGGACATCAATTTCAGATTGTTGAAATAGCAGATTTCTTTAATTTTTGCTTTGGCAATAATTTATTTCCGTTTCATCTTTGCACAATAATATGCCTATTTTTATTAATTCACTAAAATTGGATTATAATGATGAATCTGATGATGATGATGATTCTGGTGAAAATTAGATGTGATTTGGAGTTGTAGCATTAACTTGATAGGTATGATGTCTAAAGTTCATTACGGTTTTCTACAAAAGCAGCAGAGGTGAGAAAGCACCAAATTTTACAGTCAGCTAGAAGGTAACCTGCCACTTATTCTATACATGCTCCAGCACTGCAACCCACAACCTCCATCTGCAGGTTTAAAGTTGATGCCCAGCCAGGCAGCCCAACGTTTTTGGTGACCTAGGGTGTCATACTGGCTTGGGTACATAGGTGAATGCTACAGAAAACTGACCTTGCATCACTATGTGAGAACCATTTTCTGCAGCATAGAGGACTGGCCGACTCTAATGCAAGGAGAAATAGAAGGAAAATACTGCTCATAATGTGATTTTCCATTAGATCCCTAGATAAAGGTACAGTATGTATAAAAATGTAAAAAAAATGGGGGTTTGGCAAAGATGGTAGTCGTGGGCTGAAAAAATGTCTGTTGAACAAAGATTTGTTGCTATAGTCTGCTTTACATTTTGGGGGTAAATACAAGAAATTGCAGCACAGGGACAGAAATGAGGGTAAGTATATAATTGATATCATATGTTTTCCTTTTTTGACTAATGTTCTCTATTTAATGTGGATTACCATCAGAATGCAGTGAAACCAACTGGTCATTCACAATAACCTTATAACAAGTCAATGTCTCATACCCATAATATTCAAAATATTGCAATCCATGTGAGTTGTATAGCAAAACCAATAAAGCATTCACAAAAATGTAATCAGAACCTTGTAATATTCATTTAAAAAATGTTCTATAACAGCATGCAAAAATATTTTTCATTAGTCCAACTTTTTATTTTATTTCTTTGGCAAATCAGATTCCCCTTAAAGCTGTCATTTTGCCTTTTTTGTTAGTAATTTGACCAACTCTTGTCACAAAATCTGGATCAAAACATGTAACTATTGCCAATCTGATTTCAAAATATAAAAGAATTCATTGTACAACAAATAAAATATATTTCAGCATGGGCTGAAATGTCTGTTTGTAATTCACAACAGTGTATGGTGATGATATTACAGCAAATGTTACCATATTTTTGATGATATTCTATACTGTAAATGTTTATAAGGATGCAATTTTGAACTAGGTAAATAAACATATACATTATCTGGCATACATGCTGAAACATATTATCTATAGAAGCATGTTTTGGATTTCCAAAAAAAGCATTGGATATCATTACTAAATACTAATATGTTATTTATTATTTATTGAATGGGGCTTAGCCTTGCATCCCTGGATCCCTGTGTTCGATTTCCAAACAGAATTTGAATAATCTCTCTGTGACAGTTTGGGTTTTTCCCTGGTTTGTTCATTGGGCCCTGTCCAAAAATTACCTTAACATGTGCATAGAGAGAAAGGGTGGTGGCGCACTAGACTCTATTGTGGATAAGTCTATCAAATAGGTGTAAAAATATTTTGGATACAGGCAGCTCTCCAGTTTACCATGGCCATTGTGTGGCTATTTGGAATGGAGTCTTCGAGTGAGCAATGCGTACCACAAATTTCTGATCGTCTACTTCATTGGTCAGTTCTAGGGAAATGCCAGTGCACTTTGGGGGGTTAGAAAGCTCCCTTCATTAGGGCTTATGACTCCTAGCTAAAGGAAAACTGGACACAATCTGAATGTAAGATAACATCCTTAACCGCTTAAGGACTGCTGCACAAACGTATACGTCGACAGAATGGCACGGCTGGGCAAATGGGCGTATAGGTACGTCCCATTTAATTTGCCGCCATGTGGTTACGCGTGCGCCACCTGCGGCGAGCTCATTGACCTTGTCCACCAGTGTCCCGTGATCGGGTCACAGAGCTGAAGAACGGGGAAATGTCAGTATAAACACAACATCTCCCCGTTCTTCCTAGTGACATGTCACTGATCGAATGCTCCCTCTCATCGGGAGCAGCGATCAGTGATTTGTCCCTCGTAGCCAATGCCCCCTAACAGTTAGAATTACTCCTTAGGACACACTTAATCCCATCAGCGCCTCCTACAGGTTAACCCCTTCACGGTCAGTGTCATTTTTACAGTTATCAGTGCATTTTTTAGCACTGGTCGCTGTAAAAATGACAACGGTCCCAAAATAGTGTCAAAAGTTTCCGGTGTGTCCGCAATAATGTCGCCACCATTACCAGTAAAAAAAAAATATTAATATAAATGCCATAAAACTATCCCCTATTTTGTAGATGCTACATTTTTGCGCAAATCAATCAATAAACACTTATTGCAATTTTTTTACCAAAAATATGTAGAAAAATACGTATCGGCCTAAACTGAGGAAAACATTATTTTTATATATATTTTGGGGATATTTATTATAGCAAAAAGTAAAAGATTATGCATTTTTTTTGAATTGTCGCTCTATTCTTGTTTATAGCACAAAAAATAAAAACCGCAGAGGTGATCAAATACCACCAAAACCTCTGTTTTTGGGGAAAAAAAGGATGTCAATTTCGTTTGGGAGCCACTTATGAACGTGCAATTGTCAGTTAAAGCGACACAGTGCCGAATCGCAAAAAGTGTCCTAGGCTTTGGCCAGCCAAATGGCCTGGGGCTTAAGTAGTTAAAGGGGTGTTCCAGCCAAAAAATGTGTTTATTAAAAGACAGCAGCTACAAAAAGTGTAGCTGCTGGCTTTTAATAAACACTCACTTACCTGCTCCTGCGTTCCAGCGACGCGCCGACCGGGGCTCCGCTCCTCCCCCCCCCCTCCCCAGCCGGTGTCTCCATCCTGACTGTGGGCACCCAGCCGTGACAGCCTTCGGCTTCACGGCCGGGCACCCACTGCGCATGCGTGCGCGGCGCGGCTCGCCACTTACCAGCAGACATGTCGTCCCGCACCGCCGCCGAATGGATTCGGCGCATGCGCGGAAGTGTTTTACTTCCTGGTGCGGTGACGTGGCGGCGTCAACGTCACCGCCACGTCACCGCACCAGGAAGTAAAACACTTCCGCGCATGCGCCGAATCCATTCGGCGGCGGTGCGGGACGACATGTCTGCTGGTATGTGTACTAACCAGCAGACATGTCGGGCGGACGGATTCCCACCCGATAGAATTCAAAGCATGCTTTGAAATCTGTCGGGTGGCCAAATCCGTCGGCTCGGCCGTACACACGATCGAATCTGTCTGCTGAAACGGTCCAGCAGACCGTTTCCAGCGGACAGATTTGATCGTGTGCACGAGGCCTAAAACATTTATAACATCAGATTTTGTAGCAACATATGGATTACTAAGGTTAGGTGAGGCTAAAAGAGTAATTTTCTTCATTGTTACTCCAATCTACAAGCAGCTCGCTTGTAGGTGAATGGAGCCAGGGTGGGTAAACTGTAAGTACACATTATATGATTTCATCAACAAAAAAGCACAAGCTTTGTAGGGACAGCAACAATGAAGACCCAGCCAGATTGCACAGATAATGTGAAAGTCTGAAATATATTATACATAGAGATATGTTACTAACATTCGGTAATATTATGCAGAGGTTTCCATGTGTCCTCTTTGGCAGCCCTGCTATCCTAGGCTATGGGGAAAATGTGGGGAGGCCAGGAGGTGTGTCAGAAGCTGGTAGTGGTGGCAGGCCAGGAGAATTGAGAAGAACTGGTAATGGCAGCAAGAGCTTGTAATGATTGCAGTCCAACAGAGGTGTCAGACGTTGGTAATGATGGAAGGCCAGGAGAGATGGCCAGAATTGATGTGGCAGTAGTAGGTAATGGTGGAAGCCCAGCAATAGTGGCAGGAGATGGTAATGGTGGTACACCAGGAGAGGTGGCAGTAAATGGTAATGATGGAAGTACAGCAGAGATGGTAGCAACAGGTAAAGTGCCTGAATCAGCATTGGCCCTAAGCAATTGCCAATATCAGCCTGACCCGTCCACTGTGGTTGGAAAAATAACCTCAATTTGTCTGGCAGAGATAGGCTTCTGGACAAAAAGACAGCCATTAATCCATGGAAGTGGTTAACACCACCAGCTGGAATGGAAGAAGCTGTAAAGCCAGCAGTTTTTTTTCAAGCTGAAGATGCTAAATAGGGGGTCATTGAAGAACATTTTCTCCACTCTAGCAGCTGCAGAAGAGACACCCCACTTGACAAATTTCTGTCTTGCTGATACTGCTAGAGATTGTTGAGAGGGATAAGGAGACTTATGTCAAGGTTTAAGTAGTAGATGTTTTAAAAATGACCCAAGGCCCAGTCTGCAGAGCTAATTGAACCAGCCCTGGGATTAGCAGGGGGCTATAGGGCAGAGCCTTTCATTGGAATAGAGAAGTTGCTCCCTCCAGTCCTCTTTAAGATATATTTTAATCACAGATAATAGGCCTAACTGGTGTGTGCCTAACTTTTATTTTATCTATGAAGATGAAGCAGCATGATGCGAAATAAAAAAAAATTCTATATCAACAGATTGTCAGGAGCAAGTGAATGTTGTGCTTTGTGCACATAAAAATGGAAAAAAAGCCTTATCAGCATTAAATTAAAATCTAGAAAGTCCCAAAAGAAACAAGAAAAAAAAATAAACAAATAGCCCAAACTAATAACCCTGAAACAAAAGTCCCCTTTATTAAAACCTCAGCAAAAAGGCAATTTGACCTAAAAAAGCCATATTAAGATAAAATAAAAACTTGTATTATCCTTTATGAAAAAAAAAATCTCTGAAATAATAAACAAAACAAATGGAATGGAACCAAGATATTCAGCCTAATATATAAAGGTCCTAACAGCATAAAATAAAAATCATGAACTCCCAAAAGAAACAAAATCCCAAAATACTACAGTACCCCTGCAATAAAAACTATTTAAAAAAAAAAAAGAAAGGGAAACCTTACAGCAAGAAGAAAAAAGACAAAGAACCCAAAGCTTATCCCTAGTAAAAAATGCCTTAACACTTTATGTATTTAAAATTTATAAAACACATTGCAGATTTTAGATTTAGAATGCAATGCCATTTTTCTGAAATTACATAGATGTCATCTACTGGTTTCTTTGCTTGATAGTGTTGTATTTTTTTTATTTTCTTACACTGTAACGTTAATTAGAGAATTTTCCCATTGTGCATTCTTTAGATCTGAGAGACATGTCGTGGTTACAATGAAATAATCAGCGTAAAGCAATTCAGTAAATCTGGCTGTTATAGTGCAGAACTAAATTCTTGAACTGACATATTCAGTTTCAAGCAGCCGTGAATAAAAGTAGTATCTGTGAAAAATCTCTTTTTGGAATCACAGCAGTTTTGTAGCAAGGCCCTTAGCAGCTAAAAACAAACTGCTCCTGAAGTTTATTTTCTTTTACTTGGTTTTCAAGACCATTGTTCCGCTTGAGGTGCCATGTTTGTTGGTTTTGGATCCAAGTCTGATCTTCCTTAAGGCTAAGCTATTTTTTACCTCTAGTGAAACTGTGCATTTAAAGACTGCGTAACAGTTTACTCTCTGCATCAGCTTCGTGTGAGACTTCCTGGATTGAAGGGAAAATATCAGGGGAGTGACGCTAAACGCACTTCGTCACCTCACTATACACATAAAAAACGATGAAATGGGAGTTAGAACTAGCTTATGTCTGAAAGTAGCTAAGTAAGCATGCATATAAATTTCTGTTGCTGCCAGAAGTGTATCCAAAAACAAAAGTGTAATATATTGCAGTTTATCGGTCCTTTGATATGCTAGCTGTATTTGTTTTCCTTTTTTATTTTTCTTCTTTTATTTTCACATTTTGTTCCTGTTAGGTACAATGCTCACTCATTAGACTTCAAGATTTCTGAACCTCAGTTGTGAACTTTTTTCCACGATGCCTATAGCTACAGAGAAGAATGAGAGTTTGTTTTAAAGTGCTTTTACTACTTGATCAAAATATATACACATTTTAATGTTCAGTCTGGGCATAGGTTCACTTTAACGCCTGGTACACACTACTATTTATTTATTTTTGATGGGTGGAATGACAAAAAAACTGTCAGTTCTGGTCCGAGCCACTGTACTAACGAGATGACATTAGTACAGTGATCTCCCCTGCTTAGCTGCTGTGTTCTGATAGGGGGACACCCCCCCACACAAAAAACACACGGCTGCTGCTTTTCCAGCATGCTAGTCCTACAGAAGCCGGCCAAGTGAATCTGTGGGACTGGCTTCCATGCATACGGGTCAAATGTCGCCCGACATGTAAAGGGCTTTTGACAACAAAAGGTGTTCTTTAAAGGATAACTGGAATTTGATAAAAGCACATATATCTGCATGTTTTACTTACCTCTCTTCAAAGCTCTACGTGCTATTTCTCTGTGGTGCTTCATTCCTCTGTTATCAGCATGAGTCACTTCTGAGAGGTTTTCCCGACACATGAGACAAATTTGTGCCGGGGAGGGAGATAAGCACAGAGCTTGTCTATTCAGAATACAGTTCTGCATGTTCCTTAATTTCTCTGCCTATGTGGGGGGGGGGTCCCTTTCCTCCAATCAGCTCTTGCACACTGTAGTGCCGCGTACACACGATCGGAATTCCCGGCACGAAAAGTTTGATGTGAGCTTTTGGTCAGAAATTCTGCACGTGTAGACTCCATCTGACTTTTTCTCTCTGAATTTCCGACAGCAAAAATTTGAGAGCTGGTTCTCAATTTTTCGACAATAAAAGTTCTTGCCGGAAATTCTGATCGTCTGTATGCAATTCCGACGCGCAAAAAACATGCATGCTCTGAATCAATTCAACGCATTCTCGAAATCATAGAACTTAATTTTTCTCTGCTCATTGTACTGTTGTACGTCACCGCATTCTTGACGGTCAGAAAAAAATCCACAGTTTTCTTGTCCGAATTTTCGATCATGTGTACACAGAATTAGTGCAGTCTCTCCGCCCCTTCTCTGTAATATAGACAGATGCAGGAGGATTTGAAAAATTGTCTACCCTTTTGCAGAGCTGTAGGGTAGAGAAGACAGCAGATAAAATAGTAAAACCTATGTAGGATGATTTTTTTCATCTCTGTGTATCACCTGATGCTGTTCACCAGGTTGTATTTTCCTCAGTAATTTGCCAGAAATCTGTAATATTTCAAATTTTGGTGAAATGCATTGAAGTTAATGTGAAAGACAGAACTGTGGTGGTTTTTGTACAAAAGCTTTAAATGGCATTGGCTCCTAAGAATTATAGAAAGCTTGCTTTTAACCACTTAAGGACCGCCGCACGCACTTATATGTCCACAGAATGGAACGGCTGGGCACAAGGGCGTATATATACCCTATATATATGCCCAGTAGCGGGTCCGGGGTCCGATCGGGACCCCCTCCGCTGCGTGCGGCGGTCCCCCTGGCTGTGGGAGCGATCCGGGACGAGGGGGCGGATGTCCGTTTTTTCCGCCCCCCCCCGCGCGATCGCTCCCAGCCAATGGGAGCGCTCCCCCTACGTGTCACTTCCTCCTCCTGTGTAAACACAGGAGGGGGAAATGATGTAATCTCTCATAGCAGTGGTATTTCCAACCGCTGCTGAGGAGAGATCACATCACAAGTAAGTGTGCACCAACACTACACTGACACACACACACACATAGGCACATTAACCCCTTGTGATCACCCCCCCCCCACCCCCCTGTCACAATGTCACTGAATGCAGTGATCTAATCACTGCATTTAGTGTCAGTGTGACAGGCAGTGTAAAAGTCAGTTAGTGTTAGGTCCAGGGTAGCCCCGAACCCCCCCTAATAAAGTTTTAACCCCCTGATCACTGCCCTAGTTAACCCTTTCACTCCCTATTGCCAGTGTCACTAAGCAATAATTTTTCTGATCGCTGTATTAGTGTCGCTGTTGCCCCTAGGTAGCTTTTTTTTTATTGCGATTTTTTTTTTTTTTTTTACTAAAGACATGTGGCTAAATACATTTTGGCCTAAATGATTGACTAAAATTTAGTTTATTTGATTTTTCTTATAACAAAAAGTAAAAAATATTGTTTTTTTTTCAAAAATGTCGCTCTATATTTGTATATAGCGCAAAAAATAAAAATCGCAGAGGCGATCAAATACCACCAAAAAAAAGCTCTATTTGTGGGAAGAAAAGGACGCAAATTTTGTTTGGGAGCCATGACTGCGCAATTGTCTGTTAAAGCGACACAGCGCCCGAATTGTAAAAACACCTTTGGTCATTTAGCAGCATATTGGTCCGGGTCTTAAGTGGTTAAAGGGTCACTAAAGGAAAAAAATGTTTTGCTGAAATGACTGTTTACAGGGTATAGAGACATAAAAGATAACTGATTCCTTTTCAAAATGAATAAAAATCAATCATATAATGTGCCTGCAGGTTAGTTTCACTTTTGAACTGGCTTCATGTTTCTGTGAAGTAGAAATAGACACACAAAACAAAAACAAACAAATCCAGGGCAGTGTTTTGTTTTTAAAATGAATCTGATTGGTTCTGGGAAGTTTTAGACACACAGTAATGACAGCTTAGACCACCGTGAGAAAGCTCCCAGCACTGTGGTTATGAGGAAACAGACAAGCAGGAAGTGTGGAGAACAGAGCAAGATTACAGCAACATCAAAGCAAAAACGAACAATAAGGACATGAAACCAGTACTGCAGTAAGGTAAAGGAAGCTATTTAGCTAAAAAAAAAAAATCCTTTAGTGATCCTTTAACTGTCATTGTTCTATTGTGGCAAAAAGGGCTACTCATTAACATTATTTAAAAAAAATCAGAAAGACGTGAATTATTAATGGCAAATATTGCATCCAAAACCAACATTAAGACATTTGTTAGCAGGAATTCTTTAGGTACCAAGCCAACTGGAAAGGAAAGAGAGGAGTGTGGGGGGTAAGAAGGGGAGGAGTAAGGGGAGGGTGAGTGTGTGTGAAATGGGAGGGCAGTCAAGGGATGAACAGGGGAGGAAATTGATGGGGATAAGTAGAAGAAAAGGGGAAGAAAGTGATGGTAAGTAAAGGGCGAAAAATGGTATTGGGGAAATTAGCTAGTGGGAGAGGGGGCAGGGAAATAAAGGGCTAAAGAGGGAGTGGAGTAGGAGATAGGGAGGAAGTAAGGGCAGGAGAATGAGAAGAAGTGGGGGGGGTGGAAGTAAGGGGGGTTGTGCTTAAAGGGTAACTTCACTTTTGTTGAGAATAAGTATCAAATAAAAAATAATAATATACAGTAGCGTATACAATTGCATCACAAGTTATAATGTAATTGAATGTTATTACAAATGACCTTTAATTTTCAATCTGCAGCATTGTTACATACTGTAAAATGCAATATGGTAATGCATTCTGTACACAGATGGCGTATAGAAACCCCACAGATATGTAATTTGATGCATGTGTGATCGACTTACTGATTCTCCCAGAAGTCTACACTGAGGCACAGGTCATACTTTGGGCATACCCTTCATCAAAAATGTAAGTTTTGGTCAGATTCTCTCAAAGGGAAATTACATCTAAAGGAATACAGAACTTGCCACTTTCCTCATTAGAGCCCTGCAAGTGCAGCAGCTGATTAATAATTATATAACCACTCCCATACAGATTGACTATGCACATGGATACAGACAAACAGTTATTTCTTCGGAATAACAATAAGTCGTAATCTGCAACAAAGTTTCTTAAAATCCCTGCCATGTTCTCAACAAAAGTGAAGTTGCTCTTTAAATTTACGCTAGACATTGCATGTTTAGCTTTGTTCCAAACAGGCTTTTCCAGCAAAACTATTATGGATACACAGTTTAATAGAGGATAAAGCTCCACATGCTGGCTGAAAATAAAAATACTAAAAATATTTTCTAAAAGGCATTATGTATGAAGGAAGTATATACAAAATCAATATACACCTTGTTTAAACAACTAGACAGCTGCAGTCAGACATCTATGGCCCCACGTCAAAATATGGAACATGGATTTATCACAATCTTGAGCAACACCTGTCCTGCTAAAGACAACAACAAGCTGCAAATAAGCAGTTAGGGAAGATAGGTATTACCCATTTTTCTGTTATTCAGGTTATTTTGGAACAGTGGTATAGGAACATACAGTAAAAAGGACTCTGCTTGCATTAATCAAAACAACTATAGGATATATTGCATATTTGTTAGAATAGCCTTGTTTTAAGAACATTATCCTTAGTCCATGGACACATTTTTTTCCCATGCAAGTGGTATATTTTTTTAGATGCTTGGTCTAAATAATAAATTGTTAATTTCTTGTTTTGATATAGGCATACTAATCTTTGTTGTCTTCGTGATTTTTAGTTGTTGTTTTTTCTTTTTTCATTTAAATGTATAAGGTATTATGTATTGACACAAACGTAGAAAAAAAGAACCTTAGTAGCTAACCCTATTTATGGGGATTTATAGTGTTTTGGAATAAATTATAAGAAAATACTGAACTATTAGGCCGCGTACACACGATCAAATCTGTCTGCTGGAAACGGTCTGCCAGACCGTTTCAGCAGACAGATTCGACCGTGTGTACGGGCAAACAGACAGATTTGGCCACCCGACAGATTTGAAAGCATGCTTTGAAATCTGTCGGCTGGGAACCCGTCCGCCCGACATGTCTGCTGGTTAGTATGCTAACCAGCAGACATATCTGCTCGCACACGCGTCGAATGGTTTCGACGCATGCGCGGAAGTGTTTAACTTCCTGGTGCGGTGACGTGGCGGCGTCAACGTCACCGACACATTAGCGCGCTGTCTGCCGGCGGGGATTTTGGTTTGATTGTGTGTACACGATCAAACCAATACATCCCAGCAGACAGATTTGTTCAAATCGGTCTGTCCGACCGATTTGAACAAATCTATTTGCTCGTGTGTACAAGGCCTAATAAAATATATATTGGTAAAATATATTGGTATATTGGTATATATTGGTATATATTGATCTCTCATAAGTAGATATTTGCTTTGTTCTTGATATATAGTTGGTTATTTAGTGAATACCCACCCGCATTTATGATGAGTCTGTATCTGATATACAGTGAAATAACTCAGTGGCTTATTTGTTTTATATTCATTCAGTTTTTCAGTAGATGCCTGTTGCTGTTTAAAAAAAAATGGCCGACATTCTGCCCGTGTGTATGTCTGTCTGTCCGAACAGCCAATTTCTGTCTGACGTGCATGTTGGAAAACCAGCAGCCAACCAACTCCCGTTCAGCGTTCTCAGCCAATGGCAGAGCACGCTGATCGGATTGTACTGGCGGGGGGGCCGTCTCTTTGTCAGAGATCCACAGGTCAGCAGGGAGAGATCGCTGCACTAACATGGTTAGTACAGTGGATCTGACTGGAGCTGTCAGGTTTTGTAGTATATACCCAGCTTTAGGACCTACACAATGAGCTGCATAAAACTATAGCTGTTTTTTTTTGTTCTTTCCAAACAAAATAGGTGTTTCTACCACAAGCATTGGATTGTTACCAAATCTTCATCTTTATCTTTTTGACTTTTGTTTGGCATCCACATCTACTCCTTTAGATCTGGAGTTCTATTTGGTTTGAGTTGAATATTTTTGTTTGCCAATAATTGCTGGTTTGAATTTTGGCTGTTTGGGAGATTTGGTTAATGGCCTAATTTAAAATGTGTTTGGCCGAGCCAAACCTACAGCTAAAGTGGGGAATGAAATATTTAGTAGTGGTATTACTGTTGCTGGTGAATTTAACAGCTTCCTGCTTGGGGCTACTGGTTTTTAGGGAGTCGGCAGCTGCTAATGTCATTACAACAACTGATGCACCCCTACCCGACTATTCAGCAGTCAGCCAGTGATTCCCATCTGAAAGGTGAATGTAAACAAAAGGGCAAGGAAAGTCTAAAATAGCTGTAGTCTAAAAGAAACTAAAAGTAGGCAGGGGTTACCACCAAATTACATGGGCCCTTAAGGTCTTGTATGGATTTTAAAGGAGACCCCATGCACATAAACAAAAATGGCACTGGACCCCCCAATTTCCATACCAGACCCATGGGATAATATATACATTTTAACAGGAAACAGTCAGACAAAAAAGAAAGAAAGCATCCTCCATGCACATGCAGCCTGACTGAACAATAAAGGAAGGGATACGTGTGCCCCCCTCCTGTACCATAACGGGCCACGAGCCCTCAACATGAGTGGGTACCTTGCCAGGGGGTTACCAGAAGAACCATGACCAAATGCTGATGAGGTCAATGGCCTCCCCATAACCCTGGCCTGGTGGTTGTGGGGATCTGGCTGTTGGGGGCCTATTGGATTCTGGAAACCCTCCTAAACGTAAGGGGCCCCTTAGATACCGGCCTAGCCTACGTGAGTAAGAGGTACATAGTAAAATAATGTAAACATTAAATAAAAACACATACCTTTTAACAAGTCCTTTAAAAAAAAATTAAATCAATGACTTTATCTAGTTGTGCACATTTATCTCAACCACGATGAATGATGCCTACTGGCCCACGGAAATAAAAATCCCACCAACCACCAACACAATCTGTTCCTGATCGCCATAAATGACAGCTCTCATTCCCTGCTGTAGAAAGAGATGTAGAAAAACCCATGACCATATTTGGTCAATAATGTCCTAAGAATCCTGGGGATGTCATTGACCAAATATGGTCATGTACATATTCAGTCAATTATGCTACCTGGATATCCCCCCCTTCTTTTTTTTACACTCAGTAGTAGAGATTAGAATCTGTCATTTGTGGTTGGCGATTGGTGGGTTTTTCCTTTTTTGGCAGGTCAGCAGGCGATTCTCATAATTGATGTGGATCCACATCACTGAACACAGTGATTGATGATGTTTTTACATCATGGGACGATTTTGTGGTATCTTAATTTTTAACCTCTTGCCAGCTAAGTGATGCATATACAAGATGGCTTGGGGGGTGGACCTTAACGCCAACACACTGAACATATGCATTTAAGATGAACAAGGTTTTCTGTGCTGAACACGTGCTTACTTTGCACTCCAGGCATAGTATTCAAGCAATCAAAACAACTCCTAGTCTCTGTTTATGATCAGAAACTGGTGGGACAGTCTCCTGAGCATATGACCACTGTGACAACCAATCACAGTGACCACATAATCAGGAAGACCATCCTGCCTACCTGTCTTAGAACCCACTTAAAGGGCCACCAGGAGGGGGCAGGAAGAGGTTCACCCCTAGGCGATGACACTACGCAAATGTGCGGCCTTTCGGCAGGTGGGCCTTGGCACTGTGACATATTTGCGTACCAATTAGCAGACATAGCTGTGCCAAGAGCATGCACCTTGTCATAATTTTTGGGAAATCAGGAAAATAATTTATTTTTTATTTATTTTTTATATACTGTCACCAGTACAGTACAGCATCATCATCATATAACTGGTGTGGCAGTGATCAGGGACACTGACTGGTGACAATTTTGTTCATACTGTGACCAGAGCAATACAGTGTTACTATAGTAATATTGTACTACACTGGGGAGGTTCTCAATTGTTGTTTTTTACACACTATGATTGCTAATAACAGCTGATTTCAACCATTTTTTTTCTTGAATTAAATCTATTCATTCAGTGTTTGCTATTGTGATTGGCTGTAATTGACTACAGCTAGTCATATGATACAGATGTGCTGTGATTGGCCCTGTCTGTACCATGTGATCACTGTGACCAATCACAGAGATTAACAGAATAGTACACAATGAATTACATAAATGGAAGCCAATCATTGTGTACAATGGTCACATGATATGTTTGTCACATGGTACCGGCAGCAAATTCTAAGGAGGACTTCATATGACATCCACCTAGAATGGCTAATGTTCCGCTTGGCTGTCATTTTACTATAGGCCAGGTGGGAAGGTGTTTACACTCGGCCTCTACTGATTTCGATATGGTTTGGATTCAGCACCTGAACTTTTGTTAAGTTCACAAACTTACCCCAAATCTGAACCATGGGTGTTTGGCTCAGCACTAGTTACCGATGCAGAGACATAGCAAGATAATTACGTCAGTGTACACATCTGTGGTTGAAAAAAAGAGCTGACAGATTGAACCCTAAGAAACATACGTTCACAGGGTCAATCAAGCATATGTTAATTTGATAGACCAATCGAATGCTGCGGATCACCGACGGACTCCAAGTGGCAGTGACCAAGAGTATATATTATACGCAAATATAAAGTATCTCAGCAGAAGGTCAGAAGACAAGGCCAATCAGACGATAACCAGAAGTAAAAAAAGAAAATAGGACATTGCGTAATACTGTATAAAAAATGTATTTAATGTAGGTTGGAAACACTTACATTATATATGAAAATATGCGCTGATCAGATAAAAAGTGGCAGCCGTAGGGTACCCGACATGTTTCGCAGCCCCGCTACATCAGCGTTTTTTCCTAACGAAAAACGGAACTTTGAACGCAAATTTCGGGCGTTCCGAAAAAAGCCAATAAACTCCAAAGCTCATTAACACTAAAAACGCCCATGTGTGCATGGGCATATAGGTTAACATAGAGTTCAGTTTATGGGCTTTAAAAAAAAAAAAAAAGCCAAAGCGCCAATAAAATACAGTTTTTCAGCTTCAGTGTGCATGGAGCCTTACACTTAAAATATAAGATAACAGCAGAATTTAAGTTCTTCCTCCCAAGTTCCAGGATAAAGGCAGCGCGAAGCTGTGATCCAGGTCTTTAAACCGGCAAGATGTCAGGGAAAAGGCAAGAATGTAGTGAAGGAGTGGGCACTTACTCGAATGGGGAGCTACAGGAAGTCAGTTAGGGAACACACATGGGTGTCATGGTCTGGTCAGGCAGTGTCCCTTTCCCAAGCTTTGAAATAAGTTACCTAAACAGCCCATTTCACTTCCTGTCATACTTACCTTCTCTGTGTAATCAGGGCCGATCCTGGGCCGGTTCGCAAGGTGCTCTGCACCCAGGCGCTGCGGGTGGGGAGGCGCAGGCATGTCAGACTGCTCCCCTCCCTCCTCTCCTTGTGTCACACACAGAGCCGGCAGCTGCTAGGGCGCCCGCACCATGAAAGTACTGAAGCCGGGGGTGACGGTTCCTGAAGATAAGTTTAGCTGCCGCTGCCAGCAGTGCCAGTGCTCTCATCTAGCTCGGCAGCATAGGTCAACAATATCACAAAGCACAGTGCGCACTGCGCACCATGACAGGCAGACACATCCCCCCCGCAATATGAGCTTTAGAGGCTGTTTCCAGTGGCGGATTAAGAGGTTCTCCCTTGGTCCCTGGCATTCTGCTAGTGTGGGGGACTCCCGAGACCCCCCCTGTACCTCTGGGCTGGCTGTGATGTCCATGCAATGTCCCTCCAGCCAGTACAGTTCACTTCCCAAATGTCAGTGTACACAATCAAGAGGGGAGGCGCCTCTGACCCGAGCAGACACCAAATTCAATGTAAAAGTTTGTCCCTCTGCTTGTACACTCCGAGTCTCTTGCTCGGGTCAGAGGCGCCTCCCCTCTCCATTGTACACTGACACTCAGAAAGTGCACTGTGCTGGCTGGAGCGACATCGTGCAGATATCACAAAGGAAAGCTGCTACACTACTTCTTGCATTTTAAGACTTCTAGTGTAAGGTGAGCCCAACACTGCCCCCCACCTGAAAAACTGACCCCCCCACCTGAAAAACTGACCCCCCCACCTGTGACTCTGGCTCCCCCCACCTGTGACACTGACCCCCCAACTGTGACACTGACTCCCCACCTGTGACACTGGCCCCTCCACCAGCGCCCCCACCGGTGACACTGGCCCCCCCACCTGTGACACTGCTCCCCCACATGTGCCCCCACCTGTGACACTGCTACCCCACCTGTGATACTGATCCCCCCACCTGTGCCTCCGGCTGTGACACTGCCCCCCACCCGTGACACTGAACCCCCACCTGTGCCCCCGCCTGTGACACTGGCCCCCCCACCTGTGCCCCCGCCTGTGACACTGCCCCCCCCCCACCTGTGACATTGATCCCCACCTGTGCCCCTGCATGTGACACTGATCCCCCACCTGTGCCCCTGCCTGTGACACTGGCACCTTCACCTGTGCCCCCACCTGTGACACTGATCCCCCACCTGTGACACTGCTCCCCCACCTGTGACACTGATCACCCACCTGTGCCCCTGCCTGTGACAGTGGCACCTTCACCTGTGCCCCCCACCTGTGACACTGCTCCCCCCCACCTGTGACACTGATCCCCCACCTGTGACACTGCCCCTCCACCTGTGCCTCCGCCTGTGACAATGGCTCCCCCACCTGTCCCCTTGGCACAATACTCTCTGTCATACTGCTCCCTTCCATCATTCTGGCCCCTCGTCACACTGCCCCCTTCTGTGATTTTTACCCCCTCCTGTCACACTACCCCGTCATACTGCCCCCTCTTGTTACACAGCCCCCCTCCTTTCACAGTGCGCCCTCATTACACTAGTAGGCTACAATTTGTGGGCATTATAGGCTGCAATTGGTGGGCATTGGTATACTGCAATTACTGGGCATTGGTATACTAGTAGGCTACAATTGGTGGACATGGGTAGGCTGCTATTGGTGGACACTTATAAGGCTGAAATTTGGTGGGTACTGTTTAGGCTGCAATTGATGGGCACAGGTAAAGCTGCATTTGGTGGGCACTAGTAGGCTGCATTCTATGGGCACTAATAAGCTGCATTTGATGGGCATTGATGGCTTGTATCATTTCTGCAGTCTCTGACCATCCCTTGTATCATTTCTGCAGTCTCTGACCATCCCTTGTATCATTTCTGCAGTCTCTAACCATCCCTTGTATCATTTCTGTAGTCTCTGACCATCCCTTGTATCATGTCTGCAGTTTCTGACCGTCTCCTGTAGTATGTCTGGGGGCTCTTTCTAACAGACTCAACAGAGGCCCTCTATGTGTCCATTAGAGAGACCCCCCTCCAGGTCCCATTAGAGTACTGTGCTCCTCTCCCTGTATTTTGTTTAATGTTAAGACATTGTGGGAGGATCCCAGGCTAACAGACTCCTTCGAGGAGCATCACTGTGAGTTGTTGCCATAGAAACATTTGTAAAGGGGAGGAGTTAGCAAGATGACCACCCATATGTGGGGGCGCCGGAAATATTTCTGCACCCAGGTGTCTGTGACCCTAGGATCGGCCCTGTGTGTAATGATTTTGCATAGAGCAAGCCAATGGCTCCCCATTGTTGTCTCATCCATTGAGGAGTGGAGTCCTGGACAGCCGAGGCTCTCATGCAATTGCTGGATTGAGATGGGGCACAGGTAAGTATTAGGGGGGCTGGGGGGGCTGCTGCACACAGAAGTTTTGTTATCTTAATGTATAGAATGCATTAAAGTGGTTGTGATTTGTAAACCACCGATGTTCAAAACAAGAAACCTGCAAGGCAATGGCATAATGTGCTAGTATGCATCAAAATAGTCACCATAGAACGAAGCCCTCCATCACTGTAAAGTCACCACTGAGAGGACTGACATGTTCCCTCTGTCTGTCTTCTCCATTCGCAAGCTCAGGCTAAGTGATTGGCCAGAGCCACGATGACATCACTCCCGTGCATGCGTGTGGGAGCCACCGTTTTCAGCACAGGCTTTGAAGGTCTGGCACTGTAAGCCATACCTTCAGAGCACTTGTGCTGATGATGTCATCAGCTGCATGCACTCTGAATATCTCCTAAAAAAAGTTTAGGAGATATTCACAGTACCTACAGGTAAGCCCTAATATAGGCTTACCTGTAGGTACAGGTGGCAGTTTAGAGTTTACTACCACTTTAAGATAAAAAACCTTCTGACTTTAGAACCTCTTTGAAAGACTGTTGGCCTCTCAGTTATTTTAATCTATACCACAGACCAACAATAAAACAGATCTTCTGCTTATGGTTCTATTAGTATGTGGTATTTCCTTAATCCTGCAGCATGTTTTCTTCCATGACTGTAAGATATAAGTAAGCATTACCAGAACTCACCTGCTGTTTTATATAGCAGCTACAGAATAGAGATTCTCTCTGGCGTGTTCAAATGTTCTCCTGAACCCATATGGCCCAACCCCCCACAAAGATGTTGCCTGTAATGACCTGTAATCTGTTTCCCTCTGTGCAAGAAATGGCTTCTTTAACCCACTGGAGACATCCACTTTATATTTGGTTCTTTGTTTTTGTTTTTTTGTTTTTTGCTTTTAGGTAATGGGCTATGGACAGTTTCATTGCATTCATAAGATTCTTCCATGTTGCTGCCTTTTGGCTATTTTCACCTTAGCTAACCTTTTAGTCCTTTTAGTTGTCTTCTTGACAGGCTGGCATTAAATCATCCACATTTACATTTTTATTGATCCACCCTACAAGATTATTTTAAAATTCAACACTGGATGAATACTTTGATCTCTATAATATGTGCTAATTATTATTTCCTGTTCTTTCATTGGGTTCCTTGAGTGAGACGTTCAACTCCTTTGAAACTTTAGTGTCCACAATTTCTATTATGCTATCAATACCTTTCACATTGTCAGAAGATCCCAGGGGATGCAGCTGAGACCAAATCGAAAAGCTGTTTTACATCAAAGAACCACATGCAGATAACACCAAGAGAATTCCTTGTAGCCACAATTGCCTATGAGGAGCCAGAGTCTGAGATGGTGGCCTTTTCTTGCAAGGAACCCATTTTACAAAATAGTGTTTAGGCCAAGATTTTTTTAAAGATATGTGGCTCGTGCTGCTGGTGGCAGGTTAAAGAGGAAGCAAACCCTGATGGATTTTACTTCCTCTTTGTTTCCCTGCAAAGGTAAAGCACAACTAACTACTATGCATCACATAGTAGCCCATTATGTGTCACTTACCTGAAACCAAATCATGCGATGTCCCTGATTTTCTCGCTGGCAGTGAGCATCAATTCTTCACCCCTCTTCTTTCCGGGCCACAAACTCAGGCTCTGTGACTGTCCGGAGTTGCATGACGTCACTCCCACGCATGCACGTGGGAGCCGCCAGTCACTACATAACCCCAGCTTGAAACTTGACAGCGTGCCCTTTCAAGAGTGGGATACATTGGCGCATGCGCAGAAGATGGCATTGTTCAAGAACATTGCTTCCTAATAGGGATGAGCCGAACACCCTGGGTTCGGTTCGCACCAGAACCTGCGAACAGACCAAAAGTTTGTGTGAACTTTAGAACCCTGTTAAAGTCTATGGGACTCGAACGTTTGAAATCTTAAGTGCTAATTTTAAAGGCTAATATGCAAGTGATTGTCCTAAAAAGTGTTTGGGGACCCGGGTCCTGCCCCAGGGAACATGTATCAATGCAAAAAAAGTTTTAAAAAACTGAAGTTTTTTCAGGAGCAGTGATTTTAATAATGCTTAAAGTGAAACAATAAAATTGAAATATTCCTTTAAATTTCGTACCTAGTGGGGTGTATAGTATGCCTGTAAAGTAGCGCTTGTTTCCTGTGCTTGGAACTGTCCATGCACAAAATGTAATTTCTGAAGGAAAAAAGTCATTTAAAATCACTCACCTTAGGGTCAGGTATGGATATTAAGGGGAACCCTGCGTCAAAAAAAAAATGCTGTGAACCCCCACACATTTTTTTTTAGGAATGACTTTTCTCTGTATTGCCGGGAGCCGACAATTCATTATAGCCACGAGTGATTTTAAATTACTTTTTTTCCTTCAGAAATTACACATAGTGCAGGGACAGTTCTAAGCATGGGAAACAAGCACTACTTTACAGGCATACTATACACCCCCCCCCCTCAGGTACGAAATTTAAAGGAATATTTCACTTTTATTGTTTTACTTAAAGGAATTAATAAAATCACTGCAGTTTTTAAAACTTTTTTTTGCATTGATACATGTCCCCTGGGGCAGGACCCGGGTCCCCAAACACTTTTTATTACAATAACTTGCATATTAGCCTTTAAAATTAGCACTTTAGATTTCAAATGTTCGAGTCCCATAGACTTTAACAGGGTTCTAAAGTTCACACGAACTTGCCACGAACACCCCAAATAGTTCGCTGTTCGGCAAACAGGCAATGTTCGAGTCGAACATGAGTTCTACTCAAACTCGAAGCTCATCCCTACTTCCTAATCACGTTGTACATTCGTCCCTGCCTGCACAGAGACAGAGCATAGGGAAACAGGCTAAACAAGAGGACTTAAAGAATTTTTATTCCTAGCAACAAGCAAGGACAGATTCTGACAGATTCTGACTGGCAGCAGGCTGCGGTCTTGTTGAGTCTTGTTGAGAGCTGATCCCAGATGAGGAGGAAAATAGGAGAAGAATGAGGAAAAGGATGCATCGGCAGGTCCAAAATAAACAGCTGCTATATGCCCTTGAGTGGAAGAAGGAAAAGGAGGAAATTGCACAATAACAGGCTCAAGATAAATGTGTCAGGGCCTGGCCTGGACCTGGACTGGCTTTGACTTCTGCTGTACCTTGAACTCTTTGCCCCCCACATTAACTTTCCAATTTAGACCATGTCTCTGCACTTCCTGTTTGCATGATTATTGTGCTCACTTCAGTCAGTGTCTCGCTCTCGTCTTCCCTGCTGCCGTCCATATTTTGCTTCCACTCGTTATCGACTCATGGCTTATTCCTCGACTACACTTCTGCCTGATACCAACCTGCAACTACTTTGGCTTGTTTACTTACTACACTTCTGTTTGATCATTACCTGCTTATCTGCTACCTGACCCCAGCTTGCTCAACTTCTGGGGACAGTGACCTGGTACTAACATAGAAAAATCCATCTCCACCACAGTGTTGCCAGCCGTCCGTATTTGGCACTGCAGAGGGGGATGGAGGCAGGGGGAGATTGGAGGAAGGGAGAGATTGTGGCACCGCAGAGGGGGGTGAAAGCAGGGGGTGTTGGTGGCAGAGGGAGATGGAGGCATGGGGTGATGTGACTAAATAATTTGCCCTTATTATATCGAAAATAACAAAAATATGTTTTTTTACCTTAATATTTACCTTTAATCACATTGCTATTTGCCTAGCGTACTCGTGTGTAGCCTAAATACTGAAATTTGCACCTACAAATTTAATTTAGTAACTTTTGTAAAAATGCCAGTAGAAATGTGGCTGCGCCAGTAAATTTCGGGTGTCGTGCCAGTAAATTTCAATCTGGTAGGTTGTCAACACTGCTCCACCATCAGGAGCTCTGGTGAACCAGGTAGTACTTAAACTCTGCACCTCAGATGAGCCCATGCCAGGGTGACTGTCTGTGTACCTATCCTGCTGGTCGATGGTAGTCCCACTACTGCTATAGCAACTTGATTGTGACAAAATAGTTGTGTGTTAGTGGGCGTCCTGACACTGGTTGCTGCTTTCACTGGGCGATTCAGGTTTAATGTCGCTGGGTTAAAAAAAATCAGGTGTCACAGCTTTAACTTCTGCTGTTGTATTTAAAGGGGTAATTCCCCCAAAAACCTTTTTTTAACATTGATTGAGGCTCGTTATGTCAAGGGGAATCGGGTGTTTTTTTATTAGAAACGAAGCAGTACTTACCGTTTTGCAGATGCATCGTCTCCGTCGCTTCCGGGTATGATTGTCTGGTCGTGCCTATTTGATTGACAGGCTTCCGACGGTCGCATACATCGCGTCACGAGTAGCCGAAAGAAGCCGAGCGCCGGTGCGGCTCTATACTGCGCCTGCGCACCGTCGTTCGGCTACTTTCGGAAAATCGTGACGCAATGTATCCGACCGTTGGAAGCCTGTCAATCAAATAGGAACGCCTAGACCCGAAGACCATACCCGGAAGCGGCGGAGACGATGCATCTCTAAAATGGTAAGTACTGCTTCGTTTCTAAAAAAAAACCACCCGATTCCCCTTGACAAAACGAGCCTCAATCAATGTTAAAAAAAAGTTTTTTGGGGGAACTACCCCTTTAAGCCAAGCAATGTGACATTTAAAAAAAATACATTACACAAAATAGTCAATGCCAGAATATGGTGTTGCTGGAACTGTCTGTGAAAATTGTACTGTTACATAGTACCACATACAACTTAAAGAAATCTTACAAGCATTTAATTTAAAGAGTTGTTGTTTTTCCAATATTATGAGAATAAAAAGGAGGTACTTTAAAACATTGTTTTGCATTGGTACTTGTTACTCATGCCAGTACCCAAATACCCATGCTATTTGTTTGACAATCTCCTACATAATAGCCTTGATAACTGCCAGAATTGATTTTCAAGATTCACCCCTAGGCTTCAATAGGGTTCAGATTTAAGTTTGCAATTTTTAGCCTTTAGAGTGGGTTTAACGTGTGCCCCACAAACTGACCCCAGACATATTCACTCATCGATACACAATTCTTTTTAGTACACTGAACCATTCACAGCAGTTCCCAACCCAAGGGATCTTATGGACTCATTCAAGAAAGTGCACAAATTGTGGCCAAATTTATTTACAAATGTTTCTGTTTTTTTTTTTTATACCAAACTCCAGTTTGGGTAAAGAAAAAAAGTTTTTCTTTCCCAGTGGTGGTTTAAAATAAAAATAAATGCTTTGGCTGCTATACCTGATCTCTAGCACGCTAGCATTCTTCATGTACCAACAGCTCTGTCTTCCAGTTACTGATAGTATTTCAGATTGAACCTTTCTGTAAGCCCAGGGTGTCAAGTGTCCACACTTTACCCTGGACCCACAAGAGAAATTCTGCCTAGAATACCTTTGGTCTCTGCAGTATTTAGGATCTGCTGATACAAAAGGAAGAAGAGGAGAAGAGAATCTAGATACACTTAACAGGGAACAATGTATCTGTTTCTTTCTTTCTTGGTCAAGGAGGTGCAGGAGTGAGGGGGGGATAGACAAGGGAGGAACATGATCCCTCAACTCATCATCCAATCATGTGCAAGCAAAAATGTAATTATTTTTTTTCCTTGCAGGTGATTGGGTATTCTTTGCAAAGAGAATCATTTCCTCATTTACTAAGCTCAGGAGAAACTGCACTTGCAGATTGCAACTGCACTTTACAAAGTGCACAGTGTATTTACCTTTAGTAAGTCAACCCCATTGTGTCCTAAAACTCAACTTCTAAAACTCTTAAAACTAAACGTTTTATTTTGTTATTGATATAATGGTGAAGGGTTAGAGCCTCTGCCAATATTTTTATTTTTGTGGCTATACTAGAGATATTTTCCCATCACAAATCTTATTAGCAAAGATGAAAAAAACATTGTTAGCAGAGTGTGGAAGGGTTAGAACTTCTGACAAGGTTCCAATTGATGCCCATGCCTTCCTGTCCTGATGACAACCGTAACCTATTTTCTTGTCCTGGTCATAGATGAAATAAAAAAAAACTGACAGAATATGTGTACTCGTCCCTACTCTATCCACAACTTAAAACATTTCTTAAATTAGGCTTCAAAGTCTTTTTCAGTGGGGGGCCTTTAGGCTCCTTGAAGCCCACCTCATCTCAACTTTGTTGTTTTGCATGTTTGGTACTGCAAATCACTTTTCCTTTTTGCTTCTTTGATGTAGCTACATTTGTTCTCAGATATTTCTTTTTTGGCAGATGTCAACTGACAAAGGCACAAAAAGTAAAACATTGGGGTTGTGTACTTGAAATAAATGCTTTAAAGTGTTGACCTTTATCAAAAGGCTATGGTTTAGTAATTATTACAAATGAGGTCCATCACTGTGCAGCAAAAATTAGCAGGCATGTTTACACTGCGCACGTCTCAATGTTTTTGAACTCAGCCATTGGTATTGTAAGCTCATTAACATTTTTGGAGTTTGTCCTTTGTTTAGCATTTGCTTACTATGTAACACAGATGACTAGGCTTTTCTTGTTTCTCTTCATATAATTGAATATGCAAAAAAAAATGTGTAACCGGTAGAACTAATCTGAAGGCAGACACCAGCGTCTTTCAAAAGCCGGCAGGCTCCACAAATTAATTTATCCAAATAACCAATCCCTTACAGACCAACCATGGAGGGACACCCAAATGGTGTAACCAGGCAAAACTTCCTTTTGAAGTCTGGAATGTTTTGACTGACTTAAAACAGGCAGCTGGAATGAAAGGATAATATTCAGTGACCCATGGGATTCTGTTTTGCCATTTTCAAATATGAACTGAAACACAGATAAATTGCATGTTATAATTATAAATACCTTTGCAATCAGGAAAGACACCAGACACAAAAAGGCACAAAACAGAAGTTATGTTTATTTGTTTGACATAAACTGAAGCATTCATCTGTGTTTTATATGTGGGCATAAGAAACATAGTATGTTTTATTCTAGAAAGTTAAAAAGTATTTTATCCTTAAGTGGCTAAATGCACAATCTGGATTGACAATGTGATATGTGTTGCCCCTATTAGTTTATTATCAGTTTTAAAGATTGTGTGAGGCCATATAAGCGTATAGGCTGAAGAGAACATTAAACAAAGAAGGCATTTATTTTTAAATCTGTTCTGCATTTGCAGAATTATCACCATCAAGGGCAATTTTTGTACTTTTCTAAAAAAAAAAATGCTAGTTGGTTGGCTGTCATAAAGAACCAATGACTTGAGTACTTTTGAGTCACTGGCCTGGAATAAATTTGCAGTCACAGCCAGAAAATTAATATTCTTAGGAGGAGGTCAGCAATGGCAGCCCCCAAATTTTTTTTTCAGTACTGACCTTTAACACTTTGACAATCCTTAAAATTGTGGTAATTAAAAGGTTAACACAAGCACATAGACATGAGAACCAGGGTGGTTTCCAGGATGCTTTCGCCTGAACTTTAGAACTAGCAAAATTAGACACAGGATACTTTATCAAATACATATGCCTGGACAGTACGGATAAGCTTGTATAACACTGTAAATTTGCTCTGAAAATGTCCAAATTGGGCCCTATTTCTGACACCTGATCAGAGCCATTCAATGCTACCTGTTTCTATGATCAGGTTGGGTTGTGTGCTCAGTGTAGCTGATACAGCCGCTCTAATTCTAGGTCATCCAGAGAGCTGTCAATATACAATCCAGATATATCTTTCCTGGGAGAAATATTGGGGATGACCTCCTTCTGAAGCCGCTATTTTCTTGATTGTTATGCTGATCTTCTGGCTTCAAAACTGGCCATACTTGTACAATGTTCCTTTAAACTGACCAAAACCATATAATATGAGGTCAAACCTAAACACTTTTAGTATGCATCACTAAATGTGTATGCAATCAGGCAGTCCCTTGCACTACATAGTTGAAGGGACAGTATCTTACAAAAGTGAGTACACCCTCACATTTTCGTAAATATTTTATTACAGCTTTTCATGTGACAACACTGAAGAAATTACACTTTGCTACAATGTAAAGTAGTGAGTTTATAGCTATCCCCTCAAAATTCCAGCCACTCAGGTCAGGGACTTGGGTGCCATCTTTGACTCTAGGTTGAACTTGCACCCTCAGGTAAATCAGGTGGTGAGTTCATGCCACTTCCACCTGAGACTTGTGAGGTCGACTTTTCGCTATATCACAGACTCTGATAAGATCGCCATGGTCAATGTCATTATTGGCAGTCAATTGGACTACTGCAATGCTCTGTACCTGGGTATGCTTGCTTGTACCATCTACAAGCTCCAGTTGATGCAGTTGAAGCTTCAGAATGCTGCAGCAAGATTACTGACGGGTGTTGGTCGTCGTGACCACATCACTCCATCTCTTAGAGCCCTACATTAGCTGCCTGTGAAAGAAGGGGTTCTGTTCAAAACTAGATGACTGTTCCATAAGGCATTGAATGGATGTGGCCCAGAGTACCGGAAGGAGAAATTAATTACGTTTGCGCCTACCCGATCCTTGAGATAGGTGAATCTGGCCAAATTGAAGATTCCAAAATTCAAAAAGAAAAAATGTGGAGGGAGAATGAGTGAAGTACAAGGAGCTGAATTTTGAAACTCCTTACCTCTGAAACTGAGACTTGAGAATGACCTTTTGAAATTCCAGAAGGAATTGGAAACTGTACATTTTTTACAAGCTTTTGGAGTCACCTAATTTTAATGGGGTGTGACAGACAGATCCCCAGGTTTTTACTCTGTATGTTGTCATTCCTGGTATGTTGGTTTTGCTAAGGTCTTTTAATGTCAATGTTTTTTATTTTGCGCTTCGAGGCCTTAGGGTAAGACTGCGTAGGTTAAGCATTTTATTAAGTAAATAAAATAACTCAACACACACAGCCATTAATGGCGTAACCGCTGGCAACAAAAGTGAGTACACCCCTGAGTGAAAATGTCCTAATTGGACCCAATTAGCTACTTTCCCAAGTCATGACTTGTTAGTGTTACAAGGTCTCAGGTGTGAACGGGGAGCAGGTGTGTTAAATTTGGTGTTATTGCTCTTGCTCTCTCATACTGGTCACTGGAAGTTAAACATGGCACCTCAAAGAAGTTGAGCGCACATGCTCCACATCATATCAAGAGGTTGTCTTTGGGAAATAGACATATGAGTGCTGCCAGCATTGCTGCAAAGGTTAAAGGGGTGGGGGGTCAGCTTCTCAGTGCTCAGACCATACGCCGCACACTGCATCAAATTCATCTGAATGTTGTCCCAGAAGGAAGCATCTTCTAAAGCTGATGCACAAAAAAGTCAGCAAAACAGTTTAATGAAGACAAGCAAAATAAGGACATGAATTACTGGAACCATGTCCTGTGGTCTGATGAGACCAAGATAAACTTATTTGGTTCATACGGTGTCAAGCATGTGTGGCAGCAACCAGGTGAAAGGCCTACAGTCAAGTATGGTGGTGGGAGTGTCATGGTTTAGGGCTGCACGAGTGCTGCCGGCACTGGGAAACTACAGTTTATTGAGGGAGCCATGGATGCCAACTGTGACATACTGAAGCACAGCTTGACACCCTCTGGGCCACAGGGCAGGATTCCAACATAATAGCGACCCCAAACACACCTCCAAGAAGACCACTGCCTTGCTAAAGAAGCTAAGGATAAAGGCAATGGACTGGCCAAGCATGTCTCTAGACCTAAACCCTATTGAGTACAGTATCTGTGGGGCATCCTCAAATGGAAGGTGGAGGAGCGCAAATTCTCTAACATCCACCAGCTCCCTGATGTCATCATGGAGGAAGACTCCATTGGCAACCTGTGAAGCGTTGATGAACTCCATGTCTAAGAGGGTTTAGGCAGTGCTGGAAAATAATGGTGGCCACACAAAATATTGACACTTTGGGCCCAATTCGGACATTTTCACTTACGGTGTTGTCATTTTTGTTGCCAGCAGTTTAGACATTAATGGCTGTGTGTTGAGTTATTTTGAGGGGACAGCAAATTTACACTGTTATACAAGTTGTACACTCACTACTTTACATTGTAGCAAAGTGTCATTTCTTCAGTGTTGTCACATGAAAAGATATAATAAAATATTTACAAAAATGTGAAGGGTGAATGAATGAATGAATGAAAACTTATATAGCGCGGCACATGCGAACTGAATCGCCTCTGGGCGCTTGTTGTTCCTGTCTCCTTTGCTATCAAAAGAGAAAAGTCTTGACCTTTTTCCTAAATGCTAGGTGGTTCTCCTCCAACCGAATGCTGGTTGGTAAAGCCTTCCATAGTCTGGGACCCTGGATCGCAAATCTTCTTTCTCCTTTGGACTTGAAGTTGGCTTTCGGAACCTGGAGCAGGTTCTGATTCGTGGATCGCAAAACGCGATTTGGATTATGCGCTTTTATTAATTCGCATAAGTAAAGGGGGGCATTCCCATGGACACATCTATGCGTAAGACAGAGAGCTTTAAAAGCAATTCTGTCTTTAACTGGCAGCCAATGAAGGGCTCTCAGTGAAGGTGAGATAGATTCCCAGGGTTTTTTCCCAGTCACAAGTCTGGCGGCCGTATTCTGAACGACTTGCAGACGAGTGATTTGGTACTTGGGGAGGCCGAGGTAAAGGGCATTTGCATAATCCAGCCTGGAGTTTACAATAGCTCCCACCACGACCGCTAGATGTTCTTTAGGGATGAACGGAGTGAGTCTGCGTAGTAGGCGCAGTAGATGGTGAGATCCGCTGACCACTGACCCTATTTGTGCGTCCATTGTCATAAAGGAGTCAAAAATGACCCCTAGGCTTTTGACTTTGGCGCTAGGGGTGATGAGCTTGCCCAAAATAGGCGGGGGAGTCCACGCTGTTGAAAGTTGATTCCTACGCTTGGCGTGAAACAGAAGAAGTTCTGTTTTCGCTCCATTGAGTTTAAGATAACTCTTTGTCATCCAGTCCTCTATCAAAGAGAGACATGTCTCTAGATTGAGGTGGTGATCCTGTCTGTTGCAGATGCGGAAATACAGTTGCGTGTACTCACTTTTGTGAGATACTGTATATACATACCTATTTTCAGGCCACTACGTTCCAGTTATATGATTTCTGGATGTCAGTGAGCAGCAACTGCAGGAGAAAGAAGAGAGAGCTTGACATGGGCTGGTAATGCCTGGGAGCGGTGACATCATCCATAGGCCCATCCGTTGTCAGCGCTCCCTCTTCTACCCTGCAGTAGGGATGAGCTTCGAGTTCGAGTCAAACTCATGTTCGCCTCGAACATTGCTGGTTCGGCGAACAACGAACAATTTGGGGTGTTTGCGGCAAATTGGAAAAGCCGCGGAAACACCCTGTTAAAGTCTATGGGAGAAACTTGAAGTTCTAATTTTAAAGGCTAATATGCAAGTTATTGTCCTAAAAAGTGTTTGGGGACCTGGGTCCTGCCCCAGGGGACATGTATCGATGCAAAAAAAGTTTTAAAAACTCAAGTTTTTTGGGGAGCAGTGAATTTAATAATGCTTAAAGTGACACAATAAAAGTGAAATATTCCTTTAAATTTAGTACCTGGGGGGGGGGGTGTAAAGTAGTGTTGCTCACGAATATTCGCATTGCGAATATTCGCTACGAATATTGCATATTCGAGTATTCGCGAATATCTCAAATATCGCGGCGAATATTCGCTATTTCGAATATTCATATTTTTCAAATTTCGCAATAAATTTCGCATTCGCGAATTTCGCAATAGCGAAATTTCGCATTTTTTTTTTTTTTTTTTTATAAAATATAGCGAATATTCGTAAATATCGAATATTCGTGATATTTTATGAAATTTTATGAAATTTTGCATTAGCGAAAATTCGCATTGGCGAAAATTCGCAATTTTTTTTTTTTTTTTTATAAAATATCACGAATATTCGATATTAACGAATATTCGCGACCGCATATGTGAAATTTCGCTTTTTTTTTTTTTATAAAATATACCGAATATTCGTAAATATCGAATATTCGTGATATTTTATAAAAAAAAAAAAAATCGCGAAATTTCGCATTAGCGAAAATTCGCATTGGCGAAAATTCGCAATTTTTTTTTTTTTTTTATAAAATATCACGAATATTCGATATTAACGAATATTCGCGAATATTCTTCGAAATATTCGCGAAATATCGCGAAATCGAATATGGCGTATTCCGCTCATCACTAGTGTAAAGTAAGCATGTTAAATTGCGCATGTTTCCCGTACTTAGAACTGTCCCTGCACAAAGTGTCATTTCTGAAGGAAAACAAGTCATTTAAAACTGGACTTGCGGCTATAATAAATTGTCGGCTCCCGGCAATTCAGAGAGAACTCATTCATTAAAAGAAAAAAAACAAGGGGGTCCCCCCAAATTCAATTACCAGGCCCTTCAGGTCTGGTATGGATATTAAGGGGAACCTTGCCATCAAATTAAAAAAAAATGATGTGGAGTTCCCCCCAAAAATCCACACAGTTTTAAATGACTATCTTTCAGAAATGACACTTTGTGCAGAGACAGTTCTAAGTATGGGAAACAACATGTGCTATTACTTTACACACCCCCCTAGGTACAACATTTAAAGGAATATTTCACTTTTTTTGTTTCACTTTAAGCATTATTAAATTCACTGCCCCCGAAAAAACAGATTTTTGCATTGAAACATGTCCCCTGGGAAAGGACCCAGGTCTCCAAACACTTTTTAGGACACTAACTTGCATATTAGCCTTTAAAATTAGCACTTTGGTTTTAAAATGTTCGAGCCCCATAGACTTTAACGGGGTTCTAAAATTCACACAAACATTTGGCGTGTTCGCAGGTTCTGATGCGAACCGAACAGGGGGGGTGTTCGGCTCATCCCTACCCTGCAGCCATCGCTGGCTGACATAGGGGAGCTGGATTATGTGACTGAATCAGAGGGGGCTGAAAAAAGGTAAGAATATACGGTACATCTTTTTTTACACAGGTTGATCAGCATTGGTGTGGAGGGAGTATTTTTTGAGATTAGTTAGGTATAGCCTAGACATAAGATGGTGTATACCTACACAAATTAAAAAAAAATGTTCTGTACCTCACTGCAATACATGCACATTTTCCTATGTTGAAATTACAGAACAATACTAGTTGACTCTGCTAGATATCCAGTGCTGCACTGAAATCCCTAGTAGTATTATCATCCCTGTCTTCTTTGTACTCCAGAACAACCCAACATGTTTTGGAGATGAGGAAATGGCAAGTTGTAAGTTGTATGAGTCTATATCAGAAGCAAGCCTCCTAGGATAACAATTATGCTTCAAATTTACAGTACAGTGAGAAAGAGCCGTGTCACCTTAGGAGAGGAATTGTGTGTGTGTTATTGGCAGGATCCCCATGTCAAAATAAACAAAAAAAGCTTTGGAAAACTAAAAATGAATGCACCCACCACCTCTATAGCCTCGTACACACGACCGGTTTTCTCGGCAAAAACCAGCAAGAAAACTGCTTCTTGTCGAGATTCCCATTCGTGTGTACGAGGCTTTTAGGTTTCTCGTCAGGAAATCTGGCCAGAATCTCGACGAGAAAAAAAGAGAACCTGCTCACTTTTTTCTCGTCGAGATTCTTGAAGGCCTGTTTCCCGACGAGAAACCTGAGAGTCTGTGTACTTACCTGTGCATGCTCGAAATGACTTGGATGCATGCGCCGTAGCTTCCACAGCATAGGTAGGGTGAAGCAAGATGGCGGCGACGCCATCGAATGTGATGAGCGCATGCTCGTCATACGCGATGACGTCACACGTTCTTTCCTTTCAAGAGAACCGCGGTTCTTTTGAAACGAAAGTCTCTACACTTGCACAGCAAGAGTTTCTTGCCAAGAATCTCGTCGGGGAAAACGACAGGTTTTTCCTGATGAGATTCTCATTCGTGTGTATGAGGCCTTAGACTGGTAAGCTGTAATATATTCTTGTTGTGTTCTTTGGGTTTGGAAAATAGTTATCCAGACACAACAGATTTTTTGTGAATGTCCATGGCGACCTTTCATATATATGCAGAGTACAATGGGATTTGTTACTCTATGGCAATCTTGGGGAATTCAGCAGGAAACTGTTGTACACAATAAACCAAAAAAAACTTTAATCAAATAAATAATTATCCTTCTTCACATGGGGTAATTGTTTTCCTTTGAATTGCATCATTGCAGCCCTAATGTATATTATAGCCTGTTATCTGTAAAGATTTACCTTTGTTTAAGGCGTCATTAGTAATGTCTTCTAATATAATTAGCACAATCTAATCAGAGAGTCCCTGAGAACTCATCTGGAGCTTGGACGTTGTTTTATGCTAAGTGTCTTCTATTGCATTACACAACAGTAGCGAGTCGCAAGCTGCTACAGATGTTTATGTGAAATGTAATTAACATGCTGCCAGTTTGGGTACTATATAGATACAATCAATGATTATTTGATTACAAACAAAAATGCTTTTTTTGATGGCATGCACTCTTACTCCAGAGCCTGCGTCAAGCTTAATTGACTCTGCACTTGTGCTTACTAAATGATGTGTTTATATGGCCTCATTTTAAATGAACTAAGTACATCTTACATTATAGAGTTGTTAAAGGACAATGATTAAAAAAAAAAAAAGTTAAGCGATTAGTGGTGCTTTCACAGAAAAACAAACACCAGCATTCTTGGGTAAAGTAGAAAAAAATCACATCATCCAAGAAAAACCCACCAAAAGTAGGTAACTTAACCACTTAAGCTCCGGACCATTATGCAGCTTAAAGACAAGGCCACTTTTTGTGATTCGGCACTGCGTCGCTTTAACTGACAATTGCACGGTCGTGCGACATGGCTCCCAAACAAAATTGGCTTCCTTTTTTCCCACATATAGGGCTTTCTTTTGGTGGTATTTGATCACCTCTACGGTTTTTATTTTTTGCGCTATATACAAAAATAGAGTGACAATTTTGAAAGAAATGCAATATTTTTGACTTTTTGCTATAATAAATATCCCCAAAATATATATAAAAAAAACCTTTCCCCTCAGTTTAGACCAATATGTATTCTTCTACATATTTTTAGTAAACAAAATCGCAATAAGCATTTATTGATTGGTTTGCGCAAAATTTATAGCATATACCAAATAGGGGATAGTTTTATTACGTTTTTATTAATAATTTTATTTTTTCTAGTAATGGCGGCAATCAGCAATTTTTATCGTGACTGTGACATTATGGCGGACACATCGAACACCTTTGACAATATTTTGGGACCTTTGTCATTTTTACAGCAAACAGTGCTATAAAATGCACTTGTTACTGTAAAAACTGTGGGGGGCGTGGCTGATCGTCGTTCCCTATGACAGGGAACAGACGATCAGTGACAGTCTCACTAGGAAGCACAGGGAGAGGTTTGTTTACACTTACTTCTCCCCGTTCTTCCTCTCTGTGACCTGATCGCAGGACACATCACGTGCAAGGAAAATGAAAAAAAAAACAGCATTTTTGCTTGCACATGATTGGATGATGGAAGTCGGCAGAGCTTCGGCTCATTTGCTATGTTCTGGAGCAACTGCACTTGCAGAGTGCACAGTCTATTTGCATTTAGTAAATCAATCCCTATGACTCATTATAGTTGATTTGATAGGCCGGGGCACCACTAGGGATTATATGTATACGGCAGACTATAGGATTTTCTCAATCGAAATCAAATTTATTTACCTTCCGAGTTGATTTTTTTGTAAGATTTATATGTTATCCATTGAAAGATGGTTAAACACAGCTAGGGACAAAAGTTATATGGAGACACGCCTCACAAATGCACCAAAGAGCGACTATCAAGATGGGGCTCTCCATATTTTTCAACAGACAGCTAAGATGGGAACAGAAGGAATTTGCATCTAAGAAATGTTCAATCTAGCATTTACAAAACCTAGTTATTCCATCTGCCTACCTGACAGCCCGCCCCCCCACATGTGGCCCCGTACAGCCTACCTGACAGCCCCCCTTGTGTGGCCGCCTAAAGTCTACCTGACAGCCGCCCCCCCTCACATGGCCCTGTACAGCCTACCTGACAGCCCCCCTCATGTGGACCCTTACAGCCTACCTGACAGCCCCCCCTCATGTGGACCCTTACAGCCTACCTGACAGCCCCCTCTCATGTGGACCCTTACAGCCTACCTGACAGCCCCCTCTCATGTGGACCCGTACAGCCTACCTGACAGCCCCCTTCATGTGGACCCTTACAGCCTACCTGACAGCCCCCCCCTTATGTGGACCTGTACAGCCTACCTGACGGCTCCCCCTCACATGGCCCCTTACAGCCTACCTGACAGCACCCCCTCATGTGGACCCGTACAGCCTACCTGACAGCCCCCCTCCCATGGCCCCCTACAGCCTACCTGACAGAACCCCCTCATGTGGCCCAATACAGACTACCTGACAGACCCCCCTCCCTGAATTACAAAAAAAATACATTTTTTAATTATTTTTCAAATTTTAAAAATAAAAGTTTAACAATTAAAAAATGTTTTTTTTTTAATGATTTAAAAATAAAAAATAAAACGCTGTTGGGGAGGGCTTGGATGAAATATCAGGGGTCTAAATAGACTCCTGACATCTGATCTTTTAGAAAGATAAAATAATTTGGTGAGACAGATTCTTCAATTACTTTCTCTGTAGTCTCAGCTGCACTGAAGATGAATGAACAGGAGACAAAGGCTCCTGTTAATTCATAAACCAAAGCATAGTAAACACAGTTTACTATGCTCAGTTTTCAATAGCCAAGGAAGCGATCAGTACTGATCACCCAGAGGCGATTCAGTTCGCATGTGCCGCGCTATATAAGTTTTCATTCATTCATTCATTCATTCACTGTGTCAGTTCAGAAAAAGAACGGGCCATTTAATGACATATTTACCGATCCCTTTCTCCACTCTCCATACGCCTGTGTACCCACAGCAGCAGGTGGGAGAGGAAAGCTGGCACTGCATCAAGGGGGAAAGGGGGGCCTGGGCAAACAGGGGGGAATAAGATTTGCGCAGCACAGAGAGAGGGATTGGTGTGACAGTACCGGAAGACAATTACAGAACGATGAAGAGCCGATAGGAGTGAGAGGGGGAGAAACAGGCTTTTAGCTGCTGCATGGAGAGACCCAGACACAGTGCATTGTTCTGTAATTATTCTCCTGTCCCACCGCACCAATCCCCCTGCTCTCCGGCCCCCCCTGTGTGCCCAAGCCCTCCCATCTATTACAAAATAAGGTCAATGCCAGTTTATCTATGTATTCTCAAAACATTAAAGTTAAATAATTAAGCTAAATGGTTGTAAAAAAAAAAGTAAAAGTAGTCAACTGAGTGCTCAGAGAAGAAGACATTGACCAATGCTGATTGCTGAACTTCAATTAGACATTTAAATGGTAAATCCACCCAAATGTGAAACGGTAGCAATAGGGTGCATCTGCATAATATAAAATATTTGCAAAATTCCAATAGGGGAAATAGTCTTCTCTTTGTAATGGCACGGGAACGCCTGTAAAATCAAGACATCTCACTAGCAGACTTTTCATTGATCCCTTAATGATAACAAGTTATTTTGGCTCTGTGGTAGAAAAGTAGCACCACATGTTTATGCTCATTCCAGAATACTTCACGTTCTGTAGAAGGTTTTAGTGCTGACACATATTTTTCTTTCCAAACATGGAGTACATTTACCAATAAGTTATATTTTTGTCTCATCCATCCACAGAAAATTGTTCCATTAGTTCTGTGAAATACCAAAGTAACCACTAAGGTTCATGTCAATGGATGTTGTTTTCCTTCATTTGACGTGCGTTTGGAATACACTTCAAACACAGGTCAGCAAAATCCCCCAACATTTCATATTCCTGATATGTGCCTGCTGTACCATGTTCTTGTATGAGAAAGTCTTCTATTTTCTTCGTATTGCTTCCTTTGTGTGAAATCCCTGGTGTTCTTGCTAGTCCCTTTGCTGTCCTATTAAAAACTGATCACACTAAGCAGGAGAGCACACCATGGTCAGTTCTCTAGTTATGCAGGGAGCTCTCCTCCAATATTCAGACTTGTCCTGACCCCATCCACTGCTGCACAGCCATTCACTGAATAGCTCAGTGTACTGCTACTTCTTATCCCCCAGCTCTAATGCAGCTGAGAGGGTATGTGATCACTAATAGGGATGAGCCGAACACCCCCGTGTTCGGTTTGCACCAGAACCTTCAAACGGACCTCACGTTCGCACGAACGTATCAAACCCCATTGACGTCTATGGGACTCGAACGTTCAAATTAAAAAGTCATCATTTTAAAGCCCAATATACAAGTTATTGTCAGAAAACAGGTTTGAGAACCGGGTATTGCTCCAGGGAACATGTATCAATGGGAAAAAAAGTTTTAAAAACTGGCGTATTTTCTGTAGTAGCGATTTTAATGATGGTTAAAATGCAAAAAAAATGAAAAATTCCTTAAAATATCGTTCCTGCTGGGTGTCTATAGTAGTGGCACGTGTTTAGAACTGTCCCTGCACAAAATGAGACTACTATAAGAAAAAAGTAATTTAAGACTGCTTGCGCCTTCAATTTAATGTTTGGTCCCTGCAATATGGATAAAAATCACTGAAGAAAATAGCATGGGTTTCCCCGCCACCACTCCCCCAAGGTCATTGCAAGTCCCTTTGGCCCTATATACTTTGCACAGCAGTATACAGGCGGTGCAAACAAGACAGGGACTGTAGGTTTGTTGTTAAGTAGAATCTGTTTGTAATTTTCAACTGGTACTTCTTAAAAGTGTAGCTTCAGCCATAAAATCTTTTTTTAAACTTTTCTGAAAACATAGAGAAGGGTAATTATCACCCCTGTAACATTTGTTTTGCTGTCTGTGTGCATCTGTTCAGAAGATTGCACCTCACTTTCTGTCCCAATGACAAATGATTTTTTGATGGGGATAGATTTGAGGCATTTTTATTATTATTATTATTATTATTATTATTATTATTTTACTAGTAATGGCAGTGATCTGCAATTTTTATTGGGACTGCAATAATGCGGTGGACAAATTGGACACTTTTGACCCATTTGGGACCATTGACATTTATACAACGATCAGTGTTATAAAAATGCACTGATCGCTGTATAAATGTCACTGGCAGAGAAGGGGTTGAGAATAGGGGGCGATCAAGGGGTTAAATGTGTTCCCTAGGTGTGTTCTAACTGTAGGGGGGATGGGACTGTCTAGGAGGAGAGATAGATAGCTGTTCATACTTAGTATGAACACACGATCTGTCTCTACTCCCCTGAAAGAATCGGGATTTACACACACAGATCCCAGGTCTCGCTCTGTCACAAACGATCGCGGGTGCTTGGCGGTCATGGCGCCTGACGGGCACTCACATCGGCTCCGGGCACATGCAACGTCGAATTGCCCAGCCGAGCCAACCTGCCGCAGTAAAACTGTGACGGCTGGTCGGCAAGTGGTTAATCTCTTCTTATATAAATGTATGTGTATATAATGTATTATTTCTATATTGGTGTGCATCTATATATGTATGGTTAATGTTATGTGCTGGTTGCAGTAGTTCTTCTGCTCCCAATTACTTTACTTAGATTACTGATTAATCTCACAGGAAGCAAATACACTCTGTTCACAGTGGCCCTGTTTTGGTTGGAGGGAAGGCCAACTTTATTATCAAACCCACTTTTTCACTTTTTTTGGTTCTCTTATTTACCTACATGTTTAGCTCAATATTATTTTTGGGGGAGGGCCAATTCTTATTACCCCCTCAAAAGAGGGCTACATTTGCTATTTAAAGTTGTTCTGCTGCTGGCCAATTTTACTCTGCACTATCATCTGTGGTCTCGTAATTCTTATAGCAAAGCATTTGGCTGTACTATTTTTTTTTTTTTTTTTTTCATTTTTTTTTGGCCTATTTTCCCTCATTAACAGAAATATTTAGCTTTTGGTATAAAGGCATACCCACTTTTAAGTACACAATGGGGTTTATTAACTATCTCTGGAGAGTGCAAAACCAGGCTCGCTTCTGCATTGAAACCAATGGGCGTCTAACCCAAGCTTGTTCAATTAAGCCTGGTAATAAAACCTGGAAGCTCATTGGTTTCTATGCAGAAGTGAGCCTGATTTTGCACTTTCCAGCGATAGTAAATAAACCCCCTTTTGTACTTCAAAGTGGGGTATGTCTGTATTGCAATGCTTGAGTCACCAAGTGGATCATATGATTCCACATATACTATTTTAATGGTGTTATTATCCTAGCAGTTGGTATACATTTCCAGGAATGGCTCTGATTTGTTCAAAAACGAATGGCAAGATAAAGCACTGTGCATGTTTTAACCACTTAAGGACCCATTCACGCCGATATACGTCGGCAGAATGGCACGGCTGGGCGCAATCATGTACCTGTACATGTCTCTTTAAGCCCAGCTACACTCGCAACCCGATCCCAAGCTTCGTGACAGCGCCCGCGGGACCCGCGGCCCCGATCGCCGCCAGTGTCCTGCGATCGGTTACCGGAGCTGAAGAACAGGGCGAGGTGTGTGTAAACACACCTTCCCCGTTCTTCATTGTGGCAGTGTCAGTGATCGTCTTTTCCCTGATATAGGGAAAGACGATCACTGATGTCACACGTCCAGCCCCGCCTCCTACAGTTAGAAACACATATGAGGTCACACTTAACCCCTACAGTGCCCCCTAGTGGTTAACTCCTAAATTGCAATTGTCATTTTCACAGTAAACAGTGCATTTTTAAAGCATTATTTACTGTGAAAATGACAATGGTCCCAAAAATTTACAAACATTTTCCGATGTGTCCGCCATAATGTCGCAGTCACGAAAAACAATCGCTGATTGCCACCATTAGTAGTAAAAAAAATTATTAATAAAAATGCAATAAAACTATCCCCTATTTTGTAAATGCTATAAATTTTGCAGGAACCAATCGATAAACGCTTATAGCGATTTTTTACCAAAAAATAGGTAGAAGAATACGTATCGGCCTAAACTGGAAATAAAATGTTTTTTTTTATATAATTTTGGAGGATATTTATTATAGCAAAATAGGTGATTAAATACCACCAAAAGAAAGCTCTATTTGTGGGAAAATTTGGTAGCCACGTCACACGACCGCGCAATTGTCAGTTAAAGCGACGCAGTGCCGAATTGCAAAAAGGGGCAAGGTCCTTAACCTGCATAATGGTCTGGGTCTTAAGTGGTTAAATAAGACCATCCTTATACTTATACAGTATACACACACACTATGGGGTTTATTTACTAAAGGCAAATACACTGTGCACTTTGCAAAGTGCAGTTGAATGCTTCTAGAGCGTAGTAAATGAGCAAAAGCTCTGCTGACTTCCATCATCCAATTATGTCCTAGCAAAAATGCTTTTTTTTTTTCTTGCACGTGATTGGGTATTCTCTGAAAAGAGAATCATTACCTCATTTACTAAGTTCAGGAGATAAGCCCTTTAACAGCTGCTATTTGTGGGGAACCGATGAGTAATGTCCCAGGATAAGGGATGAGCCGAACACCCCCGCGTTTGGTTCGCACCAGAACATTCGAACAGACCGCCCGTTCGATCGAACATTTAGAACCCCATTGAAGTCTATGGGACTCGAATGTTCGAATTCAAAATAGATCATTTTAAAGACCAATATTCAAGTTATTGTTGGAAAATGTCTTTGAGAACCCGGGTCTTGCCCGACGGAACATGTATCAATGGAAGCAGGACTCCTGAAAAAATTACAGTTTTTAAAACTTTTTTTTCCATTGATACATGTTCCCTCGGGCAAGACCCGGGTTCTCAAAGACGTTTTCACAATTTAAACATTATTAAAATCACTGTTCCAGGAGCAGTGATTTTGATGAAGCTTAAATAAAATAAAAAATGAAAAATTCCTTTAAATATTGTACCTGCTGTGTGTCTATACCTGTGATAACGTCTTTAAATAGCACAATCACCTGCCTGTCAGTAAATTAGGAAGAACTGATCTATCTAAGCTATACAGTGTATACATATATGTACAACTCCTAGGGATGTATATATATCCTCTACACACTGTAAATTACGCTAAACTGACTAGCCTGCCTGCCTGCTCTATCTAGCTATATAAAAAGACTCTCTCAGAGAATCTCTCTGTCTCTCTGACTAATCTCTGTTCAGCACTGGAACACACTACATGAGGCCGCCCAGCAGGCGGCCTTATATAGTGTGGGCCGTGTGCTAAAGCCCTGAGCCATAATTGGCCAAACCCACAGTGGCTTTGGCCAATTATGGCTCTCCGTTTTTTGCGCTCTGTGATTGGCCAAGCATGCAGGGTCATAGTGCATATTTGGCCAATCATCAGCGCGCAATGCCGCAGTGAATTATTGGCCGTTGGGCGTCACTCGAATTTGGCGCGAACGACCCGTTTTGTTCGAAATTCGTCGAACGTACGAATGGACAATGTTCGAGTCGAACATACGTTCGAATCGAACGCGGAGCCCATCCCTACCCAGGATCATAGAGAACGCCTGTGCTATTGGGACGGTGTTACACAGGTACTAGTGTATCCTCAGTATCACCCTGAAGGAATATACGTTAAATTTAGCCCTTGTTCATATAACTTTGCAAAGAATACCCAATCACATACAAGGAAAATAAAAAATGTTTTTTGTTTGCACAGGTTGCAGAATGATAGAAGTCACTAGAGCTCCCACTCATTTTCTAAGATCTAGAGCAACTGCTCTTCCACAGTGCAACTGCACTTTGCAAAGTGCACAGTATATTTGCCTTTAGTAAATCAACCCCATAGGCTCCATCAAAAGTACTTTTAGGGAGTCATGAAAACTGCATTGCTGGTGCAATGGAATTACAGCTTTACCACATTGATTCCGCTAAGCAGAACACTGCATTTTGAATAACCAAATACCATACAGTTTTAGTAAATCTGAGGTAAAAATAAAATGTAAATAAAAAATGTAACTGATGTTCTAAAAAAAAATCACATATTTGTATTGGCAGTCAGTAACTTCACAACTCTACAGCTAAAATATGTCTATTCACTATTCATAAAATTATGATACATTTACAGAAACACATTGTAACTATCTGAAGCCATGTAAATGTCACTTTGACTTCTGGTTTTTAAAATATTTTTAGAAAGATTCAAAATATCTTTACAGTAGACAATTTAAATAAAAAGCTTGCCTTCCAATAAATGATACCCTGTTCTATCTATTTCTTTGAGCATATAGCTCACCAGGTATTTAATCCTATGTCTCCAGACGCAATTTAGAACGCCGAACAAGCAGCACCACATAGTGCTAACAAGGAGGTACATACAAAGTACTTTGTTTTGGAAATGTCTATCCTAAGGCACTGAAGCAAATATGAAAATTATGTATAAATGTCTACAATGTTAATGAATCAAAATTGCACCGATCCTACAAAAAAAATCAAAAGGAAAACTCTAGTCAGTAAATTTCTAATATATAAGTTTGAAAAACGATCCCATCAGCCATAGATTTTCTTTTAAATACCTCAAGTACAGCATGATCTGGCAGTCCATATTAGACTGTGGATCTATTTTTTATTTTACAGCAGTAGCACAACAATCTGAGTCATTTTAGTTTTTTAAACCCCTTGGCGCCAGTTCCTGCTGACCCTTAAAAGGGTTCTGAAAGATGGGGAGCTGATCATGTGATCGCTGTGATTGACTGTTGCAGTGGTAACAAATCACGAGCCCTACCCACTGTCTCCCAAACATACACGGTGACCAGGAGATGCCAGAGATAGCTGGGTTTCTGTGCTGAGCACACACAGTGAGCACACTCTTAATGCAAAACAGTGACGCCATTGAACGCTTATATGCATACAGCCATCGTTAGAGCCCACCTGCAGTGCAGATGCTTAAAGGGGTTGTAAAGGATTTTTTTTCCCCTAAATAGCTTCCTTTACCTCAGTACAGTCCTCCTTCACTTAGCCTCATCCTTCGATTTTGCTTTTAAATGTCCTTATTTCTTCTGAGAAATCCTCACTTCCTGTTCTGCTGTCTGTAACTCCACACAGCAATGCAAGGGTTTCTTCCTGGTGTGGAGAAAGCCTCTTGAGGGAGGAGGGGGAGAGCAGGAGTGTTAGGACGCCCACTAACACACAGCTCCTTTCTCTATCTGCAAAGTAGAGAGTGTCCTGACTTGCCTGCTCGCCCCCTCCCCCCTCAAGAGGCTTTCTCCACACCAGGGAGAAAGCCTTGCATTACTGTGTGGAGTTACAGATAGAAGAACAGGAAGTGAGCATTTCTCAGAAGAAATAAGGACATTTAAAAGCAAAATCGAAGGATGAGGTAAGTGAAGGAGGACTGCACTAAGGTAAATGAAGCTATTTAGGGAGACCCATCACCTGATTGGCAGAGAGGAGATACAATCCTATTGGCCGCCGAAGGAGGAGACGCAGGGGAAGCCACAGTAAAGCACCAGGAGGAGGAGACGCCATCCAGAGGAAGCGCTGCCGGTGACTTAGATGGGTTAAGTGCGGGGCTGGTGACCGACCGACCAGGGGGTAGTGGCAGGTCGATTGTTTCCCCCCCCAAAAAAACATACCACCAGCTGCCAATTGTTGACACCAGTGGCCGCCCGTCCATAGTGGGCCCTCGGGCGCCGCCCCCCCCCTTTAAACATGTCCCTTTAAAAAAAAAACGAGCAAAAAAAAGGTCCTTATGTACACTGTGCCCGGGCGCTGGGCGCCGGATGCAGTGCGATTAGCGCCACGTCTGTGCAATCACAAGATTGCAGACATTGGCAAGAAAAATATCCCTTTGTGGCTATGCCCATCGTGCCACAGCTTCCGGCGCGATGGACTTGTGACCGGGCGGTGCACGGCACCCAGTATATGCTGTGCATAGTGCCGACAACAGGAAGTGACGTCGGCACTATGCAACTCAGTCTCGGAGGGACGCATCAGCGTGAGCCTGCAGGTAAAGAAGCCTGCTCCCAACCCTCCTCGCCCTTACTCATATCAAGCCTGTCATTCAATTAAACAGCTCAGCAAAACTAGCGGGCATCCTACACCCCCAACTAATATTGATTTATCTGATTCTTGGGCAATCTCAGTGTCCACAACCCCCCCCCCCCCCACCGCTTATTTCCGTATTTGTTTTCATGAAAATTCCCACCACCCCGCTTATTTACTTTATGTTCAATGAAATGTTTAGTGGCCGATCGGTGGTAAAATCCCCCCCCCCCCCCGCTTATGTATTTTTTGACGGACGATCGGTGGTAATGACTGATCGGTGGGGTAAAACTCCCCCCTCCCACGCTTATTTACTTTTTTTTATGAAAAGATTGACGGCAGATCGGTGGTAAAACTTCCCGCAATATTCGGCCGCTAGCAGTGCTCCTATACCGCTCCAAAGATGCAGCTAGCAGGACTTTTGGAGCGGTCCTGCTGGCGCACCGCTTCAGTGTGAAAGCCTTCGGCAACAATAGCGCCCGTATCACCCCCCCCAATGGAGTATGACCGCAGTCTCTGGTAATCTTGTGCAGTATGTGTCCGCAGTCTCTGGTAATTTCGTGCAGTATGTGTCTGCAGTCTCTGGTAATTTCGTGCAGTATGTGTCCGCAGTCTCTGGTTATTTCGTGCAGTATATATCCGCAGTCTCTTGTAATTTTGCGCAGTATATCCGCAGTCTCTGGTAAATTTGTGCAGTATGTCCGCAGTCTTTGGTAATCTTGTGCAGTATGTCCGCAGTCTCTGATAATATCATGCCCAATTAGAGTCCTTTATTACTAACAGTGTAAGTTTTTAGTTTGTTTGCATTGATCTGTAAGGCTGCGCTATATACCATGATTTGTGATGCTGGGGCTGTATACTCTGTCCTATGATGCTAAGCTGTATACTCCTGACACTATGAGTGGAAGCAAGTGGAATACAGGGGACGGAGTGGGTAGATTATATACAGGGCGTGACTTATGAGAAGTGGGAGGGGCCAAACATGGGGCGCAAGACACCGCCCCTCCATGTTTGGCCCCTCCCACTTCTCATAAGTCATGCCCCTTATATAATCTACCCACTCCGTCCCCTGTCTTGCGCCCCCCCATCCTAAAACTTCACCAGCCGCCACTGGTTGACACTATCCCCTAATATCAACTAATATGAATATGAGATCAATGTATTAAAATAAATACCATCCTGGCCTGTCCACAGCCTGGCTATAGAGATCCCGGGTGTTGTCAAGTGGGAGGGACATCAGCTACCCACTGCCTAACAATGCCTCCTAAACCAATGGGTACACAGGCTGTCCATCACTGAAACAAATTGTCCCAGGCTTCCTGTGTTGGTGGGGGATGGATTGGCTCTGCAAAGAAGCCCCTGTGAGAGAGGTGAGGGGGAAGCAGGAGAAAGTGTGTTTTACCTCAACTGTAATTAATTGGAAGCTGCTAGAAGTGCCTGTGGAGTGCTTAGCCTGTGCACCCCCACCATCCCTTTAATATCAACCACTGTAATGCCACCCATATTGCAGTCCTTTTAACGGGGTGAAAGTAACCTGTGCAGCATAGGTATCAGTTTACTGTCACCATGTTTAAAGGACAGCAATATGGGTGGCATTGGGCTGAAATTGCCCTGTACCACAGCAAAAGTAGTGCATGCTAGTTTATAAAACACAGCACAACTGAGTACCATGATACCAATGCACCATGCGATCTGGTGCAGGCTAGCCCACCGCGTTCTTGATCTGCATTTGAGGTGTCATTAAAGTGGAACTTTGGGTAGTACATAAAAAATGGGTGAACAGGCAGGAATTTTAATGTAGAAGAGACATGCTATGGGATTTATTTATTAAAGGCAAATAGCAGTTGCTCCAGAGCTTAGTATATGAGGTAAAACTTCACTTTTCAAAGAATACCCAATCACGTGTAAGGAAAATAAAAAACATAATTTTTGCTTGAACATGATTGAATGATGAAAGTCAAGAAGAGCTTCTGATCATTTTCTAAGCTCTAGCAACTGCTCTTGCAGAGTGCAACTCCACTTTTCAAAGTGCACAGTCTATTTGCTTTTATTATTTTTTATTATTATTATTATACAGGATATATATAGCACAGTGCTTAATGAAAACAAGCCCTTTGTCTCTTCTGCATTAAAATTAAAGTGTTACTAAACCTAAAACTTTTTTCACCTTAATGTATTTTATCCTATAAGATCTATAAGATAAAAAGAAAATTGTTTTAGTTTCTCTGCCCCCCCCCCCCCCCCCCGTTTTCCATGTGAAGGGAAAGAAAGGGGAGATGGCTGCATTATTTCTCCCCTCTTTTCTTCTTAACAAAGCACTCGAGCAGCAGCAGGAGACATTGGCTCTGTCAATCAGATGCAGTAAAGAGAAAGTGGGGGCGGGCCTTAGTCCCGCTGTGTAAGTCTATGGAGCGTGGCTTCATAGCCACACAGGTCGGGAGCATGCAGACTACGCTCCCTCCATAGCCAGCGGCTGGCTATGGTAGTCTCTAAGAAAAAGAGGAGCCAAGATCGCCGCCAGGGACTCCAAAAGAGGGGGATCTGGGAAACTTTTTTTAGTTTAGTAACACTTTAGTTACCAGCCTGTAAACCCCTGCACAGTTAGCCATGCACACACAGCTCACTGTAGGAATTTGACAATACAGAAGCCAACTGCTGGAATGACTGAATGACTTCATCCCCACCCAGCCAATGAAAGCTGACAGCATTTAATACTCGTAGGGTCCTTTCACACGTGCGGACCGTTTTTTAGGTCCTTTTTTTCATCAGTTGATCCGTTTTTTCATCCGTTTTTCATTAGATTTTTTCATCCGTTTTTCATCCGTTTTCATCCGTGTTTTTTTTTTAGAACTTTATTTTTATTACATATTTTGATGAAAAACAGATGTTAGCGAATCGGATGTTAAACGGATCGTTCGCTAACATCCGTTTTTCGTCCGTTCCGTTTTTTTGACGGAAGAAAAATAGGGTTTTCTTCCGTTCAAAAAAACGGAGCTTAACAGAGACGGATAGAAACATACGTTAGCGGATGCTCATCCGCTAACGTCCGCTAGCCCTTAGGGATGCATTGCGGTCCGTTTTTCATCCGTAAAAAACGGACGAACGGTCCGCACGTGTGAAAGGGCCCATAAGCTGCTCAAAGATGTCAACAGTTGGCAAGGAGATCAAGGCTGTCACATCACTGGAACCGAAGCAAGTATAGTTCTAGTTTAAGTTTGCATTGACATCCGCTCTGCAGATCACAACAGGAGTGTGTTTTGAATGCGGTGCAGGAAACACACATGGAATGTAGGTTTCCCTCACCAAGTTCTGGTGTGAACTGTCCCTTAAAGAGGCCCTTCCAAGACAAGTAGATGACTATGCAGTTTGTGCTTTGCATACTCATGACCCCTGCGTTCTGTAGTGTACATATTCCTGACCTCTGCACACTTATGAGCCCTGCACCTCCATACAGGTAATATTGAATTATGCTTCCAGCTCAACTTTTGGGAAGTAACAAGGACAATGCATTTTTTGGCAAGATCAGCAGGTATTTTCTGTACTTGCTGAACATACATACTCCTTACACTTTCACTGTGTACATGAAATACTTCTGATCCCTGCACTCCGTGTTTAGGCTGAAGTTTTATGTCCCTTACACTGTTTTACTACAATTCTGCATATGGAAACTTTTACATATTTAAAAATGATTCTTAGGCCTCGTACACACGATCGGACATATCCGATGAAAACGGTCCGCGGACCATTTCCATCGGATATGTCCGATCGGGAGTTTGATCCGATGGCGTGTACACACCATCGGATCAAATTCCCCGCCGCCGGACGGCGCGGTGACGTGGCGGTGACGCCCGGGTGACGTTGACGTCACCGCCACGTCACCGCACCAGGAAGTTAAACACTTCCGCGCATGCGCCGAATCCATTCGGCGGCGGCGCAGCGGCGGTGCGGGACGACATGTCTGCTGGTAAGTGTACTAACCAGCAGACATGTCGGGCGGACAGATTCCGACCGGATAGATTTCAAAGCATGCTTTGAAATCTGTCGGGTGGAGAAATCTGTCCGCTAGCCCATACACACGAGCGGAGATGTCTGCTGAAACAGTCCATCGGACCGTTTTCAGCGGACATATCCCCTCGTGTGTACGAGGCCTTAGTTCTGAGTTTTTCCTATACACTGACCTCCCATCCTCTACCCCCCTGCCATTTTTACTGCACCCCCACATCAGGCAGGCTAGATCCAGTCCTGTGTAGCAGCCACAACAGGTCTAAAAGTCATAAGAAGGTGTCTTCTTAAAAAATTACAGCTAAAGAAGGTAGAGCTTGAATGGACCAGAGGCACAACAGTTTGATGGTATCATCTGTGAGCACTTTATTGCACTTCAATGTCTTAAATGTTTTTTAAAAAAAATGTTTTTCATTATAGGCAAGTCTGTTAGTGTAACTTTTGAAGGTGAATGTGTAGCGTTTTGGTGCACAATAGTTGCCGCACAGCAATGTGGCAGCATGCTGCAAACAAAAGGCAGCCCTGAGAACAGATGGTGAGCAACAAGTGAATGGTGCACTTTGAGCCCTATCAACATAAAATAAAAACCAATATACCATTAAAAGACATTAAAACCCAAATACTCCAACGCTTAACCCCCACAACAAAAGGTCACTCAGATTATAAAAAAGAAGACCTTTCAGTAAAATAAATACATAAATGCAGTTTGCCATAAACAGGACAGAAGTTAAAAGTGACCACTTCCCTCAAATCAACCACAAATGAAAATTAACCACTTCAGCCCGGAAGAATTTACCCCCTTCCTGACCAAAACACTTTTTGCGATACGGCACTACATCGCTTTAACTGGCAATTGCCGTGGCACCCAAACAAACTTGACGTCTTTTTTGTTCCCACAAATAGAGCTTTCTTTTGGTGGTATTTGATTATTTTTGCAGTTTTTATTTTTTTTAAAAGAGCTATTTTGAAAAAAAAGCAATATTTTTACCACCATTTATTCTATTTTAAATTTTTGCTATAATAAATATCTCCAAAAAATATATATAAAACAGATTTTTCCTTAGTTTAGGCCATTGTGTATTCCTCTACATAAAAATCACAATAAGCGAAAATTGATTGGTTTGCGCAAAAGTTATAGCATCTACAAAATAGGGAATAGATTTATGGCATTTTTAAATTATTTTTTTATTAGTAATGGCAGCGATCTGCGTTTTTTATCGTGATTGGGACATTAAGGCGGACACACCAGACACTTTTGACACTATTTTGGGACCATTGTCATTTATACAGCGAACAGTGCAATATAAATGCACTGATTACTGTGTAAATGACACTGGCAGGGAAGGGGTTAAACACTAGGGGGTGATGAAAGGGTTAAGTGTGTCCTAGGGAGTGATTATAACTGGGGGGGTGGGCTACAAGTGACATGACAGATATCACTGCTCCGCGACACGATCACGGGACACCAGCAGACACGGAGCCCGTGCCCACTAAGCCGCGATTTAAAGGGGACGTACCTGTACGTCCATTTGCACAGCCGTTCCATTGTGCCAATGTATATCTTCATGCACTGGTCGGCAAGTGGTTAAAGACAAGAGAGCTCTCAATAATAATAGTAAACAATGTTAATAAGGCAGCAAAGGGGATGATTGTCCAAAGAGCTATCAATCAGAGGTAAATGACACTGGGGTTGATTTACTATAACAGGAAAATCTGATGTGGCTGTGCATTGTAGCCAATCAGCTTCTAACTTCAGCTTGTTCAGTTAAGCTTTGACCAAAAAACTTTGGAAGCTGATTGGTCAGTGGCGGCCCGTCCATAGGGGGCGCCTGGGCACCGCCCCCCCACCCTCAGTCAGTAAAAAAAAAGATGTATATATAAAAAAACATTTTTTTTTTATTAAAACATGTCCCTTTAAGGGAAAAAAAAATCTAAAAATGGTCTTTTTGTGCACTGTGTCCCGGCGTCGGGCGCCGGGACACAGTGCAGTATGGGTAGCGCCACGTCTGTGCAATCACGGGACTGCAGACGTGGCGCTACATTGGCAGCCAAAAAATGCCATTGTGGCGCCATCGCGCCACTTACTTCCGGCGCGATGGACTGTATGTATTATTATGGCCGGGCGGGTGCACTACACGCTATAGTGATCCGACGCCACTCGATGAACAGGAAGTGACGTCGGCACTCACACTGCACTGTCTGCAGCTCAGCGCCCGACTCCCGGTAAGCATCCTCTCTCCGCTCCTCTCCGCTCCTGTGCTCATTGCCCCTTATATATTTTTTTTTTCATTTTAAATAGCAGCCGTCCTTCTTTTTCATGTACATTCCCCTCTGCTCCTCTGCTCATTAATCTTATGTGCCGTAGAACTAGCGGCCGTCACCCCCCCTCCCCCCTTATTAACTAAATGTCTTTTACTGTAAAACACATTTAGTTAATAAGGGGGGGGGGGTGACGGCCGCTAGTTCTGCGGCACATAAGATTATTGAACAGAGGCGCAGAGAGGAATGTACATGTTAAACTTTAACATGTACATTCCTCTCTGCTCCTCTGTTCATTAATCTTATGTTTATTGTTTATTGTTTATTGTTTGTTTCTTATACAAGGCGCATAATTCACAAAACATGTTTGCATCGATGCGCCTGCTTCCCATCCAGTCACGTTACCAGAAACATACCAAGAAAACAAACTTTAAAAACAACATAAAATCGAGTGGCGGTTACAATAAACATGTAGACATTCTAACACTCGGTACTACATGTATACATTATAAAAACGTTAAAAACTGTATAAAAACAACAAAAAAGGAAGAGGGGGGAAAGGAAGGAAAGGGAAAAAATGGAAGGGGAAAAGATAGAGAAAGAGATATCTCACCCCAAACCACTAAAGGCCCTAGTAGACAACAGGGTCTTCAGATCTTTTCTGAATACCTGGTACTTCTCCTGTTGTTATGTGCCGCTGAGATAGCGGCCGTCACCCCCCCTCCTCCCCCGCTTATTAACCAAATGTCTTTTATCTTAAATGTATATTTCTGCCACAATGATAGCAGTCACTACCATCCACCCCACTTATGTTAGCGCTTGAGAGAGCAGGACGCTCTCAAACGAGTCGGCTCTCTCCCAGGGATAGCACAGATTAGGCTGCTAGGCAGGCAGGCTCCTGCAAAGGACAAGCCGCTACTACTTGCGGCTCTCCCCCTCTCCTCTACCCCTCATCACCACCCACACCACCATCCACAGTCGGGGCACCCCCCCCCCCCCCCCGCCGCCTTTCTGGCTCAGTTCTGCCGCTTCTCCCCGATCCCGCCGTCATCCGCGCCGGCCTGCTCACATTTGCGGCCGCGCGGCTTAGGAAAGACCGCGGCTTCAGCCGCGGCCTAGCGGCGCGCCACTCCTACGCCCAGGAAAAAAAACCTACACAGCCCAAAATACCCCCCCCTACCCCTGGAGGATCCCATCCACCCCCCAGTGAACCATCCAGTTCACCATAGCCATCCATCCACCCAGCTGACAACCCCTCAGCATATGCCCTGTGTCTTGGTCTGTGGCCATCTTGGTACACCCCAGAAGCAGAGACACCTCTCACCCCCCCCCTTCCTCCTTCACAACCAATACTGCTTGATCCAGGGTTCTTCTCCGATCGCCTCCCAGGGATCAGGAAGGAATTTTTTTATCCCTGGCCTCCGCACATTGGCTCAGCACGGCCAGGGTTTTTTTTTGCCTTCCTCTGGACCAAGCCGGGAGAGAGGATTCAATGAATCCCCCCTCCATCGCAATTTAAACATCACAGCCCCCCCCCCCAACATCTGCAACTATGGCTCTTTTGCAATATTCTGCAGAAACCATTTGGGGTCTGAGGCGATTCGCCACAGTCTTACCAGCCGTCACCAAAAAGGCCTTAAAATTAGAGCAACTATTGAGAACCGATCGACGATCGACTATCAAGAGTTTCAGCCATTTACCCCAGCTTAAGCACATATCATGTGCTCTGATCAACGCAAGATCGGCAGTAAAACACCGATCAGAAATCCATGATTTCATTCTACAATATGATTTAGACTGCCTCTTTATTACGGAAAGCTGGCTCACAGCCGACTGTAACACCATTCTAGGAGAACTGGTGCCAGAAAACTACCGCATTATAATGGAAAACAGAATATGGCAAAGAGGAGGAGGCCTGGCGGTGATCCACAGGATTCATCTGGCGATCACCAAACCAGTCCTTCAAAATCCTCTTCCATTCATGGAAACCCTTACCCTGCAACTGCAAGCAAACCCCCAGGAGACCGTCCACATTCTGCTCTGCTATAGGCCACCCGGGCCAAAATCGCAGCTACTCACATCATTGACGGAGTTTATCTCCACTTATACCCTTAACAGCAAACACCTTTTGCTGCTCGGGGACTTCAATCTCTGGGCAAACTCCTCACAGGATCCTGTTGCCGACGCCTGTATTGACCACTTGGAAGGATTAGGGCTACAGCAACTAGTATGTGGGCCCACACATGTTTCAGGTCACACGCTGGACTTAATTTTCAGACAAAATCTGAAAATAAGCATTATGGAAAATGAACCATTGCCATGGACAGATCACCATGCAATTAAATTCATAATTCCCAAAATCCCCCCATTGAGAAAAACACCCAAGCCGGTGACAATACACTGGACTAGATCTCATAAGAAGCTCCATTCGGAACTCTTCAAATCTAACTTGGGAAATAAAATAAAAATAATTCAACCACTTCTAACAGCCTCAGAAACACTGGATGCCATAAACGCAGCCCTACTACAGTCAGCCGACTTAGTAGCACCGAAACGCAAAACCCGCATCCAGAAAAACAAGTCCGGCTGGTTCAACAACCAACTGTTACTACTGAAGCAAGAGCGCAGAAGAGCGGAAGCCGCTTGGAAAAGAATCGCTTCAGAGGAGAACCTCATCATCTACAAGGAATTAACAAGAAAATACCATAAAGAAATCTTTAAAGCCAAGAAACATAATTTTTCTGTGGCTATCAATAGCGCTTTAAATCGCCCCCGCAAACTCTTCAAGTTGGTCACTCAGACCATGAACCCAGGTTGCCTGGAAGCCCCCAATTCAGACACCCAAGAATTTTGCGATGAACTATCGGATTTCTTCATTAATAAAATTGAGGGAATTCGGGAAAGCATTCGGCAAATCAATACCCCCCTCAACCCCCGTCCCAACCAACCACATAACATCCACAGAAACCATCGACAATCAACGATGTTCACTCTGGAACCCATCTCCATAGAGACCACTAAAAATATCATCGGTACTTTGCGAAACAGCACAGCGCCTAATGATATTATCCCCACTAAACTGCTGAAGGAATGTGCCGACATCTTGGCACCACCTATCACGCAACTAATAAACCAGTCATTTAAGGAAGGCATAGTGCCCTCCCGGCTGAAAGAGGGCACAATCACGCCCATCTTGAAAAAGCCTACCCTGGATCCCAAGGACCCAACCCACCGCCGTCCCATAACAGGCCTTAACGTTCTCTCCAAGGTAATGGAAAAAGTAGTGGTACAACAGCTGCAACAGCATCTGGATACCCACAACCTACTTGATCCATTTCAATCAGGCTTCCGTCATGGACACGGAACGGAAACAGCATTACTCAAAATATGGGATGACGCTCTCGAGGCCGCAGACGAAGGAGAATCCTCTCTCCTGGTTCTGCTGGACCTAAGCGTAGCCTTTGACACTGTAGACCACAAACTTTTATTGACTCGGCTGGCTGAGGTAGCCAGAGTCATAGAAGGTGATCTACCATGGTTTTCCTCCTTTTTGGAAAACCGATCACAAACAGTGAAATTGGGACCTTTCACCTCTGAAAAACGCACGGTGTCATGTGGAGTCCCTCAAGGATCCCCTTTGTCACCGGTGCTCTTCAACATCTATCTTCGCCCTCTCTTTGAAATTATCAGTAGCCAAGACCTACTTTATCACTCATATGCAGACGACACGCAACTGTATTTTCGCATCTGCAACAAAAAGGATCATCATCTCAGTTTAGAGAATTGTCTCTCTTTGATAGAAAACTGGATGACTAAGAGTTATCTTAAACTCAACAGTTCCAAAACAGAACTTCTTCTGTTTCATGCCAGTCGCAAGAGTCAACTGGCAACTACTTGGAAACCCCCGCCCATTTTGGGCCAGATCATCACCCCTAGCGCCAAAGTCAAAAGTCTAGGCGTCATCTTCGACACCTACATGACTATGGACGCACAAATAGGGTCAGTAGTCAGCGGATTTCACCATTTGCTGCGCCTACTACGCAGACTTACCCCATTTATCCCCAAAGAAGACGTAGCAGTCGTGGTAGGAACAATTGTAAACTCCAGATTGGACTATGCAAATGCCCTTTACCTCAGACTCCCTAAGTACCAAATCGCTCGTCTGCAAGTCGTTCAAAATACGGCCGCCAGACTTGTGACTGGTAAAAAACCCTGGGAATCCATCTCACCTTCACTGAGAACCCTTCATTGGTTGCCAGTAAAGGACAGAATTGCTTTCAAAGCACTCTGTCTGACACATAAGTGCATCCATGGGAAGGCCCCGCAATATCTATGCGAAAAGATAGAAGCCCACAATTCCAATCGCGTTCTGCGATCCACCGACCAAAATCTGGTCAAGGTACCCAAAGCCAGATACAAGTCCAAAGGAGAAAGAAGGTTTGCTTTCCAAGGTCCCAGACTATGGAACGCTTTACCAACCAACATTCGGTTGGAGGAAAACCACCTGACCTTCAGAAGACAGATTAAAACTCTACTCTTTTGATGTCAAGAGACACAGAAACAACAAGCGCCCAGAGGCGATTTAGTTCGCATGTGCCGCGCTATATAAGTTTTTCATTCATTCATTCATTTATTCATTATGTGCATTTAAAATAAGACATTTGGTAGTGACTGCTATCATTGTGGCAGAAATGTACATTTAAAATAAAAGACATTTGGTTAATAAGGGGGGGTGGGGGGGTGCTGTGGGGGGGATGGTAATGACCGCTATCATTTTGGCAGAAATGTACATTTAAAATAAAAGACATTTGGTTAATAAGGGGGTGGGGTGCTGTGGGGGGGATGGTAATGACTGCTATCATTTTGGCAGAAATGTGCATTTAAAATAAGACATTTGGTTAACGATAGCAGTCACTACCATAGACACCACCCCCGCCCCCCCCCGGTTATTAACCAAATGTCTTTTATTTTAAATGTACATTCGTGCCCCAAAATGATAGCAATCACCACCACCCCACCCCCCTGCTTATTAACCACATGTGTACATTTCTGCCCAAATTCTTTTACACATACATTTACATTTCTGCCAAAATAGCTGCCATCTCCACCAAACCCCCCCAACCCCCCACGCTTATTTAGCTAATTTCATTTACATGTACATTTTTGCAAAAATACCGACCTTCACCCCTATGCAAAGTTTTTCATTAGAGCCACAATTCACGGAATTACATGTTATCTAATGCAGTTTGTCCACAGTATCTAGTAATCTAATGCAGTATGTCCGCAGTCTCTGGTAATCTAATGCAGTATGTCCGCAGTCTCTGGTCATCTAATGCAGTATGTCCGCAGTCTCTGGTAATCTAATGCAGTATGTCCGCAGTCTCTGGTAATCTAATGCAGTATGTCCGCAGTCTCTGGTCATCTAATGCAGTATGTCCGCAGTATCTGGTAATCTTGCACAGTATCTGGTAATCTAATGCAGTTTGTCCGCAGTATCTGGTAATCTAATGCAGTATGTCCGCAGTATTTGGTAATCTAATGCAGTATGTCTGCAGTCTCTGGTCATCTCGTGCAGTATGTCCGCAGTCTCTGGTCATCTAGTGCAGTATGTCTGCAGTCTCTGGTCATCTAGTGCAGTATGTCTGCAGTCTCTGGTCATCTAGTGCAGTATGTCTGCAGTATCTGGTAGTCTAATGCAGTATGTCCGCAGTCTCTGGTAATCTAATGCAGTATGTCTGCAGTCTCTGGTAATCTAATGCAGTATGTCTGCAGTCTCTGGTAATCTAATGCAGTATGTCCGCAGTCTCTGGTCATCTAATGCAGTATGTCCGCAGTATCTGGTAATCTTGCGCAGTATCTTGTAATCTAATGCAGTTTGTCCGCCGTATCTGGTAATCTAATGCAGTATGTCCGCAGTATTTGGTAATCTAATGCAGTATGTCTGCAGTCTCTGGTCATCTCGTGCAGTATGTCCGCAGTCTCTGGTCATCTAGTGCAGTATGTCTGCAGTCTCTGGTCATCTAGTGCAGTATGTCTGCAGTATCTGGTAGTCTAATGCAGTATGTCCGCAGTCTCTGGTAATCTAATGCAGTATGTCTGCAGTCTCTGGTAATCTAATGCAGTATGTCCGCAGTCTCTGGTAATCTTGTGCAGTATGTTCGCAGTCTCTGGTAATCTTGTGCAGTATGTTAACAGTCTCTGGTAATCTTGTGCAGTATGTTCGCAGTCTCTGGTAATCTTGTGCAGTATGTTCGCAGTATCTTGTAATCTTCTGCAGTATGTCCGCAGTCTCTGGTAATCTTATGCAGTATGTCCGCAGTCTCTGGTAATCTCCTGCAGTATGTCCGCAGTCTCTGGTAATCTAATGCAGTATGTCCGCAGTATCTGGTAATCTTGCGCAGTATCTTGTAATCTAATGCAGTTTGTCCGCCGTATCTGGTAATCTAATGCAGTATGTCCGCAGTATTTGGTAATCTAATGCAGTATGTCTGCAGTCTCTGGTCATCTCGTGCAGTATGTCCGCAGTCTCTGGTCATCTAGTGCAGTATGTCTGCAGTCTCTGGTCATCTAGTGCAGTATGTCTGCAGTATCTGGTAGTCTAATGCAGTATGTCCGCAGTCTCTGGTAATCTAATGCAGTATGTCTGCAGTCTCTGGTAATCTAATGCAGTATGTCCGCAGTCTCTGGTAATCTTGTGCAGTATGTTCGCAGTCTCTGGTAATCTTGTGCAGTATGTTAACAGTCTCTGGTAATCTTGTGCAGTATGTTCGCAGTCTCTGGTAATCTTGTGCAGTATGTTCGCAGTATCTTGTAATCTTCTGCAGTATGTCCGCAGTCTCTGGTAATCTTATGCAGTATGTCCGCAGTCTCTGGTAATCTCCTGCAGTATGTCCGCAGTCTCTGGTAATCTAATGCAGTATGTCCGCAGTCTCTGGTAATCTTGTGCAGTATGTCCGCAGTATCTGGTAATCTTGTGCCCATTTAGAGTCCTTCATTACTAACAGTGTAATTTTTTAGTTTGTTTGCACCGATCTGTAAGGCTGCGCTATATACTATGATTTGTGATGCTGGGGCTATATACTCTGTCCTGTGATCCTGACACTATGAGTGGAAGCAAGTGGAATACAGGGGACTGAGTGGGTGGATTATATAAGGGGTCTGGCTTATGGGAAGTGGGAGGGGCCAAACGTGGAGGGGCAGGGTCTTGCGCCCCCCCATCCAAAAACTTCACCAGCCGCCACTGTGATTGGTTTATATGCAGATCTGCACCAGACTTTACACTCTCCAGTTTTTATAAATCAAATTGCTATGCTGTTGGTCATTCCTTTCTAACGTCTCCATACAGCAACTTCCAGAACATTGACACTACAGCTGTTCGATGCACCCCTTTTAAGTCTGCTGGCCTCGGGTCACATGCCAAGCAGTGGATTAAGGTTTTTTTAAAACATTTGTTGAGGAATTTCAAAAATGTAGGATTTACCATGAATCCATGGCAGCAAATACAAATTTCATTCCTACCCTGCACTACCACAGTTTTTTTTAACTTTGCTGCTTTATGAGCCTCTTTATTGTTTACAGGGACAGAGTGGCAGCTGGGAAGCTATGATCATAAAAACAACTACAAGTATATATTGGTTGCAGAATTTGATTGAAAAAATGTCTCAGGTGGGCTCTTTGTCCTCCTGGACTTCTGACTGAAGCTAAGCAAGTTTCCCGAAAGGCATTGTGGCATAATTTAACATTAGAATTGCAGTGATTTAAATAATTGCTTAAAGGGTCACTAAAGGAAAAAAAAAAATGTTGCTGAAATTACTGTTTACCGGGTATAGAGACATAAAAGTTAACTGATTCCTTTTAAAAATGTTAAAAAAATAGATAAAAAAAATCAATCATATAATGTGCCTGCAGGTTAGTTTCACTTTTGAACTGGCTTCATGTTTCTTTGAAGAAGAGAGAGACACAGAACAAAAACAAACAAATCCAGGGCAGTGTTTTGTTTTTAAAATGAATCTGATTGGTTCTGGGAAGTTTAATGACAGCTTAGACCACCGTGAGAAAGCTCCCAGCACTGTGGGTATAAGGAAACAGACAAGCAGGAAGTGTGGAGATCAGAGCAGGATTATAGCAACTTCAAAGCAAAAACGAACAATGAGGATATGAAACCAGTACTGCAGTAAGGTAAAGGAAGCCATTTAGCTAAAAAAAAAAATCCTTTAGTGATCCTTTAAAGTAGATGATGGGAGCTATGTTGCTATTTACCACCGTGAGAGTCACTGCTATGTTTTAATATATCTAGTGATGAGTTCAGAGTCATTTAATAAACTAGACAAGAAGAACCTTTGCACCAAGCCCTGCAATACATGTGGCCCACCATGAGACTTCCAAGCAATATAAGCTGAAATGTTGAACATTTAAGGAAGGTCATATCTCATCCCCCTGGGAGTCAATAAAGTCAACTGACCCCTGGTCTTGAAGGGAAGAGTTTCCTTTCAAAGTCAATATAACCATTGCAAGCAATACATAAAATTTAAAAGGATGAGACTTTAAAATGTAGTCCCATGCACAACACTTACCGCTTCAGAACAGTTATGAGCTTCAATATATACAGGTAACCAAGTCCAAAAATGTTATCCATCATACTGTAATAGTTTTTGTGAACATAGAGGTTTTTCTATTTTTAGATCCTTACCTCTCTTTTAAGAAAATTAAAAAAATATGTATGTTATGCATTATGCTTCAAGTAACCATATTATTTATCCACTACAGCACACCACTACATCACACTTGCTCACCCAATATGGACTGAAACTATTTTTACATTTCAGCCATAGAGTTATTCATTTGCCAATAACATTGCCATTACGAACAAAGTTGGAGTGTAGCCTCAGGTAAAAAATAATTAAAAAAAACTATGGTAACGTACCATCATCCGAATTTATTATGGAAAAGGGGGAGGGTGAGCGCAAAAGAATAGTTGCTGAAGCTAGACTTTAGGAGCATGCCCACCCAAATTGTTAGTGGACTATACCGGTACTGATAGGGAAAAAATAAAACAATTGCATAAAAAATAATTTATTACATATAAAGAATTACAGAACAATCATACAGTAAGTGTCAACCATGGAGGTAACCATATTGGTGACAGGGGTTACATGGTAATGCATGGACTCAATTGATAAGCACCTGTAGGTATCCCCCGGCAATGCACCGAACGTCAGTCCTCACAATGCCTAGCTAAACAGCCGGGACGAGATCCGCGCTGATCTCGTCCACCGCGCGGGGAATCCATTGGGCCGTCCGCCTCCGCAAACGTTTTTATTACCCATCGGATTGGCTCTCCTAAAGAAGCGGTACTCCTGCGAAACTAGTAGAGACTTCGCCCAATCTTTGATCTGTATGATTGTTCTGTAATTTTTTATATATAATAAATTCTTTTTTATGCAATTGTTTCATTTTTTCCCTATCAGTACTGGTATAGTCCACTAACAATTTGGGTGGGCATGCTCCTAAAGTCTAGCTTCAACAACTATACTTTTGCGCCCACCCTCCCCCCTTTTCCAACATTACCTAGCAAAGTGTTGACTAGTCTTGTGATTATGTGCATATACCTCAATCATTGTAGTCGTAATACCCATAAGGCAACAAAAGTAATATATTTTATTTCAAGGGAAAGGGGGGTGGGGTGGAGAAAAAAAAACAATTTTCTGATGTTGTGTTCCAATCAACAAAACAATAGCCCGAGTTGGCTTTAAAATGCTGACTCTTTTTTCCATAAAAACTGGGACTCTTGATTTGCAAATACTGCAATACATGGTCAAGAAGGCCAACTATGTCAAAGTGATCCCTCCAAGAGTGATATATGCAAAACAAGAATCCCTGTCTTATGCAAAAGTTTAGAAGACATATGTAAGGGTTTTATTGCAGTGTGCAGTGTAAGTAGTGTAAAGTAGTAATGTAGTAATAAAACCCTTAGCTTAACACATTGAACATGATAAAATAAATATCCCCAGTAAGCTATTTGTTAAAATTCATACAAAAGCACTGTCAATGCTGCTGGCTTCTCCTCTCTTAGAGCTGATTCCCTGTACTTATGGTCTTCACATGACAGAACTAACGGTGGACAGTGCAGTCACAGTCTGTTAACCTGGAGAAAGGAAGAGCAGACGGGGTGGGTTGTATCTTCCTGGAGCTGAAATTTTGCTGTTAAATAGACAGACACCAATTTTTCCAGCCATTTATTGTTTAGAAAGTTCTGTAGATGTTTTTACACAGCAGAGGCATGACGAAGTGAATGTGTCTTGATAACATTATCTTATATTCCCATGTAAATCAACACTAGGAACAAGGAGAAGAGGGTTTGTGCAGTGCTTTCTGTGAAACTTCTAATGGTAGTTTTTTTCGGCGACGAAAAAGTGCAAAAGTGTAGAATACACCGATTCTCAACTCTGACAAAGTGAAAAATGGGGTGCACGGTACCCTGGTGAATGAGGAATTGACTGCGATACTAACCGACACACATGATAAGTTCTTACGTACCTGGCAGTCCTGACTAGATTACTTCCTATCATCACAACCACAACAATGCCCATCGCAATTCCAAGAAGGGCTCTGATAATTGATCATCTAACAATCCATTGTTGCTTTGATTGACTGTCTTTCATCCCTACTGTACATCATTGTTTATTGTTCAATATCTGCAAAGGGATTGAGAAACTTCTCTCAATTTTGTTCACATTCTCGCATAGTAACATTTCTAATAGTGAAAGACACTTCTAACGGTAGCACAGTTTACAGATTACAGAGATGTCTGCTGCTCCTCTTCCATTATCCAATCATATGCTGCAGCAGCAGCATAATCCTTTTAATAATAGTCACACTTCAGATGAATTAGAGAAGCTGGGTTGGAGAAATCCATTCATGGGCGTCCGCTCATAGGAGTAAGGGGGGGCCAGTGCCCCCCCTGGAATCGGCAAGGGTCTGCCATGCTCGCATCTGTAGCCAGGGGCGGACTGACTACTCATGGGGCCCCGGGCAATAGAAGATTATGGGGCCCCTAGGCTTACAGATGGCCACCAAGTAAGGTGGCAGTACAGAGGCAGGGCAGCTAAAATCTCGGGATTTTCACATCAAAAGCATGTACGTTTTGGACATATCAGGGACAAATGTAAAAAAAACACACAGATTTTTACATACTGTCCCTGGTTTTAATGAGCCTGGCAACCCTGGTGGGGCCCCCTAGTGGCATGGGGCCCTTGGGCAGTGCCCGGGTTCCTCAATGGTCAGTCCGCCCCTGTCTGTAGCTGTGCCGACTCTCTCTGTGTTTGTGGAGTCGGCTCCACAGCTGTTGCAAGATCAGTGTCACTGAGTTACAGAGCTCTTTACTGCCACCTTTGGCTGCTTCCTTCATGTGCACCCTCGTGTTTGCTTTGCTGCCTCTAATGTATTTTCAAAGGGACATGTGGAAACAGGACTTGGGAGAAGGAAGACCACCGTGACCTTACAAGTGGGGACTGTGAGTACAAGTGAGAAGGGAGAAGGCTTTATGGGATAATGACTAAGCCCCTCCCCTTCATGACATTGTCAAAGAAGCAGAGCATAGGTGACCGTAAAATTATGCCCCCCCTGGAAAAAGTTCAGCGGACGCCCATGAATCCATTAAGTCTATTAAGCTGTGAATATAGAGGATGCTTAGCTATAAAGACATATGCAGTATATGGGGCATATAACTAAGATTGTGAGATTATGATTTCTGCCTATAATTCTGCTTTAGAGGAAACATACAGTGTCATGGAAGAAATACCTTATCAAGCTTTTTCTGGAACTGCTAGTTGCCTAACTTCCATGATTATTTTCATAGCATCTAGAGTGAATATGCCATAATAAAATTGCAACACAGGAATTTTAACTTGCTTACTAATTAGTGCAGCTAGAGGATAAGAATGACAATCTGGTGGCTAGCCTTTTTAGAAGTTAGTCATTATTGGCAGCACATGCATTTCTCCCACTATGGATAAAACCAATAACTAATGGTTGTAGATCTCCATACAGTATATGTCATCTAAATATTCATTTTTTTTAAATAAATAAAAGCTTGATAATATTAACATATACATAGAAAAATATATAACTTCTACCATCCATACTTACAGTACCTAGTCTGAGCTAAGTGCCTGTGTACACACCAAACTAGACTGATTCTAAAGGTTTATTAATGGGTCCCACGTGACACAGCTATCAATATTATAGTATCACATATACTGTACAATACATTGTGCTTCCATTAAAAAATCCAGTTTCAAAATCCTGACCTACACAAATATATTCATTTGTTTCACTATGAGTAAGTCTGTAAACAATAATTTGCCTATAATAGAATGCTGTAATATATCCAAACTGCAATTCTTATTTCTAGATATTTCAGTTAGCTAAAACGTGCTTGGTAAGCTGCATGAGTGCAGCACAAGTCTTCATTGATCTGTTAGGTCTTTTATCTCTTAGGAATTCATTAAATAATGCATACACCCTTGTGAATTAACCTTCTTCAGGATGGTGTGTTCAAACCATTAGCCAAATATAGAAACAGCAGTATCTTTCAACCGCTCAAAACCCATTGTCTTTCATTTAATTAAATTATCCCATTATGAAACATCTATAATGAGATTAAAATTAATTATTTATTAGGCACTTATTTGCACTATGGGGCTTATTAATTATTCATTGAGGTGCTAAACATTTTAATCCATCACCTTTCCTTTTAAAAAGTGCAATTTATTAAGTGCATTACACTAAGTATGGGTCTACATACAGTATACCTCCAATGAAAAGGTCAATGCAAAGGATTCTTATTCACCAATTTATCAGCCTGAAGTGCACTAGTAAATGTTGGCATGGATTTAAAATGTACAAGCAGATAGATACAATTAAAGACACACTCCAGTATAGATTAAAAACTGGAATTTGAGAGGCATACAAGGAGTAGAGCTTACCTGTTTAGTGCTTCAGATTTTCACCAGGCATAGATGTAGTGTGCAACTGCACTGCACCTCCTTGTGTCATTAATCTGATAATTCTAGAATGCGCCTGCTTTTGATAATGAAACACCCACCTCAGGCTTCTTCCTGTCTCTTACATACAGAAGGTCTAAAGGGATAATAATATCTGTACAATAAAGTGTCTTACAGCCACCAAGCATGCCTTTCAAATGTGATGACACACACCACTGGTTTAAGGATGCACATTTTTATTGCCATTCTAGAGATCCTGTGAGGTGCACTCTAAAATCTGGATTTACACAAAACACAGATAAGGATTATCTATAAAGTGAAACATATGGCATCTAAAACAGTCTCTAACCATTTCCCCTGAAGACGTCTACGTGGATGAAATGCGTAGGGGTGAAGCTATGGTGGAGCTATGGTATTGATGTCATTATGCATGCATGCAAGGATGGGCGGCATGCTGTATTGTAATAGCGATTGAAAACATTCCCTTTGTGAGTACACATTGATTTAATAAATAATCAGTTTTTATGGCGATAATGTATCATAGATCCTCCTCTTTTGTGGTAATATGAGGGTTTTTATGAGAATGTGAAGTGGTTTTGGATCACCCTATTGGCAGCAATTAATCGATGCACTCACAGATGCAGAGCTATTCATGTGGTAGCTTGACCTACTGACTACTGTGTTGAACCCTATTTCAAGTGCGTTTAGACCTCTTCATTTTTGGGGGGTCTAACATTCTGGTAAGTGGATAGGTTTGTATTTGGTGGCAGAGGATGAGCAACACAAGGATTACCGACACTTGTAGTCCATGTTTTATAAAGACCTTTTTGTTTCACTTTTTTTTGCCAAAGTAGATGTTTTAGCACATTTTGTGTGGCAAATTTGCCACTAGTGTTTTGTGTATCACACTCATGATTTGTTTGTATGTAACAAAGACCCTTAAAGTGACAGTGCACTCTTTTTATATATTGAGAATGCATTACTGCAGTTCTGTAAGGTTCCCTTTAAATGGTAAATGGCTTCCCCAGAGTTCTGAGAATCGAATTTTGAATAGAAAAAAAAACACAAAAAGAAATGGCTGTTCTAATTTCTCTCTGAAGACTACAGAACAATGCTTCATGCAGAAGAGGGGGGTGGGGGGGGGGGTGGGCTTGAAGCTCTGAAATACTTAATGTCCTAGGTTAGCAACACCTGAGAAAAAAAGAAACCTAGTGCAGCATCCTATTGTAAGAACTGGTAATCTGCCACATACTCATTTTTTGAACTTGGGCTTGGATATATATTTTTTTTTCACAAGGAGGGGGGGTTTGGATATATTTAGGTAAGAAGCATGAAGCTTTTTAGCCTAGAGTGCAAAATGTTTCATAGTTGTTGATTTGCTAAAGACGAAAAGTTAGATAAAATTAAATTAGCTTAGGTAATACTGTAAACTGTGTTTACTATGATAACTCAGTCATAAGCAAAAGACATTTAAAACACAACTACACTGCATCTGAGCACCACAAACCAAAAATGCTATGTACCGTATTTGCCGGCGTATAAGGCGGCTGGGCCTATAAGATGACCCCCTAATATTCAATTAAAAACTGTGGTTTTGTGCTCTACTTGCCGTATAAGATGACCCCCTTCTGAGACGACCCCCTTGTGCGGTAATAGCGTTGTTACGAAGAGGTCGCAGCCCACCGGGTGCTCTGTAATGCTGTATGTAATTCAGTATATGCGCCACTCAGCCAATCCCGATAGGCAATGCACTCTGTTGATGACTACAGAGCATGCTAAACCTGCTCAGATTGGAGTAACAACCTCTGCCAATCCGAGCAGACTACATAATGTAGCCTGCTTGGATTGATAGAGGTTGTTACTCCAATCCGAGCAGGCTTAGCAGGCTCTAGTCATCAACAGAGTGCATCGCCCACTGGGATTGCTTGAGCGGCGCATATACTGACTACATACAGCTTTACAGAACACCCGGTGGGCTGATATCAATCGAGCAACTGCTTCACCCGGCGTATAAGACGGTTTTTGGCTGTGTAATTCCGGTGCAAAAGGTCATCTTATACGCCAGAAAATACGGTAATTCATTTTTAATATTCAAAGCAAACTCATCCATGTCTCCGTGCTTTATTTTGCTGAGAAATAACAATGAAAAAACAGATCCTAACCTTTCTGGCCATGTCAATTATAAAGCGATATTAAAGCCTTGTTTTTTTGTTTGTTTTTTAAATAACAAACATGTTATACTTACCAATGGTTTTGCACAGAGCAGCTTAGATCCTCCTTTTCTCGGGCCCTACGCTGGTGCTCCTGGCTTCTTCCTCCTGCCAGGTGCCCTCACAGCAAGCAGCTTGCTGTGGGGGCACCCAAGCAAGCGTGCTCACGAGATGTGGCACTGTGTGTCCATTCACACACAGAGCTGCTATTTGGCCCCGCCCCCTCCATCTACTGATTGGGTCATTGGCTGTGTTTGACAGCAGTGGCAGCTGCTGCCAAAAGGCAATCAGAAGTGCTAGTATCTGGAGAGGCAAGGCTCTCATGGACATCGCTTGATCGAGAGGGGGTTTAAGTGCGTATTAGGGGAGGCTGGGGGGCTGCTGCACACAGAAGGTGTTTTACCTTCATGCATAGAAGGCATGAAGGTAAAACAGCTTGTGCCTTTACAACCACTTTAAGTAAGGGCAAATGATTCATGTGGCATGTATTTCCTGGATTCCGTCTGCCCTTAGCTAAGGCAGGCAGACTTGTGTGCTCCCCTCCTGAAGATTCATGGGGAATAACTGAAAAAATGTAAATGCCTTTAGTAAATAACCCCCACAGTCCTCCACCATGGAAAAGGTCTGATCACTCTCTAGGTTTGTCAGGGCACAATGTTTTCATATAAGCTAATTTAGACTACAAAAACTGCAAGGGACTTAGAAGTAATTGCTGTGTTTCTGTTGCTAAAAACACAAATTAACAGCATTTTCATAAATGTGATGGAAAACATGACAAAATCAAAGTGAACATTGAGGCAAGGTCACCGGGTTGTAGCACAGACTATGCAAAAACAAAGATCACTTTAAGTTTTAAACTCTGTCTGCCATTGCTGCCTACCGAGTAACTGACAGTAAAATGTAAGCCATGTTTCCAATTTTTACTTTAATCTCTAACCATCTTGCAATAGAACAGCTTTTCAGCTACATGGGGTGACCCCATAGATATTTGAAGGTGGGACAGGAGCATTCGGGACAAGCTGACCTTTTTTTTTTTCGGGACTGGCGGTGGCGGTGGCAGTGGCGTGATTGATGATGGAGCCACAGCGGGGGAAAATTGTTTTTTTCTATGATTTCATTTTTATTTTCTAAAAAAAACTCTTGTACTGCCTTTTTTTTCACTTTTACACCTTTTTGGTGAATGGTGTATTATGTACCCAATACTCATTAACATGAGAGGGCTGGGATCTGGGGGTCCCTTGTTAAAGGTGGCTTCCAGATTCCAATAAGCCCCCCGTCCACAGACCCCCAACCACAACTAATAAGTTGTTAAGGATGCTGCGGTCAGATTCCCAGACCTCTCTTTAGTAACCAGCTTTATGTGATAAATTACTGCATAAAAAAAAACGCTAATTACCACTTAACTGCTTGCCGACCAGCCGCAGTTATATGGCGGCAGGTCGGCTCTGCTGGGCGAGATCATGTAGATCTATGTCATCTCGCTGAGCAGCCAATAAGGGCACGAGTGTGCCCCCGCTCACCCCTGACGCCGACGCACTTGCCCGGCGGGCGCAATCACCACTGGGCACCCGCGATTGCTCGTTACAGAGCGAGAACTGGGAGCTGTGTGTGTAAACCGATAAAAATTGCTGATCGCCGCCATTACTAGTAAAAAAAATATATTAATAAAAATGCCATAAAACGATCCCCTATTTTTTAAACGCTATAACGTTTGCGCAAACCAATCAATAAACGCTTATTGCGATTTTTTTCAATGAAAAATATGTAGAAGAATACGTATCGGCCTAAACTGAGGAAAAAAAAAAATTTGATATATTTTTGGGGGATATTTATTATAGCAAAAAGTAAAAAATATTATTTTTTTTCAAAATTGTCGCTCTATTTTTGTTTATAGTGCAAAAACTAAAAAACGCAGAGGTGATCAAATAGCACCAAAAGAAAGCTCTATTTGTGAGGAAAAAAGGACGCCAATTTTGTTTGGGAGCCGCAATTGTCAGTTAAAGCGACGCAGTGACGAATCGCAAAAAGTGGCCTGGTCTTTGACCAGCAATATGGTCCGTGGCTTAAGTGGTTAAACAAACAAATACTGCATTCAATATTTTACACAAAGTAAAGCGCTATTTTACCACATTTTATTGGCTGTTGTTTACCTCATTTTACCCCATTTACTGAGTCTACAGAGTTGAGTATCTATATAGATATATCTATATAGATACAGTATATATACATATATATATATATATATATATATTTCTAACATATATTTATCATATACAATTTATGCACAAACTACTTTTAAAAATACATTCCTACCTGTGCAACTGATATTGGCCTGTTTTAGGTAATAAGCTGACCATTAATCGAAAGCATGGAGAATTTTTATTATGTTGGATTTTAAGGGGATAGGAAGGATTTTAAAGCTTTGTGCCCCTTTATGTTGTTGATATTTTAGACACTTCACAGTACTTTGATTTTTTTTAACTTATCCGGGCATTTGATGTTTCCCCTGGACATTCTTTACTTTTCTGTTCTCTTAATCCAGAAGGATATTCTGATTTGTTTTTACTGCACTCCATAAATATGCCCCTTTTCTCTGTAATATGCAAAAATAGAACTAAAGACTGGAGAAAAAAAAGAAACGGAAAGAGCATATACTACTGATTCAATAACGTTACTTACTCTTTGCCGCAATTCTCTTTTTGAGAATATTGCAATTTATAAACAATTTATAATCAGCCTTTTTAGTTATTAGTGAAATTATTTGGACAAATTACCAAAATTAGGGTAACAAAAAGAACTTCCTAATGTACAACAAAATGCATCTTACATGTTTTTTCGTCTCAGGGCTTGAATTTAGCTATGTCTTATTATTTTTCAGCAGTGACTTCAGTGCAAAAGTGGATTTATCACAGAAAAAAAATAAAAGTATCATATGAAAAAAAAAATATATCACATCTGAAAACTGACTTCTTGTGGTTCCATTACCTCAGAGTTCTTGTGGTTTCATTACCTCAAACAGTCCCCTAAACATAGCATTAAAAAGTAACTCCACTTTTGTTGAGAAAATAAACAATCCCCTCTGGGTAATCAATGTACATTGCAAGTTCTTTAACAATGTGTGTTGCAGATTCCTACCTGTCTCCGCTGTGAATAAGTAGCACTGATTCCGAATGGGAGTGACTAATTCATTAAAATCGACTGATGCATGCACTGTCAGTGTTCTGATGAGAGACGTTGCATTGTCTATGTCCCTTTAGAAGTAATTAACCTTTAGGGAGTATCTCACTGTGCATTAAATATTTGTTGCAGAAGATGCCCAAAGTCTGACCCGTAAGTTTTAATGACATTAAACTAATAAGGTTTGTGTAGAAATTGTATATGCTATATCAATTTATTTTTGGTATATGGATACCACATATTTTACCTTTTTTGCAGCCAAGCACCATAGAGGGGGGCCAAAAATCCAAGGAGCACCTTGGAAGGGCTTACATGGGACAGGCATAAATTAGGCATCTAATTTCCTGACTACCTTTTACATGTTTGGAGGCCCAGAATTGCTAGGACAGTAGAAACACCAACAAACTGATCACATTTTAGAAAGCAGACACCCAAATGTATTCTATAAGAGTAATAGTGAGGCTTTTCCAGAATTTATAAGATATTTCTAGCGTACAGCATGGGCATATTCGGAATCCCACCCCAAAACATATTCGTCTACTCCTCCTGTGTATGGGAATAACACATATGTGAGATGTTTTTGCAGCCTAGCTACATAAAGGGGCCCAAAATCCACCTTCAGACTTTAAAGGGGCATAAAGTAGGAATCCAATTTTCTGACTACCTATTCCATGTTTGGAGGCTCTGGAGTGCCAGGACACTAGAAATAACCAAAACATTACCACATTTTGGAGGGTAAACACCCTGACTTATTTTCTAAGAGGCATGGTGAGTCCTCTCACAATTACATTTTTTGGAAAATGTAGAAAGAAAATGATTTTTTTTTTCCACAAACATTTTCTTTTTCACACAGTATGGGCACACTTAATTAAATTAAATACCAAAATGAATTCTGCTATTTGTCCTGAGAAAAAACAGAAACAAGAAAGCGCCGCTGAGTAATCTGATTTAATTCAACAACAGCAAAAGTATTCCAACACTTACATCTAGGGGCACTCTGATGCAGTCTGAGATGCTAGTGTCAAGGGCTTCAGTGCAGTCCGGAAACCATGTGGGAGGCTGGAAAAGCTGTTCAATGGAGGAGCGTCAGGCGTTCTTTAACCATAGAGGGGCCGACTGCAAAGTCCATATGTGGATGTTATATTCTCAGCTGATCCACCGCGCCGCTGGTCCGTGATGTCACTGGGACGGTGGCCAAAGAGGGACACAACGCGTTTCAGAGCCAGCGCTAGGTGAATAAAAGACCTGTGCGCTCCTTTATCAAGTGCAGTATGAGGAGAAAGCTAGAGGATGTGAGTTATATAGGTCACATGGTCAAGCACCAACCAATAAGAGAGCTTATAATACGAGTGGCTGGGAGTGATCGTGAGGGGGTGGCTAGAAACGAATAGCCGCCCCCTCATCCCGGGGACTGCCGCAAGTACCGGGGGGGTCTGATCGGACCCCCGACCCACGTCTAGGCAGGGACGTACAGGTACGCCAATGTGCCTGTCCATGCCATTCTGCCGACGAAAATGTACAAGCGACGGTCCTTAAGGAGTTAACGGCACCCCAATCGCACTACGATTTAGCCGCGATTGTCGCTTGATAAATCGCGTGGCAATTTGCAGCGTGTGATGTTGTCACCCAAATGAAGCTCCTATTTGAGCGAAAAGCTTTGCGCGTTGCAATTTTGCTGGGATTGCAGTGCAATTTATCACGCCGCAATCACGGCAAAATTGCACTACGATTGGGGTGCCATTAAGAAGCAATGGCATTGCAAATGCGTCCCACTATCGTGAAGATACCGCTCACGATTCAAATCAAATTTATTCCAACAAGTCAGAATACAGATTAGTTATCCCTTATCAGGAGGCTTCATCTGAGTATTCGGTCAGACAAAGCTCCCTCAATACAGCAGCTGTGCTGCCTATATAGCCAACCAAGAATTCTCTGCAAATTCTTCATCATATGTTAAATGCTTTTTTATAAAACATGTTTATACATACAATAAAAAAGATATAAAACAGTTTATGATCTTAGAAACTTTTTTTTTTTTAAAGCAAAACAAAATTGACCCAAAACCATTGCAGCTTTTCTACAACTTGAATAGGAAACATACATAAATGGAGGGACATGGCTTGGCCAATTCACCTTATTGAGGTTTGACACTACAGTATATGAGGTACAAGGGACATGTGTGAAGAAATCTAGACATCTGCAAGATCTACCCATGTTCAAAGCATTTGCCAATTACTAAGTATATCAAGAATGTGCAATATCATATGCATATTACCCAGCTATAGCAAAAAAGCATTTCCCTCCTTCTCGTGAACAAAGGACATAATTAATTTTCTGACTGTCTCAAGCAGTGCTCAAATTAGCCACATTGCTTGTAAAAATAACATTATGTAAGGTTTACTTAGCAGATTTTCTCATCTCCAGGACTTTATTGCTGTGCTCTTCCACCTAATTGTGGGAAAATGTGGTAGGATTAGTTTATCTGTTCAATGGATTCATATTCTCCTTTGGCTGAAAAAGACAAAACCTAATTTTCTAAAAGTTACATCCCCAGGCTTAAGGGAGGTATTTAGCATGTAACTCTATGCTCACAACTGTGCTATATATAACATATTACAGCACAAACACAAGACCGATTATTGTCCTGTCACAGTATTGTCTTATATGTGCTCCACCTTTATAGGATGCTTTAATTACCTAATGCTCTGGGCAAAATACAGCTTTGGTTTCTAGTATACAAAACATAGTATTACTATGGTATCTGTTTTCCGAAGCAGCACAAAGATTTCCCCCTCACCCAAACAGTGGAACGATTTGTCAGAATTTTTGACTATACAATAAGGGCAATCCCCATTTAGCACACCTGAGGCCCCGTACACACGACCGAGCTTCTCGGCAGAATCCAGCGAGAAGCTCGCTGGGAGACATATTCTGCCGAGGTTCTCGGTCGTGTGTACACTTCCGACGAGCGTCCCGTCGGGAAGCTTGTCGCGCCAAAATAGAGAGCATGCTCTCTTTTTCCTCGTTGTTCAATGAGGAAATTTGGCTCGGCGACCTTTTCGACCGTTCATCGGGAACCTTACACTTCATTGCAATCCTTTGTTTTGCAGAAAGATAGACACGGCCCAGCTCTCAATATTGTGCTGGAACATACATATTAGAGCGTCCCAGAATGTTGGGCTTCTGGGGTATTAAAATATGAGTAAAGGTATGGGTAATCACTCCTAGACCTGTGCGATTCAGTTTGTAACAAATGGATTTTCGTACGAATTTGTTAGTATTCGTACATTCGGATCAATTCGAACATCCGAATGGCTGAAAGAACCAAAATACGAAAATTACGAATAAGCAAAATAACGAACATCTGAAAATACAAACTTACAAATGGATGAACGTACGAAAATACCGAAAACAGTAAAAGAACGAAAATGACATCTATAACGAATGATTTACATTCCGTATTTTCAATCCTTTGTTTGTTCGTAATTTCGTATGTTCGTATTTCATTTGTGTATTCGTAATTTTGTTTCTTTGTATGTTCGTAATTTTGTTTGTTCGTGTTCTCAAATTGTTCTTTTGAATGGACAGTGTAAGAAAGTGTATCTTAATATGTATGTTCGTAATTTCATATGTTCGTATTTTCAGTTGTATGTTCGTAAATTTGTTTCTTTGATAGTTAAATTTTGTGTTCTCGTGTTCTCGAATCGTTCTTCCGAATGGGCAGTGTAGTGAGTGATGTATTATCTTACTTAATATCTTAGCCAATCAGCTTATCTCTTTTGTGTCTGAGTCACAATGCATTCCTGAATCTTTTTAGATTGAGTTGAGGAGGAGACTGAGAGTAAGTACAGGACTTATTAAAAATTAAGCAAGATACACCCTCTCAAAAAGGCGTACAGGGGCGGAGGCTATAGCCGCATGTTAAGAACGAAACTAACATATATTACGAATAACCGCAATGTATTTACGAAAGTACGAATGCATTCGAAGCACGGTAGGAGGCTATAGCCACGTGTTGAAAACGAAACTAAAATCCGAGATTGCAAATGACCGCAATGTATATGCCAAACCATTCGAAACACGGTAGTAGACACGAGAACAAAACAATGTTACGAATCAACAGAAAAGGCAATTTCACAAAAGTAACAACTACTAAGTTACGAGTAGTGTACCGAATAAACGAAAATTATTATCTAACAAAATTACGAATTTTGAATCAAAGTAAATAAATTAGACAGAATTACAAATCATTCAGTATCAACGAAAATAAAACTGTTACGAAAATACGAACAAGCCGAATATGAAAACTTCTGTCTGACGAAATTGCAAATCTTTAAGAAACTACAGAAACCAGACGAAAAAAAACAACATTTTTTGTTGTGCACATGTCTAATGACCCCCCAGCTACCTGCATTGTATCTCTACAGTTAGATTGAAATACTTATTTTGCTGGCACATTTGACCCATAAGTCAAAAGAGATATGTTGACAGAAACACATTTTCATCTGCATTGGTCCACATCATCACGTCTCATGTCAATCTCATGCCTGTGATGATAGACAAACACAATCAAAAAATAAACCTTAGATTAGAACTGTGGAGTTACTATGGACATTCAAAGATTTGTGCATTTAAGACTCTGTTGCCAAGTTAAACAATGTCAATAAGCAGAAGCTACAAAGGAAGAAGGTTTATACCCACGTGTCTAGGTATTACTTCCACTAATCTTCTATCTGAACTATGTAGGTATCAGACCACTTCTTTGCAGCTCACGTTTTTTGACAATTTAACAGCAGAGCCCCTTTAACAGGCAGTGCATAAACTTAAAAAACAACCTATACTGGCCTCTGTAGCTGAAGACACTATCAAGTTAATTCATCCTCAAATTTGCACCAAAATACTTTCAGTTTATTTTCAGCAGCTCATAACACTCTGTTTCTCCCTCCCAGTAGTGACTTGGCAGACTGACAGACTTTTAATCCAATACAGTTGTGCTCATAAGTTTACATACCCTGGCAGAGTTTATGATTTCTTGGCCAAATGACCCTGATGAAAAGTTTACATACCCTGGAATGTTTGGCCTTGGTACAGACACAGAAGGTGACACACACAGGTTAAAATGGCAATTAAAGGTTAATTTCCCACATTTGTGGCTTTTTACATCACAATTAACTTCTATGGTTGGGAAGATACTGGAACGTATAATAAAAGACCACATGGATGAGTTCTTGCTAAAAAAAAAATATTTAATCAACAGACATCATGTATTTATGAAAGACAGGAGTTGTCAGACAAACCTGATTTGAAGAAGTAAGTAAAACCCTGGACAGAGACGTCGCTGTGGACGTGGTATACTTGGATTTTGCCAAAGTGTTCGATACAGTTCCCCACACACGGGTCATGTGTAAGGTAAAGTCTACAGGATTGGATATATCAGTTTGTAAATGGATAGAAAACTGTCTGAAAGACAGAATTCAGTCGTGGTTAATGATTCATACTCTGAATGGTCAAAGGTTATCAGTGGTGTACCCCAAGGTTCAGTGCTGGGACCCTTACTTTTTAATATCTTTATAAATGATATTATGTCTGAGATCAAAAGTAACATTTCTGTTTTTGCAGATGACACCAAGCTATGCAGTGGAATAACGTCTTTACAGGATGTCGCCAATTTACAAGCCAACCTCAATGCTCTGTCTAATTGGGCGACTATGTGGCAGATGAGGTTTAATGTTGATAAATGTAAAGTTCAGCACTTGGGGGCTAAGAATATGCATGCATCGTACATACTAGGAGGTGTACAACTGGAGGGATCTGTAGTGGAGAAGGAACTGGGGGTTTTAGTTGATCATAAGCTCAATAATGGCATGCAATGCCAAGCTGCGGTTTATAAAGCGAGCAAAGTCCTTTCTTGTATTAAGAGAGGTATGGACTCCAGAGAGAGAGAGAGATATAATTTTGCCCCTGTACAAATCATTAGTAAGACCTCATCTGGAATATGCAGTCCATTGTTGGGCACCAGTTTGGAAACTGGAGAAAGTGTAGAGAAGGGCAACCAAACTGATAAGAGGCATGGAGGAGCTCAGCTATGAGGAAAGATTAGAGGAACTAAATTTATTCACTCTTGAGAAGAGCAGAATAAGGGGGGATATGATCCACACGTACAAATATATAATGGGTCCATATAGTGAACTTGGTGTTGAGTTATTCACTTTACGGTCAACACTGAGGACAAAGGGGCACTCTTTACGTCTAGAGGAAAAGAGATTTAATCCCTAAATACGTAAAGGTTTCTTCACAGTAAGGTCCCTTTCACATGGGGCAGTGGAGGTGCGCTGGCGGTATAGCAGCGCTATACCGACGGAATTACCACGAGTTGCGGCCGCTAGCGGTGTGGTATTAACCCCCGCTAGCGGCCGTGAAAGGGTTAATACCGCCCGCAATGCGCCTCTATAGAGGCGCATTGTGGGCAGTATTGCCGCGGTCTCCCATTGTTTTTAATGGAAAGGAGCGGTGAAGGAGCAGTATAAATGCCGCTCCTCTCACCGTTCCAAAGATGCTGCTGACAGGAGTTTTTTTTCTCTCACGCCAGCACATCGCCTCAGTGTGAAAGCCCTCGGGCTTTCACATTGAGGATGCAGTGAAGGAGTTTTTCAGGCGGTATAGCAGTGCTATTTTTAGCAATGTACCGCCTGAAAAACTCCTCAATGTGAAAGGGGTCTAGGAGCTGTGAAAATATGGAACAGACTCCCTCCAGAGGTGGTTCTGGCCAGCTCAGTAGATTGCTTTAAGAAAGGTCTGGATTCTTTCCTAAATGTATAGAATTTAGCTAAGTACTAAGATTTGTAGGTAAAGTTGATCCCGGGTAAATCCGACTGCCTCTCGGGGGATCAGGAAGGAATTTTTTCCCCTGCTGTAGCAAATTGGATCATGCTCTGCTGTTTTTTTTTTGCCTTCCTCTGGATCAACTGTGGGTATGGAGTTGGGTGTATGGGATTGTACTCTGTTTTTTTATTTTGTTTGTTTATTTTTTTGTGGTTGGACTGGATGGACTTGTGTCTTTTTTCAACCTGGCTAACTATGTAACTATGTAACTATGTAATTAGTGTCTGTGTATAAATAGTCAATGAGTTAGCTCTCACATGGATGCACTAAGCAGGCTAGACACTCAGCCACAAGGAGGTAGAAAAGAACAGTCAAAAGACCTGTGTAACAAGGTAATGAAACTTTACAAAGATGGAACAGGATATAAAAATATATCCAAAGCCCTGAATATGCCAGTCAGTATTGTTTAATCATTTATTAAAAAGTGGAAAGTTGAGGGCTCTTTTTATACCAAGCCAAGGTCAGGTAAACCAAGAAACATTGCAGCCGCAACTGGTGAAAGAATTGCTCAGAATACAAAGAAAAACCCACAGGTATCCAAATACAGGCTGCTTTTTAAAGCTTTTCAGAACCCCTTTCAGAGCACCTTTCAAGGGGAGGGGGGTGCAGATACTTGTAAAATACAATAAAACAATACAGGTATTTGCACCTACTACCGGGTATAGACTCCCGCGGGAGTCGCACCCTTTCTCCGCCTCCCCCCCCTCCCCTGCTGGCTTTAGCCAAACACTAACCGTGAGTGAAAGAAATGTTTTTGGGTTATCATTCATATTCTCTGAAAAATGGCCAAGAAATCATAAATTCTGCCAGGGTATGTAAACTTATGAGCACAACTGTATAAACACAGCTCAGCAGCACTGGGAGGTTGGAGAGTGGAACGCTGTGGGGTTGATTTACTAAAGGCAAATAGACTGTGCACTTTTGCTGACTTCACTCATCCAATCCCTTTTGAACAACTTTATAGCTTTGTTTTAGGATGAATCACTCCACAGTGTCTGGGGGTCAGTGAAGGCTTATTTTAAAGCTTATTTACTACTTAAGAATGTGTGCATATTTAAACGCCCAAAGCCTGGCCACAGTTCCTGTTTAAAACATATATAATCCTCTTTTCAGGAAATCCTTTATTTTTTAATCCATCAAAGGATTGATTTGCAACTAACATATATGAAATATTGTTCTTTATTTCTTTTGCTAACGTGTCGCAATGGGTTTTCATTTTCTCAAGCATGTTAAGGAAAGCTAACGTCTCTCAAAAATGCTGCGTGCTCCTATTACAAACAGGACAATAATCCCAGTTTACAATGATGTCTGTCTGATACAGCTGATTAAACATGCAGTTTACCAAACAAGAGACAGAACCAATAATACAAAATAGGTCCAAGATGGCAAAGAACAAGTCTACACTGCAGTACAAAACAGATTATGAAAGCTCCACAAGCATGGACTTTTCACAATAATATCTCTTTGGCTCGATCAGTGTAACAAGTGGCTGCATGGCAACAGAGACAATCTGAGAATCACTACTTCAGTTAAACAATTCAGAACATAGGTACATGTGATTATCCTGACAAACAGCATCTCTCTCAGTGAAGTCGAGGGTACCTTCTGTAATTCAGGCAAGCAGCCAGTGGCGGCTGGTGGGGGGGCAACAAACAAACCTTGCCCACTCACTCTCTCACCAATCAATTGATCGCCTGCTCGATCATCACTCCGCTCGCTGGTCGGCCCCGCCAGGCCACCCGCCAGCCCCGCACTTACCCTATCTAGGTTGCGGCTTCAGCGGCTTCCCACCTGTATCCCATCCCAAGTCCTGTCAGTCACTTCTCCTCCCAGCCAATCAGGTCTTAGTACTTCCAGCCAATCAGGTCTTAGGACTCCTGGGCAATCAGGTCTCAGGACCCGCTTCCTGATTGGCCAGGAGGAGAAGCAGCAAGTCATTAGTGAGTTGGTGGGCTCAGGGTGCAGTGCTCTGTACCCCAAGCTCACCCTTTTTGAAGCCAATTAGAGCCCCAGGCTCTAATCACGTGCTTTAAAAAAAACATTAAAATCCATGGGTCCAGCACCCTGCATGGAGATTAGGGGCCGGGCGCATAGATTAGGGAGGTGGTGCCCCTGCGCCCCTGTTGAGCGATGGGGCAAAAATTGGCCTTGCTGTCAAAAATTGCAATGATATGCACTTGTCAAACAGGTACGAAAAAATTGATCTTTGGGTGTCAGTGGCGCTTCACACCGTAACCTTATAGAGGTACTCTTGATGAAAGCAAGAGTTGGCATTGCTGTGAAAATTGCAATGATATGCACTTGCAATGAGGTGCTAATGGGTGTTAATTGTGCCCATGAAACCTACACCAAAAAAATCTTCCAAATTAAATAAACACAAGCGTGCTTGTCTCAAGTGCGATCAGCTGCACATGTACTAAAAAAGGCCCAGACAGCTGAGCTTTAGGAAGTGGGCCTGGAGATAACAGCTCCACAATGTGATGGAATGGAATGGCTGCTCTCTACTCTTCCACGATGGCTGCCTTGTTGGGGTTGGGTCTCACTCTCACTTTCCTCCTCTGCTCTATCTAGCACTCAAGTCGCATCAGTGACCTCATCATCATCATCTCTTCCATTCTCATTACCACTAAAGACAACTTGGCAATCTGCTGCGGCTGGAGGAACATGACTGCCAATTTGTGAACCATTCTTCTCCCCTCTCTGTAGGCTCATGAATGAATGAATGAAGAACTTATATAGCGCAGCACATGCGAACTAAATCGCCTCTGGGCACTTGTTGTTCCTGTCTCCTTTGATATCAAAAGAGATGAGTTTTGATCTTTCTTCTAAATCTTTCTCATGTTCCTGTCTTCCTCAACCTCAGCCTCATAACCAACATCTGAATCAAATAATGGCTGTGCATCGTCAAGATGGAAGTGGCTGATGCTGTGTTCAAATAACTCAGCTGACTTCTCAATGCCTGATGCTGGGGCTATGGTTATGGCTGAAATAGATGTGGACAAGGAGGCAGGTTTAGCCACTCTGGAAGCTGCAGTGGACTGTGCACCAGTCTCTGTTAGGGTGACGAAAAATGAGGGGGATGAGGATGGTTTAGTAAGTCAGTCCACCACTTCCTCTGCATGCTGTGGCTGGATAGCACGGGCAACATCACTAAACAGAGGAAATCATGCCCTGTCTGAGGACTGACCACATCCACCCTTGCCTGTGGACACATACGCTGCTGGCCACCTCACAGTGCCATGGAAACATCTGCCCCTCCTTGTTGTCCTTCCAGACATGATGAGGGGGTGCTCATCTATAATATAGATGTGGTAATGTGTACGTGGATGCACTTTAATCAATAGAAAGTGTTTTTTGGTTCACTTTAACTTGAGTACTCACTGCTACACAGACATACTCCACTGATACAATATATTATACTGCAGTAAGACTGCACTGACGCACTGTAATATACTGCGTCAAACATGCAATAAGGCACAGAGATGTACTGCATTAAACAGAAGGTAACGCACTGCAATATACAACGTTAAACTTGCATTAACGCACAAAACTATACAGCAGTAAAACGAAAGATAATGCACTGAAATATACTGTGTTAAGCGCACACTAACGCACAGAAATATTCTGGCAGTATACGGCGTTCAACTTATAGAAATATATAAATGGCAGTATACGGCGTTCAACTTGCAGTAATGCAATGAACTGTACTGCGTTAAACAGAAGATGATTAACTGAAATATACAGTGTTAAAATTGCAGTAATACACTGAAATGTACGGCGTTAAACAAAAAATAAAGCACTGAAATATATAGTGTTAAACTTCCATTTAAAGCACTGAACTGTACTGCGTTAAACGGAAGATAACACACTGAAATATACCGCGTTAAACTTGCAGTAATGCACTAAACTATATTGCGTTAAACGGAAGATAACAAACTGATATATATATGGTGTTAAACTTGCAGTAACGCACTGAAATATACTGTGTTTAGTTTGCACTAATGCAGAAAAATGTACTGCGTTAAATGGCACGGAACGCTCTGATATACAGTATACAGCGTTAAACTTGCAGTAACGCACTAAACTGTGCTGCCTTAAAGGAGTTGTAAATAAAAAAAAATGTATGCTGAAATGACTGTTTACAGGGTATAGAGACATAGGGCCAGATCCACAAGGGAATTACGCCGGTGTATCTATAGATACACCGGCGTAATTCAAATTTCCCGCCGGCGTATCATTGTTTTCTATCCAGATTAGCTTAGATACGACGGTATTTAAGGTGCATATTTACGCTGGACGCTAGGGGCGCGTCCACGTAAAATATGCAAATGAGGTAGATAAGGCGATCCACGAACGTGCGAGCGGCATTTACGTTGTTTGCGTAAGCGTATCTCTGGTGTAAATGTAGACCTGCTATATGGTGGCGCAGCCAATGTTAAGTATGCACGTCGGGACCGCGTCGTATTGGACGTCGTTTATGTCATTTGCGTACGCCGATCCAGAATGGGCCTGGGCGTAAGTTACGTTCACAACGTTTCATTGACTATTTGCGGCGTGATTTCACGCATGCGCACTAGGATACATCCACGGCCGGCGCATGCGCAGTTAAAAAAAAGCGTTGTTTGCGTCGGGTCATTCATAATTATAATAAAACACGCCCCCCCTAGTCAATTTGAATTACACCTGCGAACGCCGGCCCATTTACGCTACGCCGCCATAAGTTACAGCAGCATTTCTTTCAGTATAAGGAATACACCGCTGTGACTTACAGCGGTGCAGAGTAAATGAGACACGCCGCGCGGGCGTCCCATCTATGTGGATCTGGCCCATAATAGTTAACTGATTCCTTTTAAAAACAATTAAAAATAGATAAAAATCAATCATATAATGTACCTGTAGTTTCTAGTTTCGTTTTTCCATGTTGTTTCCTGCTTCTCTGCTGTACAGAGCCACAGAGCCACTACAGGGCCAATACAAGGCAGTGATGGTTTGGAAAACTAAACTGATTGGTGCTGAGGGGTTTTAGACACACAGTAATCACACCTCCTTGATTAGTGACCACAGAGAGAAAGCTCCCAGTACTGTGGTTATCAGGAAACAGATGTACTTCCAAGTACTGGTGCTAGTGAAATTTAAGGGATAATCAGAGTGTAAGTGACTCTGATTTTAATTGTAATCATTAAGTTAGGGTCTCTGTTTCAGCTTGGTTGTGCTGTGGGCTCATTCTGTTGTACCTGGGGTGTTGTTCCACCCCAGGACAATAGGTGGCAGCAGTAGAAGCTGAGGTTTGGGTGTTCTCTCCAAGCGACCAATCAGGAGGCTTGGGCCTCACTGGACATGCTGGGAGAGGGTACTTAGGGAACAGTGCGTGCGTGCTCCTGGCCAGTGTTCCTGGTTTCTGGCCCATGTTGGTCCAGAACATTCAAGCAGGAAGGGGACTCAGTGATCGACTGGGTTCCCACGTTTGAAGATCCCAAGCAAGTGTGGCTGTTCGGTGGGGAGTCCATCTGAGGAGCGCCATTGAGAGGCTGGCGGTCCAAAAGGATTCAGACAAACCACCGGGGATCAAGGTACTGGACACTGAGGGATTGACTCCTCTCTCAGTCGGTACCTGGGCGACGTTAAGAAGAAGATTTGGGCAAAACTTTACTTAGGAGGGGCTCCTCCGTAACCGCAATCAGATGGGGCCTGTGGCAGAGGTGTCTCCCTGAGTTCATTCTAGAAGAGTCTGTGGCAGGGACATCTTCCTAAAGTTCCGAGTGATACTCTGGCTGCCGGGTCGGTGAGAGAGACCTGTCCAGGTACGACTGGAGTGGCAAAGAAATCTAAGTGTTGTCGGAAGCAGGACTGTTTCCATATTGAACACCTGAATCTGCTGTTCTTCTTCATACCTTCATCTGTCCTTTCCATCACCTGTTAACTGTTTTTACCCGGCTGGGTAATAAAGAGCGCATATAAAAAAGACTTTCTATTTGCGGACATTCCTTTACTGCTGCTGTATGCATCATCCACCCTAGACATTTTACCAGAGCCATGAGGTAACATGCCATCCCATTTATTACCAGCAGCCCCTTTGGGGGTATCGCTACACAGACAACCAGGAAGTGTCGAGATCAGGGAAGAATTACAGAAACTTGAGAGCAAAAACGAACAATGAGGACATGAAAGGAAGCTATTAAGATAAAAACTAATTCCTTTACAAACCCTTTAAACGGAAGATAACGCACTGAAATATACTGTGTTAAGTGTGCACTAATGCACAGAAATGTCCTGCATTAAACGGCAAGTAACACACTGAAATATATGCCGTTAAAGTTGCAGTAACATACTCAACTGTACTGTGTTAAATGGAAGATAATACACTGAAATATACAGCGTTAAACTTGTTAAACTTGCAATAACGCACTGAACTTTACAGCGTTAAACTTGCAGTGACGCACTGCATTAAGCTTACAGTAATGCACAGAAGTCTACTGCATTAAACGGTACGTAAGGCACTGAAATATACGACTTTAAACGTGCAGTATTGCACTGAACTGTACCGTATTAAACCTGCAGTAATGCACTGAACTACACTGCATTAAACCTGCAGTAACGCACAGACATGTACTGCATTAAATGGCACTTGACGCACTAAAATATACGGCGTTAAAATTGCAGTAATGCACTAAACTGTACGGCATCAAACTTGCAGTCATGCACTGAAATATACTGCGTTAAGCATGCACTAATGTACTGCGTTAAATGGCCCGTAACGCACTTAAATATATGGCGCTAAACTTGCAGTAACAAAATTAAATATACTGTGTTAAATGGTTACTACACTCACACTGACTGAACTATCCCTACATTCACACTAATGTAAAGATGAATGGTCACACTACACTCACACTGAACTATCCCTAGATTCACACTAAACTGATATTCTACACAATAGAATCAGAAAAGCACACTATTAAGCACTGTCCAATAGCACTGAACAGATCTATGTTCTATCTCTCTACAATGATATTACACTGAAAATGCCCCCTATTGAAAGAATGCTTTTATAGTGTGGGCAGGACGAACAGCACTGAGCCATGATTGGATAGTCATCATGACAGCATCCAATCATGGCTCTGACAGTGCCCTGATTGGGCAAAGCTATAATTTCTTCAGTCAATCAGTGCCTTGTGATCATTGGGTGGGCCAAACAAACGGTTAAAAGCCTGATAATTTGTTTGGTTGGCAAACGTGTGAACAGCCAATGTTTGGCCCAAACTCATGCTCTGGCCGAACCGTTCTCCCATCCCTAATTCCAGGCTTAGCCTGATTTACCAGAGGACAGAGGGATGGCAGACTGTGATAAAAGCCAGAGGTCCCCCCTCCCGGGGTGTTGTCCTAAGGATTCCTATTGTATGTTACTGCTGTCCATGTTGAGGAGGTCCTCCAACCGTACCAGGAGGTGTCCAGCCCGCCACCCCAATGGGAGAAATCTGTGGCAGAGCTCGACCCCCCCCCCCCCTGGTACAGTGCCCTTCCCCCCAGCTCCAGGACTGTGAAAAGCTAGCCGTGGGACCTGCCTGATCCACCACAGGCTTCTTGGAAAGGAGATCTGGAAAGATGATTTTGGGAACAGGGTTGCTAATATCATCTCGGTATCCCAGCCTGTTCATAACCTGATCATCTTTACCAGGGGTGTCGTTTGCGCATTACCTTTTTTTATCTTCATGATGGCTTAAAGTGGTGTTATACTTAAAGGGGCAGCTTCACATTTTGCATATAAGGGGCACAATTTAAGCATTAATCAAGAGGTTTGAGTCCCCCCTAATAGGAAAGTTCTGATATTACAATTTTGTTATTGGATTTGGATACACATTAACCACTTCCCGACGGCCGTACGAATATATGCGGCCGTCGGGTGGTTCTGAATCTCTGACAGGGCGCATATATGCGCCCTGTGATATTCCTGGCCACTAGAGGGCGCGCGCGCGCCCGCTGCATCCCTGAGAAATCGATGCGCGTGCCTGGCGGCCGCTATGTCCGCCAGGCACTCGCAATCGGCGGCTACAGGGACAAGACGTGGAGCTCTGTGTGTAAACACAGAGCTCCACGTCCTGTCAGGGAGAGAGGAGAGCGATCTGTGTCCCTTGTACATAGGGACACAGCATCGGTCACCTCCCCCAGTCACCCCCCTCCCCCCACACAGTTAGAACACACCCAGGATACACATTTAACCCCTTTCATGCCCCCTAGTGTTAACCCCTTCACTGCCAGTCACATTTATACAGTAATCAGTGCATTTTTATAGCACTGATCGCAGTATAAATGTGAATGGCGCCAAAAATCTGTCAAAAGTGTCCGATGTGTCCGCCATAACGTCGCAGTCAAAATAAAAATCGCAGATCGCCGCCATTACTAGTAAAAAAAATTAATAATAAAAATTAATAATAATTCTGTCCCCTATTTTGTAAGCGCTATAACTTTTGCGCAAACCAGTCGCCTTTTGCGATTTTTGTAGAATAATACGTATCGGCCTAAACTGAGAAAAAAAAATGTTTTTGTTTTAAAAAAAAATGGCTATTTATTATAGTAACAAGTAAAAAATATTGACTTTTTTTCAAAATTGACGCTCTTTTTTTAAATAAAAACCGCAGAGATGATCAAATACCACCAAAAGAAAGCTCTATTTGTGGGGAAAAAAAGACGCCAATTTTGTTTGGGAGCCACGTCGCACGACCGCGCAATTGTCAGTTAAAGCGACGCAGTGCCAGAAGCTGAAATTTCACCTGGTCAGGAAGGGGTATAAGTGCCCAGTAAGGAAGTGGTTAAAGCAACTTTGTTGCTATCTTAAAAAGAGGGGGAAATGCATACCTGTAAAGAAAGTACTGCTACTAATGACAATGACCTATTTCAATGTCCATACCACTGAACTCTGCCATGATGGCGCTCTTCAGGATTAGCCACACTTCCCAGTGTGTTGAAAGCCTGGTCACTGGTCCATCAATGCATTCCGTCTACTGTTCCTACTGCCAGCCCCTACATCACTAATGTGTCCTGCAGTGACCTTAGGGCTGGTGAAGGAAACTACATAGCACATAGGGGGATGGGGGGTGCCAGCATCCAACATTCCTGAAAGTGTTAAATGCTGAATGCCATAGGCTAGGAAAGTATTATTTTTGCTTTCTATACAGGTATGTTTTTAAATCTCTTTAGTACAAAGACAACATCACTATGGTCCTTGAATCTGTCCTAATATTTCCCTGCAGTAATTCTCTGTACAGCAGTACTCGGAGTATGATTACACCAAAACGAACACATTAGCACACATGTGATGGTGATGTGTGCTGGGGTTTGTTTTTTACATGAGTGGTGCAGAGCTTCTTTTTTTTTTTTTTTTTGATTGCCTTTTTTTAACCAATTTGCTGCAGTGCAATACAATGCTGTCTACCCCATTTTTAAATGACCCCATTTTTTAAATACAAGACAAGAAGTTTTTGGGTTGCCCATGCATTGGCAATGGCAAAGCCCAAAGCATATGGTGTGAAAAGGCCATTTGAGAGAGAAAATTTGTAATCGGAGGCTCCAATTAAAATACTTATGGTGCCATAGTCTGTGAGAAAAAAAAGCAGGTTGAAGGGAATTTTAAATTAAGAAGTAATGATTGAATTAAATAATGGCCAGAAAAGAGACACAGAAAATAAACATTTTAGGTAACCGCAGGAGAAATACAGGCTGCTCTCCAAAAAGATGTTGTGGTAGATTTTAAAGCGGAGGTCCACACAAAAAGTGAACCTCCACTTTTTCGTAACCCTCCCCCTCCTCCAGTGTCACATTTGACACCCTTCAGGGGGGAGGGGGTGCAGATACCTGTATAATTGGCAGTTAGCATAGGCAAGAGATCAATCTAAAACTGCTCTATTCTCCAGGAATAAATAGCAACATGTATAGTACCTTTCTTAACCAGAGTCCTGAGGAAGACTAAAGCCCCGTACACACGATCAGTCCATCCCATGAGAACGGTCTGAAGGACCGTTGTCATCGGTTAACCGATGAAGCTGACTGATGGTCCGTCGCGCCCACACACCATGTCAGAACGCGGTGATGTAAAACACAACGACGTGCTGAAAAAAATTAAGTTCAATGCTTCCAAGCATGCGTCGACTTGATTCTGAGAATGCGTGGATTTTTAACCGATGGTTGTGCCTACTAACGATCGGCTTTGAACTATCGGTTAGGAATCCATCGGTTAAATTTAAAGCAAGTTGGCTTTTTTTAACCAATGGTTAACTAACCTATGGGGCGCACACACGATTGGTTTTGACCAATGAATTTGGTCCATCAGACCGTTGTCCTCTGTTTAACCTATTATGTGTACAAGGCCTAATGGTTTCTCCAGAGGTTGCTGGAGGTTCCATAAGCAATCAGCAATTTTGTACTTTCTTTTTAGCTATCGGTTATATGGGGCATTTCTTCATTTCATTCTTCCTCTTTCTTCTAATGACTATCAAAGTAATGGGGTCCTTCTCCCACTCAGTGCCAATGTTATGATGTCCTTCTCATACTGACAAACAGGGAAGGGGTCCTTCTGCACTGACCACCAATTTAATGAAATATTTCACTGTCCATCCACACTTCAATGTCCATCCATGTAATGGGGCATTTCTTCGTTGACAATCAATTTGAAGAAAATTGGCTTCCTTTCCTTTCTTAATATTTTTTTATTATTATGCATTTCATAAATGTTTTTATTACTGAAAATAATTTTACCATATACAACCCAGGGTGTAAAATACAACTAGTATGTCATATTTCTAATTCTTTTTATAATCTTATGTCACAACTTACTGTTTACATGAAGGTACCATGGGCTGTGGATTCAATTAGCAGGCGTCTCAAGACCTGAAAGTCATTTTAAGGTATCTTCCTTGAAAAGGTTCAGAAAGGCTACTCTAAAAGAACCTCATGGGTTACACGGAACCTTGCTTGAGCAAAACTGCTCAATATGAACAGAGGAAATAAAGCTTTCCCCATGTACACATACACTCAGGGGCAGACTGACAACTCATGGGGCCCTCAGGCAATAGGAGATTATGGGGCCCCCAGCAATAGGCGATTATGGGGCCCCCGAGCAATAGGAGATTATAGAGCCCCCAGGCAATAGGAGATTATGGGGCGACACAGTACTGTATACACACACACACACACATGCAGTATACAAGCACAGTATACACACACAGACACACAATATACACACCCAGATTACACATACAAACACACAGTACATACACGCACAGTATACATACACATACTGAGAAGGTACTGGAGAGGCGGGACAGCTATAATCTTGGGATTTTTAGACCCATAGGATGTTGGTAAGGAACAATTTAGGGACAGGTGTAAAAAACACAGATTTTTAAATACTGTATCTGGTTTTACTGAGTCTGGCAACCCTGATACGGCCCCCTAGTAGCATGGGGCCCTCGGGCAGTGCCAGAGTGGTCAGTCCACCCCTGCATAACATCAAACACTATAAATAGGAATATATATTTTAAACATCAATACACGATATTAAAGGCATTTATAGTAATCTGATCATATTGCCATGTAGTTGCACAAATACTGAGTCCATATATGGATGTTTATTTGCCTTTTTATGAGCACACGATCCTAAAATAAATATTACTTTTAAAGATCTGGTAGTACATTACAAATTGAGTTTGGTCTTGCCTTTACACTGTGTTCTTTCTTACCTAAGTGTAGAATGGGCAGGCCAGTGACTTTACACATCTCTCACTGGTTTCTATTCTCTATGGAGGTGGATAAGCTAAAACACATCAGTAAATACTAGATCCCTCCTATGGGAACAGAGAGGAAGGAGCAGCCAATCTTTGAATCATCTGTTGACCCTTTCACTGCCTGGAACACTTTACTGAGCATTTATTCTAATGCAAGATAGAATGTTACAGATAAGAATGTAGAAAGCATTTTATTAAATATGTTAATGAGTAAGAGAGTTGTTTATATGTATTTAAATACATTTAAGTAATATGTAATAATTATTAAGTAATAAAAATAATATGTCAGAATAAGTAACTAAATAAAGTTTTCTCCTGAGTCAGTGGGTGTTCAGACTATTTTTAAGTTTAATGCTAAACTCATTCAATGCCATGCCTTATTCAATTATTATGCTTCTATTTTGTATGAATTATTTGCAGTGCCCAGGCACAGAATGAAGTTGGAAATGTGTAACCTTTTACTGCTAAGAGATTTTAACAGAAGGTGCCATGACTGCTGATTTTCCATAGTCAATTGCTCAACAATGGTTGCAAAGATTTAAAGTAGAAATCAATGGTGCAAAGATATATACATTTATTGCAGTTTACCAGTTCTTAAAGCATAACTAAAGGCACCATACCCACCTCCTCACCAGTAATCTGAAGTCCAAGAGGGGTCCCTCGCTCATGCCTGCATCTTCTCCCTGATATTCCTTCTGGGTGCTGATAAGCATGTCTTGATAAGCATGTGCAGGGGTCAGTTACTCCTGTACACAGGGACCATTTTGGCCACAGAAGACAGCGGGCGGGCAAGTAGTTTTATTTTATTGCAGAAAATAGCCTACCTGCTCATAATTTTTTTTTTTTTATTGTTGCCATTAGTTCTGCTTTAAAGCGGTTGTAAATGTAATTTTTTTCCCCCTAAATAGCTTCCTTTACCTTAGTGCAGTCCTCCTTCACTTACCTCATCCTTCGATTTTGCTTTTAAATGTACTTATTTCTTCTGAAAAATCCTCACTTCCTGTTCTTCTGTCTGTAACCTCACACAGTAATGCAACACTTTCTCCCTGGTGTGGAGAAAGCCTCTTGAGGGGGAAGGGGCAAGCAGGAGAGTCAGGACGCCCACTAACAAACAGCTCCTTTCTCTATCTGCAAAGTAGAGAGTGTCCTGACTTGCCTGCTCGCCCCCTCCCCCCTCAAGAGGCTTTCTCCACACCAGGGAGAAAGCCTTGCATTACTGTGTGTATTTACAGACAGAAGAACAGGAAGTGAGGATTTCTCAGAAGAAATAAGGACATTTAAAAGCAAAATCCAAGGATGAGGTAAGTGAAGGAGGACTGCACTAAGGTAAAGGAAGCTATTTAGGGAAAAAAATTACCTTTACAACCGCTTTAAAGCAGTGGAGAGAACGCTGGGCATGCTGGGAGAGGGTACTTATGAGGCAGACAACATTTTTAGTTTTTTTTTGGTCTTCCTGGCTTGTGGAACCCACCTTTAGGGTGACCACTTCACCGCGCCCCGAGCACTATGGCCTACCAGGCCAGGGCGTGGGTGCTACCAGTTCCTGGTTCCTGGGCCATTCGGGCCTACGGCATCCAAACAGAATGGGAGCTCAGTGATCAACTGAGTTCCCACATTGAGGATCCCAAGCGAGTTTAGCTATTCGGTGGGGAGTCCAGTTGAGGAGCACCATTGAGAGGCTTGCGGTCCAACAGTATTGAGACGAACCATCGGGGATCAAGGTGCCGGACACTGAGGGATTGATTCCACTTTCAGTCAGTACCGTGGCGACATTGAAGGAAGATTCAGGCAAAACCCTTTACTCGGGAGAATTTTCTCCATTTCTAAACTCAGAGAAGGCCTGTGGCAGAGGCGTTCCCCTGACGGACACCCAGAAGAGTCTGTGGCAGAGACATCCTTCTTAAGTTCCGAGTGATACTCTGGCTGGCAGGTCTGTGAGAGAGACCTGTCCAGGTACGCTATACCCACTCAGGCTGGAGTGGTGAAAGAAAACAAATTGTTTCCATATCCAAGGCCTGAATCTGCAGTTCTCCTTCAAACCTTTGTCTATCCTTTCCATCACCTGTTAACTGTTTTTACCCGGCTGGGTAATAAAGAGCACATATAAAGAGACTTCCTATTTGCGGACATTCCTTTACTGCTACTACATTCATCGTTCACCCTAGACACTTCATCGGAGCAATAAGATAACATGCCATCCCATCATTTCTCAGTAGCTCCTTGGGGGGTAGTGCTACACTATTTTATGATCTGGCTACTTAAAGTGCCACTTTAGTCAAAAAATCCAGTCCTACTAGATCACTTCAAACTGGCCCCTTTTGCAGGTATAGCTTTGAAAAATATCAAAACTAATAACGTACAATAACGTCAAATATCAATAATAATACTAATGTACTGTTTAAAATCCAGTAATGTCTCACTGTGTTCTGCACATTCTCAGTTGCTCTCTATTTTTAGGCCGAATTTGTAGAAGCTGATTTGCTGACAGCCTAAAGATTTACTGCTGTTCAGGAGCTCTGTTCTTTAGCAAAATGGCAGCCTCCAGGAAGACGAAACGGGAACAATGCTGGAGGCAATTTACAGCACACACTGAGTGAGTGAGTGAGTGAGTGAGTGAGTGAGTGAGTGAGTGAAAAATTTATAGAGCGCAACACTAGCGAACTGAATCGCCTATGGGCGCTATTTCGATTCCTTGGATAAAGGAAGGCTTTTCCTTCAGAAGAGATGAGTTTTAATCATTCTCCGGAAGGCCAAGTGGTCGGACTCCAGTCGGATGGTGGTTGGTAGTCCATTCCACAGTCGCGGTCCTTGGACAGCAAATCTCCAATCTCCTTTGGACTTGTATCTTGCCTTTGGGATGTACAGTAAATTTTGATTTGTGGATCGCAGAGTCCGATTGGGGTTGTGGGCTTTTATTTTTTCACATAGATATTGGGGAGCGTTTCCTTGAATACACTTGTGTGTAAGGCAGAGTGCCTTAAAAGTGATTCTGTCTTTCACTGGTAGCCAGTGAAGGGATCTTAGCGAAAGGGAGATTGACTCCCAAGTTTTTTTACCAGTCACTAATCGAGCAGCCGTATTTTGAACTACTTGCAGACGAGTGATTTGGTATTTGGGGAGTCCTAAATAGAGGGCGTTTGCATAGTCGAGTCTGGAATTGACGATTGTACCCACCACGACTGCAATGTCCTCTTTAGGGATGAAGGGGGTGAGTCGGCGTAACTGGCGCAGCAGATGGTGGGATCCGCTGACTACCGCCCCTATTTGTGCATCCATTGTCATGTGGGAGTCAAAAATGACTCAGAGACTTTTGACTTTGGCTCTCGGGGTGATCATTTTTCCCAGGATAGGCGGTGGGGTCCAAGTTGAGGTGGGGAGACTTTTCCTGTTTGCGTTAAACAGGAGAAGCTCTGTTTTCGATCCATTGAGTTTTAGATAACTGGATGTCATCCAGTTATCTATAAGAGTGAGCGATCTCTCTAATCCCAGCGAATGATCCTTTCCGTTGCTAACGCGGAGATACAGTTGAGTGTCGTCTGCCTAGGAATGGTAAAGTAGCTTCTGGTTGCTGATGATCTCAAAGAGAGGACGGATATAGATATTGAACAGTACCGGTGACAAGGGAGATCCTTGAGGGACTCCGCATGATACCGTACGCATTTCTGACGTGAAAGATCCCAATTTCACTGTTTGTGATCTGTTTTTCAAGAAGGAAGAGAACCAGGGTAGATCCTCTTCCGCGACTTTGGCCACTTCAGCTAGTCTGATAAGTAGTAGTCTGTGATCTACCGTGTCAAAGGCCGCACTTAGGTCCAACAGGATCAGGAGAGAAGATTCTCCTTCATCTGCGGCCTCTAGGACGTCATCCCATATTTTTACCAGAGCTGTTTCAGTTCCGTCCCCGGGCCGGAAGCCTGATTGAAACGTATCAAGTAATTTTTGGGTTTCTAAATGCTGTTGTAACTGTTGTACAACTTCTTTCTCCATTATTTTGGAGAAAACATTTAGACCCGTTATGGGTCTCCTATTGTTGGGGTCTTTCGGGTCAAGGGTGGGTTTTTTCAGGATAGGTTTTATTGTACCTTGTTTCAACAAGGAGGGCACCATGCCCTCCTTGAATGATTGGTTTATAAGCTGCGTGATAGCTGGTGCCAGTATATCGGCACTTTCTTTCAGCAGTTTAGTGGGAATAATGTCATTGGGTGCTGTGCTGTTGCGCAGAGTCCCAATGATATTTTTTGTGGCAGCGATGGAGATGGGTTTTAACCACTTGCTTACTGGGCACATAAACCCCCTTCGTGCCCAGGCGAAATTTCAGCTTGCGGCCCTGCTTCGCTTTAACTGACAATTGCGCGGTCGTGCGATGTGGCACCCAAACAAAATTGGCGTCCTTTTTTTTCCCACAAATAGAGCTTTCTTTTGGTGGTATTTGATCGCCCGTGCGGTTTTTATTTTTTGCGTTATAAACAAAAAAAGAGCGACAATTTAAAAATATATATATTTTTTTTACTTGTTGCTATAATAAATATCCCAATTTTTTTTAAATTTCTCAGTTAAGGCCGATACATATTCTTCTACGTATTTTTGTAAAAAAAATATATATATATCACAATAAGTGACTGCTTTGCGCAAAAGTTATAGCGCCTACAAAATAGGGGACAGAATTATGATTTTTTTTTTTATATTTTTTTTTTACTAGTAATGACGGCGATCTGCGATTTTTATTTTGACTGCGATATTGCGGCGGACACATCGGACACTTTTGACACATTTTTGGCGCCATTCACATTTATACAGCGACCAGTGCTATAAATATGCACTAATTACTGAATAAATGTGACTGGCATTGAAGGGGTTAACACTAGGGGGTGAGGAAGGGGTTAAATGTATTGCCTGGGTGTGTTCTAACTGTGTGGGGGGAGGGGGGTGACTGGGGGAGGTGATCGATGCTGTCTCCCTATGTACAAGAGAAACAGCATCTGTCTCCTCTCCCTGACAGGACGTGGAGCTCTGTGTTTACACACAGAGCTCCACGTCCCTGCTCTGTCACCGACGATCGCGTGTACCTGACGGACATCGCGGCCGCCGGGTACACGCATCGAATCCTCGGTGATGCATCGGGACTGTTTTTCCCCGGGGAATTACAAGTAAATCACGTCCAAAGACGTGACCCCGGCGCCTCAGGTCCGCTCTGCTGACGTATTACTGTCAATAGCGCGGACCCGTAGTGGTTAAGGTGAATTTCTGTGCTTGAGGCGGGTATATAATGGTTTAAGGGTTGGGATTCATGCAGATTCCATTTTGCTCAATACTTACCCGGATTCCTTCAATTTTATTAATGAAATAATCCGATAGTTCGTTGCAAAATTCTTGTGAATCAGCATTGGGGGGCTCTAAGCAGGCTGGATTCATCGATTGCGAAACCAGCTTGAAGAGTTCACGGGGGCGGTTTAGGGCCTTGGAAATGATGTTGGCGAAATGATTTTTTTTCCCCATAAAGATCACTGATTTTGATAGCATAATTATGGTGGAACGTATATTTCTTGCTAAAGAACATTATCTTTATATAAGTTGTTATGGGTAAAGTTCCACTATAAAGTTCCTCCATCCCCACCGTTTAGTGTGGTTGGGGGAATCAGTGGATTTCCCTCATTTAGGACATGGGGCGTGGAGACTTTTTCCGGCCAAGTCCGGCATCTGCCGGGCCTTCAGCCAAGAATACCCAATGTGCATGCTCCACTGCAGTCAGCGGCTCATTGCGAGGGGAATATCTCCTAAACCGTAAAGGTTTAGGGGATATTTTTTTTTTTTTACCAACAGGTAATCCTTATTATAGGTTTACCTGTCGGTAAAAGTCAAAAATGTTACTATACAACCGCTTTAAGATATTACAGTTTATGGTCTGCTTTAGTATGTGCTGAGTAGATGGCATTTTTTTAGAAGAAAGCCACCAATGAAAATCTACATATTTATCTTGAATATGAATACTATCGTGTTAATTTACTAAAACTGGAGCACTCAGAGTCTGGTGCATTGTAGCCAATCAGCTTCTAACTTCAGCTTGTTCAATTAAGCTTTGACCATAAGGCTGGGTTCACACTGGTGTGAACACAGACATTGCATGCGATTCGGACCGCATTGCTGTGCAGATCACATGTGATGTCTTTGCAATGCAAATTCAGCTATACAGTTTGTATGGATGTATTCACATCACATTCGTACTGAATTGGTACAGGAAACTTTTTTGGTCCACACTGGAATCTGGTGCAGTTCTGCATAGAAATCAATCAACTTCCAGGTTTTAGGCTGGGTTCACACTGGTACGAAGCGGCAAACCCTGCAAATACTGTGCAGGTTCCCACATCACACCTGAATCACAGACAGTTCACAATGACATCTGCGAACCACTGCGCGTGTCAATGTAAGGTTAATGACACCCCCAGAACACCTATGAGATCCACTTTCTGTACCATTTCACAGTTTGCG